>OZ020567.1:50002012-50374512 GCA_963971475.1 Chrysops caecutiens | reverse complement strand
GACAGATTGTTAAAAGATGACATTGTTGAACCCAGCTGGAGCCAGTAGAACGCTCCTCTGGAAGTAGTCCCGAAAAAACCAGGACCTGATGGCCAGAAAAAGTGGCGAATTGTAGTAGATTACAGAAAGTTAAACGAAGTAACAGAAGGAAATGCATATCCACTCCCTAGGATAGAAGATATCCTAGATCAGTTAGGAAATACTCGTTACTTCTCTGTACTCGACCTCGCCAGCGGCTACCATCAGATTGCAATGGAAGCTGAAGATCAGGATAAGACAGCGTTTAGTACACCCTAAGACCATAACGCTTTCAAAAGAATGCCTTTCGGACTGAAAGGAGCACCAGCTACGTTTCAAAGGCTGATGAATCATCTACTAACGGGGCTCCAGGGGTTATATTGTCTCGTGCACTTAGACGACATTGTCACCTACGGCACGAACTTTGCGAACAATTACGCAAAACTGCAATCTATTTTAGAAAGATTGAGAGAACACAATTTGAAATTAAACCCAGAGAAGTGCAACTTTCTCAAGCGGGAAATTGTATATCTCGGACACAAGTGCGGTACAACGGGGTAGCACCAGATCCCAGCCTGGCACAAAATGTGAAGGATTACTCCGTACCAAAAACGATAAGACAAGTACAATCCTTTCTGGACCTAGCAAATTACTACAGAAAGTTTATTGAAGTGTTCTCGAAAGTAGCGGCACCCATAAACAGACTACTACGAAAAGATGTAAAATTTCAGTGGGATAACGAATGCGAGAAAGCGTTCGGGGCACTAAAAGAAAAATTAACGACACCCCTGTCCTTCGGTATCCGAATTTCAAGGAACCTTTTAAAATGTATACGAATACAAGTGGAGAGGCCCTAGGAGCAGCGCTAGCACAAGGGTCCGAGAATGAGGAAAAACCTATCACTTAAACGAGTCAAACGTTAAACGCCGCAGAGAAAAATTATTCCACCATTGAGCGAGAGTTACTAGCCATAGTCTGGGCCGTAAAAAATTATCGAAGCTAGTTGTACGGACGACCATTCACCGTATACACGGATCATAAGCCCTTGCGAGGAGCAATAAGAATAGAAGATCCAACAAGTCGAATACTGAGGCTCTGGCACAAATTGCCAGATTTTATTACGTTTGAAATAAAGTATAAGGAGGGGAAAAAGAGTAACAATGCGGACGCTCTTAGCAGAATCCCATATGTAGTATTAGCCATGAATCTCCGGCAAGCCAAAAAGGCAGCAGACACGACCGTCATGAACGACAAACTTGCAAGAAAAGAATGTACTACAGAGAAAATCCAACATGGAGATGAAGAAGAACTACCACCAAGAGGAGAAATAAGGATCTTAACGAATTTCTAAGACATAACAACTATATTAGCTGACTGTCACGATGCACCGTTCGGAGGACATCAAGGGATACAAAAGGCCCATGATCCACGGTTCATGTGGTTTATTGAATCGTATCCCCGTCTGTATCAGAGATGGTTAATGCAGCAAAAGCTGTTCTAAGGACTTTTACAATACAACTCAGGGCAATGTTAGATGCGCCGTGTTAATGGTATAACAGTTGACTTTCGTGGCCACTCTGTTGACAGCCGTTATGCTGTTCCTTAAAATCCATATCTCTTAGCGAAATTTGATTGCTACTTAAATGTGGAAGTTCTTGGCACAGTTAAGAGCCTAAAATATATGCACAAATATGTTAATAAGGGATACGACTGTGCCTCATTACAGTTTGGAAGAGTTTGAGGTGGAGTTGAGGGCAAAGTTTATATAGATGAAATCAATAGCTTTTTGTCCGGTCACTATGTTGGATCTACGGAAGCTAATTGGCGCATGAATGAGTATCCAATGCATTACCAGTCACGTAATATATTATAGTTCGACTTGAATGTTATTTTCCTCACCAGCAAAATGTAGTCTTTAGGGAAGGAAATGTTCAGCAAGCTCTTACAAATCACAGAAGAACAAAATTGACTGCATTCTATAAAATCAATCGAATTAGTTCTTCGGAGTTTCTATAAACAGAGACGCCGATACATTATATTTAGGTAGATCAAGAAAAGAAATCAAAGAACCTCAAAGAGGAAGTAGTAGAGCTATTGCTACATTATTTTATGTTTTATGTTGAGATGTTCCATTTGAGACTATTTTGCTTCATGTTCGAGGTCCCATCAGGATTTGGGTACTGTTGGGAACATTATTTACTGCACATTTTCAGCACATGCACGACGTATCGCATGAAATTATGGAGACTGGCGTGAATATTTATTAGAAGTAAAAGAGTGTTAGTCCTCTCAGCAGTTAAGAGAGTTATTTGCCATATCCTATTTGTGGTATGAACGTTCTTACAAATGCATTAGATTTGTGGAATGAATTCAAAATAGTCATGTGTGAAGACGTTTTAAGAAATTCTTCAGAAAATGATTCATATAACCGTGCTTTATTAGCTATTTAAGAATTTTTTTTCAGTAAACGATTCATTCGGTACTCCAACTAAACTTTTCGGATATAAGACTATTTTACTCTGTAGAGATTTTTGACGAATATTGCCACCTACATCTCACGGTACACGTGTACCACTTATTGAGATACCACTTATTGCCTTACTTCATGGTCCAAATTTTCAAAATTCCACAAAATAACTTTTACTCAAAACATGAGAGCTGTACCTCATGAGATTGAACTCGTTGAATTTCTTAAATCTCTTGGTAATGGAACTTTACCCACATTTCCAGATTACAGCCAAGATGTTATTGAAATTCCTACCCATTTAGTTAGCTGCAACTTCGTGATTCCAGATACTTATGGCAATGTATCTGAAACCATAAGTCCAACGATATTCTCAATTCGGTTATATTAGCACCCAAATATGAAGGCTGTACTTTCATTGATGTAGAAATCTTTAACACCCTGGCCGGAGAGAAACGAATATATTTGAGTTCCGATAAAATCTTGAGTGATGATTATAGAGAGCAAAATAATTTTCCAGTAGAATTTTTAAACTCAGTTGATGTTAGTTGGCTCCCGATCCAACAAATTTATTTTAAAAACCAAATTATTTTGTTATTTTGAATTATATTCGTAATTTGTATACAGGACATATCTTGCTTGGTCAATGGTACACCTATTCGTTTAGTTCAAATGCAAAAGAAAATTTTTTTGGATTGTGAGATTTTAGCAGGAGTTTTCCGAAACACACGTATTTTGACACATGCGACGTATTTTTGCCGTTTACCTTTCAAGAAACTCAACTTCCCGTCATTCTGGCTTTTGCGATGACAATTAATAAATCCCAGGGGCAAACGTTTCAAAAATCAGGAATCTTACTCAAACAACCTATATTTTGTCACCGTTAATTGTATGTTGTAGCCAGTAGAGTTAGATCGTTTAACCCATTGCGTGTTTATATGTATTTCTGAAACACAAAGCCAAGGTCATTTGGCAGAAGATGAAAGAATTTTTACAAAAAGTATTTTGTATGAGAAAATTTTAAGATCTTTTAAGATCCGCAACCGCACCCGCAAGGTTTTTGATAATTATAGATAGGGCCTCATTCAATATAGATGTACTTTGACGTGCAAAATGAGCTGAAATGATTGCTACTACAGTCTGAACTAAATAACCTTTTTACTTACAATGCTACTGTATATATAGCTCCATGCGCGAGCTATTAGAGTGAGCGGAGCGAACGGCGGGGGTTGGCGAGCGTAGCGAGCAGGGGGAGCCCCCCTTGTGTACTTAAATCAACGGTTTTTATTCAGTGGGTATATAGAGTAATAAGGTGACAGGAAAGATAAATCACACGTTTATTTTTTTATTTCTTCTTTTATGCTGCCGTAGCTCTGACAATTACTCGGTACTCAACATTTTAGGTATTTTTTTTGATGCAAGGCCTCTTTGCTTTGCGTTTTATTCAATTCGGCCCATATTGACGGCTCAGATGAGACGATATCTTTAATTCTTTTTTTTTTCAATATTCAATTAAATACGGATTTTTACTGATATTTAGGCGAATATTTTTATTGTTTCTGGTAGTTTCTAGTTTCTGGTAGCCCTTTTCAAACTCCTTACAATGAAACCCAAACGAACGTCCTACATGATCGCGTTCTCACGCTGCACCGATTTAAAATTTAACGTAACGCTCATTAACAAAAATCATGCGTAAGTGCAGCAGTCAGATGACGTCACGCGCAAAACGAATGCAGTGCGATAAACACGTACAGGTATACTCTATATATTGTGACCACAACCGTTGTTATCACATTATTAGTCACGTAGCACTTGGCGATTGAAATCTGACGGTATATTGCACCGCAAGAAAGTTTGACTGGCTGTCAGCGCACTTAATAGACGTTTTTGTGTCAAAAAAAGTGCGACAAAATTTTCGTACTAATTTGTTATTAATTAAACTATTTATAACAATGATTATGGAGAGTAGTACGGTTACAGAATAGGCAAATAGAAAAATTGTTTTCCGCCGTTTTTTCCATTTCTTCTTCGATACCGCCGTAGCTCTCACACAACAAACATCTTCTCACAAAATTTCTTTTGAGGCTTGTTATAAAATAAAAAAATATATATAAAAATCACAACTGTAAAACCATAAGCCCTATGGCAATAAAATTTAGTGTTCCTATTAGGTAATGACATCCTTAATCACAACCATAAGGTTTGTCCACTACTTACGGAACACCCTGTATATATAACATCTTGGGAGAAAGCTCAAAGGAAACAGGGTTAATATGTGAAAGACGAAATATACTTACTAGAGGATGATAGCGAACACTAATTTCGTCACGATCTGACAGCGATAGACACGCGGAACAAACCTGCGACGCGACGAGAATTGCATTGCCGGCACATGGAGTGTACTAGTGTCTGACAGAATGCCAGCCAAGAGCATAATGCAATTCAGCGAAATGGATTGATCACGACCAGAAACACAGACACAAACACCAGCATAATGCACAACCAAAGGCCAACGCAAAAAACCACTATAAATGGATCGAAAAAATTCAATATAGAGGCGGAGGAAATTGGACATGCAAGCTGAAGATAGGTGTGACCTGCAGCGATGCAAAACTCAACTGTTATCTTCCTGCAGCGACTTGGAGATTGCTTTGGACACTTAGACATCTGCAGCTTCTTGGTAACAACAATAAGGTGAGCAATTGCAAACAACAATCATAACGGATGAACTAACTCTTCACCGTTGAGGTTCCCAAACACGGTTCGAAAGAACCCAAAGGGGCAATAAATACTCCTAATTTAAGTCGGCGAAAATTGGGAATGGGTGTGTATCAAAGATCGCTGCAAAAGGCGTTAAAGCAAGATCCCAACGCGGGACCACGTCCTATAACCCTTGAGGAGTATCGGGCTAGGCAAACGGAGATAGGCAAATGGTAGATTGGAGTCCCAGGTAGGGACAGCGACACCTGCGAAGAAAAACCGAGAGCAGAGGTGAGGTTTCATCGTCTAATAGACGAGACAAGGAGGAACTTCAGTTTGCTATGGGGAGCCAACAAAAAGCGTCGAGGAGCCAAGAACTGCAGAAACTTCATAACGAACATCTTCGCTACCGGAAGGAGTTACGACGAGCTGAAGGTGTCCAGAAGCCTCGAGAACGAGCTGAGAACAAAGTCGAATGAGTTGTACTAGTAGAAGTATTAAAAATAAAAATTGTAACAGTAATAAAGTAAAAGTAACATTGTAGATGTAAACATTGCCAGCGAATCGTAACCGACTAATAGTCCTAGTTTAAGAAGAGAATTTTAACGTTTGATGAATGTAATAATTAATGAAACACCTAAGTCTAGTCCTTCGAATTGGAAAATGTACTTGAGGAGATGCTGTAAGGTTTTACCCTACGAGGATAAGGAAATTAGAGGGTAAAAATTATAACATAACACATTAAGCATATTCACAGCCGTCGTATTTTTGCTTCGTATTCGCGTATATCGTTATTTCGTATTTAAAAATAAGAAATACGAAAGCACGGACAAGTTCGGATGTGAACATACCATAAGTAGTATGTTTTCGTATTTTTGGGTAATGAATATTAATTTTTGTTCTGTCAACTGTCAGTAAATTTTTGATTGAAATGCCTCGAAAAAGGGCAACGCAGGAGATATTTGACTTCATTGTTAACAACACGGTTCAACATTTACTCGAAAGCGGTAAATTCTTAAAGGATAGATAATTGATATAGTTTTGTTGAAAACGTCAACATAATATCAAAACGTCAACATTCACAACCAACAAACGTCCAACTACATTCACTTTGTACACCAAATGAGTGAGGTAAGGAAAATACGACTTTATACACGCCGGGTCGGGGCATGTTTCTTGCTTTTTTTTATATGTATGGAAGTGCATGTTCAATGGGCTTAGCCGAGTTTTGAACCGACGGTTGATGTACGAGATACTCGAATACGAGCAAAAATACGACCGCTGTGAATACCCTCATTGACGTACGTATCTTTTGGATACTTTGTGATACAATGATGATAATATGTAATAACATGTAAAAGAAATTATCCACACATAATTATTACCTTCGCGGCGCGCACTTGAATGGTGTTGTCAGCGTTCGGGAAGTGCAAATAAATCGATTAGGTCATTAATTTAAATTAATTGGAACATAAGCGAAGTTGTTTATTTAAGTGATAATTCGTAAATTGTGAACGTAGGTTAAGTTCGCCTTATGTCATCACGGAAGTAAAGTAGGTTATAATATTTTACAAATTGGCAACTTTATTTCCGTGATCAATGGAGAAATATCCATGATAACAAACGAATGTAGCTGTTGGAAATTAAGCAGGAGTTAGGCCGTTAAGAAGTTTTGTACATAGCGCGCAAGAATAAAAATAAAGAGCCTAAAAATGAAGTATAAAGGAGTTTTCATTCTCGTTGGGAGTTTTTTGTGACATAAAAGTGGCGCAGCTGGTTTAATAACAGTAGTACGCGAAGTAATTAACAATCTTTGAGTGATATAAAAGTTTTGTGACATAAACCAAAATAAAAACCTGGAAAGTGAAGTGAAAAAGTAACATAAAAGTGACATGAAAGTAAAGACCTGTTAACCATAAATAAGTAGAAAAAAAATTGCAAATTGAAATAATTGAGGTGTTTAATAACCGTTATGAATAGCTAAGTGACTCAAATTAGTGTAAGAAAGGTACCGTAAAGAGAAAATTTGAGAAAGAAAATATTTATAACAAAGAAATGTCACCGAAATAGAAGAAGAAACAGGAAAAAAACAGTGAAAAAAAATAATAAAACAGACGCATAAAGAATAAAACAAAATTGGTGTGTTAACAGCGAAAAAAAATTAAAACAAGTGCGAGCCGGACTTGCCCATGAAGGGTTCCGTAGCAGCAAGTCACATAATATAAAAGTTCTTGCAGTTCATTGTAACTTTGATCGATGTTTTAATAATAGTGTATTTCTTTTAAATTAATTGATAAGTAAACATTATGGCTAGGTATGTAAATGATGGGATTTATATCTAACTATATGCGAGCCCGTATAGGCTTGTGATAGCTAAACTAGCTAATATAGATTCCAGTTTGACAAGAAGTATTTCCAAAAATATTATCAATTTGTGTGCCTCCTCGCGTAGTTGGACAAGGTGGTAATAACGTCTTGTTTCCAGCGTTCTGCATGAATGGCAGTATAAAATTGTCTTTTAAATAATGTTTCACGGCTTATGCATAAGGTTTATGTTTATGAAATTAAATGTTTTTTTCTTATATTTCAGTTGATTGAATGAAAGGCACATTGCGGTTTACGATTTATGAGGTATTAAAAAAAAACTACTTACTAGATCTCATTCAAACAAATTTTCGGTGGAAGTTTGCATGGTAATGTACATCATTTTCTTATTTTATAAGTTACCGGGGGGCACACATTTTACCAATTTGGAATTGTCTCTCGGGCAAACTATTCAGTTTAGAAGAAAGTGATATTAAAAACCTCAATATCATTTTTGAAGGCCTATCGCTAGAAACCCCACACGTATGGGTTTGATAAAAAAAAATTTTTGAGTTTCAGTTCTAAGGATGGAGAACCCCCAAAATTTATTGGGTTTTTTCACTTTTGTGTAAAAATTCTAATGCGGTTCACAGAATACATCCACTTACCAAGTTTCAACAGTATACTTCTTGTAGTTTCGGGATGTAATGGAGAGGTCGCTTTAGTCAGCTCACACAATATTACAAATTTCGAAGAGCTTAAAACCATTTTGGAATACAATTACCTGCTGCGAAAGACATATATTCAAAAAACCAACAAGCTACGTCAGGGGAATTCGGGTTGCGAATCCAGCAACCTCTTAACACATGTAAGGCTTTTGCAAAAATCTAATATCCAACGGGGTGTACGGAAATCGCAAGAGATTTAGAAAGTGCAGCCTTATTTTCATTTAGAACAGGGGTTGCTAGTCCACATTCTCGCCAAGTCTTACTCAGTAGTGAGGTTAAATCACTAAGTGAAATGATAAAAAGTGCGGTAAAATACGAGGTTATGGTTCAACAAAGTAATCGGGCACCTGCAATTTTTACGTTCAGACGAGTATATTATAGAATTTTCTTTTGTTAAAAAAAATTGATTTGAAGAAAAATTTAAAATTATTAGATTAAATGTACTATTTTTTTGTTACAAAATAAAAAAAATTATGGCAAAAATTCATTTAATTAGTACAATAAATAAATAATAAAGAACCATAGCATCTGAAAGCCACAATTAAACATTGAGGTGGACATGGTTTGGGGTTGTATGTCTGCTGCTGGCGTTGGCAATTTTCACTTCACCGACGGATATATGGACCAGCATCGAAACGTAAAGATTTTGAACCAAAGTTTATTCGAAAGTGTGGAAAAATTTAGAATTAGAGCCATATTCCAATTTTATCAGAATGATCCTTAGCATAAGGCTCCACATGTTCGATTATGGGTCCTGTAAAACTCTCCGCATGTTATGAAAACATTCCCACAATCGCCAGATATCAACCTCATCGAACATTTATGGGCTAATTGAGGGCAAGGGTTATTCAAACCAAACACGACGTAGAAGCGTTCCTTACGAAAGGATGCACGGAATTTGATCCCAGTTTTTGTAAAAACTTGGTGGATTCAACGCCAAGATGCTTAACAACAATAATCAACAGTATAGGGCTTAAAACCAAACATAAGATTTGTTTTTAAGCTTAATTATTTTGTAGTAGTTCTCAGTGTCCGATTACTTTTTTGGTGGCAATTTTGTAGTTTAAAAACTTTTTAAACTTTACTGTGCTAAAATGATTAATATTTGGTATACTTTTTTCTTATTATGTAAGTAATAAAAAGGTCATTTAATCTAATCCTTTCAGTTTTCTTCAGACTAATTTTTGTATTGATTTTACTCGTCCGAAGCTAAAAATTCAATGTGTCCGATTACTTTATTGAGCCACTGTATGCCAATTGTCAGTCCTCCACATCATCAGCATCGTTGGTTGAACCTATTAGTCCAGCAGAGTCTTTGAAACCTGCTACACACACACACATCTCCGCAAGACCTATCCACATCCACAAGTTCCTATGACACTGCCATCACAAAATCATATCGGCCAACCAATATATTCGGCCCCAGTACCTTTCAGAAGAAAAGTTGTATGCAATTTCTGCAACAAACTGTGATGACCCAGAAATCCTTCAGCAACCTTCGAAGGTCTACCAAAGGCCACCAAAAGAGTCCCTACAGAGACGAGTCGCCGAAATGACCAAGGAGGACCTAAAACACACCTGGTAAGAGCGCCCAAAAAGACAATAAGATTGCGTCATGAAGAACCTACATCATCAGAAGAGGATAATACGTCGAAAAACCCCCGAAAATGCCCTTAAAACCTGCCAAAACACCACCATATATATTTTCATTCAAAACCGGAATCCCCAATGACGTCGCGACGGCAACAAACGGTCACCGTCACCGCTTGCAAATAATTCTGACCTTGGATAAAGGTTCGAATGAAAATTGCAACATGATCCGACCATCACACTCCACAACGGAATTCGCGCCGAGTCAACAAAAATTGCTGAACCAGCAAAATCGCGGTGATATCGACCGCCGGTCAGTTGCCGCATGGATGCTACCTGACTCCTCCATTCACGCCGTTTAAACGAAAACTGCTGATTGAGCAGAAACGCGGAAATAAGCGACAGCCGGTCGCTACGAGAGAGGATGAAACCTGAAACCTGGAAAAAAACAACAACAACTACACGGGAAATTCGTTAATTGAGGAGAAAGTGGGAAAGCAATTAATTAATGGGTCAATGTTCGATGTAATAAATCACAACAACAATTCACAGTGAGAGAGTGACCTGCAGAGGAAGAAATTCATTGACCTGACACGTGCATCCGGGAACAATGGGAATTGAGAATATTTCGACCCAGAAAATTGAAGTATCAGGAGTTTTTGACCGTGGGAAAACGGCAAATCAGCAACATTGGTGCTTTAAATAGGGACCTAGAATCAATCAGCGGGCAGTCTGGGTCCGGCGAGGAGGTGCTACGCGTCGAGGAGGAGATGAGTCCAGCCCAATGCAGGAAAACATGTTCCAGCCCAACCAAAGAAGATAAACAGTAGAAGAAGAGACGAACTCGGCCAAGCAGTAACCCGACTGAAAGTCGACGATAACTGGTAAAAAGGTAACCCGATCAAGTAATCGGCTACCTGGTAAGACCTGAACTGTCCAAGTAGACGACAGGCAATTATAAACGTCGAACGAAGGAGTAGGACGAACCAAAAGTGGAAGAAGCTCCGAAAAATCCTGCAGCTGGACCCAGACCCAAGAAATCAAGTGTAATAAGTGTTAGGAAGCTAAGAATGAGACAAATTGTATTATGACTAAGTGTAAAGAGAATAGCATAACAAATAATAATAAGTTGGATTGTATAATGACTAAGGATTAGCTAAATTGTATAAGGAGTGAAAAAGTAATGCAATAAGGAAATATTAGTAAATATAACAATAAAATATGAGATAAATACATAAATAAATAATAGAAATTCTACATTTCAATAAGGGAAATTGAAATGTAGGACTTCATAACAAAACCAAATCACACCTACGATATCTGCCCAACGAGAAAAAACACCCCTTTCTGCACCAAATGTAAAATCTATGGCCACGAGTATAATACTAGCAGACAAAATAATGATCACACTAACAGATTTCCAGTACACAACCAACGATACATAAACCATAAGACTGAAAGAAATAACGAAAACAATCACCCACCACTTCGAAATGAAAAGAACCAAGCTAAATGTGATTTCTGTCTAAGATTAGGACATGACATAAAAGACTGCTATACGAAATGAAGATGGGAAAGTAAAAACCAACAGACCCCAACGGAAAACTAGCTTCGATCTTTATAAAGCAACGTACTAGAGACCAGTAGAAGGAACGGTGTAACTATAAACAAGAACAAAGACAAATTCACACACAAAAAATGACTAATGGCCATGTTAAACTCCCGATTAACATAACTACGAAACTCCACACAACGTTCCCGCTCGATACAGGAGCTGATGTTAGCCCCTTGAAACAAAACGTTATAAAACCGTCCATAAAACTAAAATAGGAAAATAAACAATTTCAAGTGGTTTATATCATCAAAAGTATAGGAAGGTTCGACTACTGCAAAAATTCTGTTTCCAACCCCAATTCCCTTACAATTCCAAAGTTATAGATTTTTCCCTAAATTTCGAAGCGACGGTCTATGAGGATAAAACGTTCTATCGAAACATGCAATTATAGATGGCCCCCGACAACTGGTTTGTTTCGAAAACAAAGTAAATCTCCCTACCCAAAATAACAATGAACAAGTCCAAAACCAAATAACTTTTAAAGATAAATCAAATGAAAAAATTAATATATAATAAAACTATTAAAACAAGTATAATAAACTCAACGACAAAAGATGTGACACTTAAACATTTTACGCCAATGGTCAGCCCCTTCGAAGCATTCTACCACATTAATAATAATGTAACTTCCGGAAAAAGATCTAACAGAATCTCAAATAAAATCTTTTCAATACGATCAACTAGAATTCGTTTAGAGCTACTAGAGAATGAAATTATACTAGATCCCTCAGTCAATAATGAAAAAAGGCAAACAATAGCCAACCTCTTTCGAGATTATAATGACATTTTTTATTTGGAAGGGGATGCACAGACTTTCTCAGACGTCATAACATATGAAATTTTTGTAAACCCGGCAATCACCCCCATACGCCAACGAATTTATAGGCTTCCGCATGCCCATAAGGAGATAATAAACGATCAAGTAAACAACATGCTCACAGGAGACATAGTGGTTCCAAGCAAAAGCCCCTGGAACGCCCCAATCCTTCTGGTCCCAAAAAAAATCAGCACCATATGGCTCCAAAAAATGGAGATTAGTAAGAGATTACGGTAAATTAAACAAAAGTGCGACAGGCGATGCTTTCCCACTACGACGAATAGAGAACATACTGGATCAACTAGGCCATGCACGATATTTTTGCACATTAGATTTAGCAAGTGGCTGCCATAAATTTCTGGTCAATCCCAAAGATAAACTTAAACGGCTTTCAGTACTCCGAATTAACATTTCGACTTTAAAAGAATGCCATTTGGATTAACAGGAGCCCCAGCAACATTCCAGAGAGCCATGAATCAAATTCTAACTGGGTTAAATGGGATTGATTGTTTTGTCTATCTGGATGACATATTAGTCCACGGGAAAAATTTTCTAGACCACAATTTAAAGTTGAAAAGGGTTTTTAATAGACTAAGAGAACATCGACTTTAACTCCAACCAGCGAAATGTCAATTTCTCAGACGAGAGATAATCTATTAAGGACACAAATGCCCTCAGGACGGAGCTCTACTAGACCCACAGAAAACCAGGTGTGTTCAAGAGATTCAAGCTCCGGAGAATGAAAAACAATTGCAGCCGTTTCTTGGTAAACTTAATTGTAATGGGAAATTCATTCCCAACTTAACTCGAATCGCAGCCCCAATGACAAGGTTACTACGGAAAGCATCGACTTCCATTGGAGCGACGCTTTTGACCAGGGTTTTAAGCAACTCAGAGAATCGGTAGTATCAACTCCGCTATTGGTTTATCCCGATTTTTCCAAACCTTTCCTTCTCACTACAGACGCAAGCATGGATGCCGTAGGAGTCAAAGTTTCGCAAGGGAAAAAAGGAAGGGATAGACCAATAGCCTACGCAAGTCGCACGTAAAACAAAATGGAGAGAAATTACTTTACTATCGAGAAAGAACTGTTGGCTATAGTATTGGCGGTGAAGAATTTTAGATGTTAACTCTACGGGAGACATTTCACCATCTATACATATGATTACTATGCAGGATATATCCTCTAGACTTTCGCGATTCCGTCCAAAGTTATCGGAATATGACTTTACTATTAAATATGTACCAGGTACCGGTAATATCAACGCCGACGTACTCAGTCGTATACCCAATAACAAGGTATTCGCCATGACAAAAGCCCAAGCGAAAAAAATTATGAACAGCAAGCGGTGACCAATGCCGAGATAGAAAACAAAAACCATGGAACAGAAAACGCAGAGGAAGAAAAGTGAGACCTCCCCGAGGAGGTCCAAACCCAGCTTGAGGTAACAAAACAAACTGGCAGTGAAGAAAGCGACAAGCAAAAGGTAATAAGAGCGTATCACGATTCACCTTTAGGTCGCCATCGGGGTGTACTAGAAACATATCTAACTTCGCAAATTCTACCAGTGGAAGAATATGTACCATGACATAAAGGAGTACATTAGGAAATGCCCGAAATATTAGGTGAGAAAAGGAGAAGAGCAACGCCTATGCCAATGGTCATAACTGATACGGCCTCCAAGTCTTTTGAGAAGGTTTATCTGAACATTGTGGGTCCGCTACCAGTCACTCACAGCGGGAACAATAAATCAGGGAGGGAATTATAAGCAAAATAATAATAATACTAACTTTTGAAGATGGCCTGAGTAAATTGATGGACTGTTACCCACTGTCAAATTGTGAGGCTTCCACAGTTGCCAGAGTCTTCTTCGATGAGATCGTCAGTTGATAAAGAATTCCGTAGCGACTCATAATGGACAGAGGTGCGAGCTTCACAAGTGAACTTTTCAAGCAGCTTTGTAATTTACTAAGAATCAAAAAATTCAAACCACTGCATTTCACTCACAATCGAATGGATCGCTCGAGCGCAGCCATGGCCCGATGGTAGAATATTTAAAAATGTTTTGTGACAACAGTCCAAGTGAATGAGACAGTTGGTTACGACAAGCTTTTTCTGTCCATAACAACACACCACACCTGGATACAAGGTTAGCGATTGTTTGTTCGGTTTCACAGCGGAGTTGCCTTCTCCGTTAAAACAAAAAGCTATGCCAATCTACAAACATGAGAACTACTTTTACGAGATAAGAAACAAACTACAAAAAACATATGAGATTGCGCGAAAACATCTTCATCAGAGTAAAAACAAGTCAAAAGAGTATTATGGCAAAAGATCAAATACCGTAATTATTCACGTTGGAGGCAAGGTTGTAGTAAAACGTTTGTGGTTTCTCGTGTGGGAGGGGGTTATGGATTGGAGTTATTGGAGTTTAGGCATAACTTCAAGAGAGGGAAGGCAAAGAGGCTGATGAGAACTCATACTCTCTCCTTCATAGGATCCGAAATTCGAATTTGGAATACCCTATTGGGACTTAGAAAGAGGGGCAAGCTAATCGGGATAGCTCAGGTGCCGTGCAGGCGGTTGTGGCCGTAGTACACCAAGAAAGGGCCCCTGATCAGTCTTCGAGCCGCGGACGTGTCCTTGCAGGCCATTGCTAGCTAGTTCGGTGTGGGGTGGGATCTTGCTCGAGACTGGTCTTCGGATCAACTACAGAAAAAAATTAACACGTCCTAGAGTTCGTGGTGACGTGCTGCCAGTAGGTTTCCCTCACAGGTCAAGAAACAAGGCAGGGGGAGGTGAAACGGAAGAGATGGGATTTGAGGGACCTCCACGAACTCTTAACCCCGACAAAAAAATAATCCAGGAGGAAGAACAAAAGGGTAGACACCTCTCGAAAAAAGATGAAAGGGAACAAAGGTGAAGGGGAAAGGGAAGGAGGAAATGGGGTAGTGGATCGACGACTGGGAATGATAGTGAGGGTAGGCAAGGAGAAGGGAAATGAGAGAGAGAAGAACGATATAAAGGTGGCCGGCTCCATAGGATACCAAAAGGAAGGGTAAGGGATGGGTACGTAGGATTGTCGAAAATATATCGATATATCGAAACATCCATATTATTCGTTCGATATATCGATATTTTAGCGCGATATCTAATTTTCCGATATATCGACACCTCGATATAAAATTCTTGCTATCGAAAAGGCATAAAAAAACGAATAATATTACAGCGCGACGCCTATACTAATTTTAGGTGAATAGAATAAAAAAAAAATAAACATTTATTAATAAATTGGAAAAAAAAAAAAAAAATATCAAATTTAACCTTTCAAAAAAAAATATAAATGATTTACGTTTGTTATGAAAACTACACTATATTTTTGAATGCAATCATTCTCTTATAAATTTAACCAATATATCGATATATCGATATTTCTCTTTGGGAAAAAAAACTATAAATATCGATTTCGATATTTCCCAAAATACATCGATACGACATATATCGATATTTATTTAATTTTTGACATCCCTATGGGTACGAGGAAGGGGCCATACGCGATTTCGAGGAAGCGTTATCGTCCTCTGCTCACCGAGCCCCGGTGTTATGGCTCGTCGCCCTCCCAACCAACAGAAAGTACTGGCCCGCGCGATGCGTACTTTCCCCCCTTATATTTTCTTTTTCTCGGTTCCCGCTAAGGCCTGGATCAACCGCGGAGAAATAGGACACCCATCCTGATCGTATCTGAGTTACTCAGATTGTTTCGGGAACATCTTTTATGGCTTCGACCAATCCTTAGGGCAGATCTAAGGCAATTCCTAAAATGCCCTTCATTTTAACATCTCGTCTCATTCTTTTTTTTTTTTTTAAACTACAACATTAGAAATTATTTTCTTTCGCGCATATTCTTGTTTTCAATGTTTATTTGATGGTTTATTCCTAAAATGGCAATATTTGTTTAAACAGTGTTTTTTTTTTTTTTTTTGTGTCACTGTATCTTAAAATTCATCATCGACCCAATAGTCTTTGATTTCATTTTTCAAATTTCTCTCTTGGCATGTTTTTTTTTCTTAAGTTGAAAAATGAAAATTATAGTTTTCTTAATTAAAAAAAAAAAAAAAATCCACTCGCGAAAAATGTGTTCGTGTTCTCAAATTTTTACGTACACAGTGTATATATATATATTTTTTTTTTCCTTTTTTTTTTGTTTTAAATTAAGTCAAATTATTACCAGTTTTTAATGTTTAAGTTTTCAGTTCACTTTGATCTTTTGTTTAGAATTTGTACAGACCACTCAGGTAAAACACATTCATGCGGATTCCATTCCTTCCTTTATCATTTTTAACTTGTGATCAAAAGGGGAAAAGAAAAATACGAGGTACTTACCCATCCTGGCCACATGTCCTCCACGTGGTTGGTCCTCCACACCTTCTGGGCTCCCCATGGTCACGCTGGCTTGGGTGTCCCCCTTCTGGGTCCATCTAGACCCCCGAGAGCATATCAAAGCAGAAAAAAAACAAACACACAAAATCGAAAATGCTGCACTCAAAAGGTTTATCGATTTATTCTTAATTTTTGTGTCTCACAAAAAAAAACAAAATCTTGTTAAACTAAAAATTTATGTTCAAAGCTTAAGTTTTATACGTAATGAAAGAAAAAAAAACGAACAAGGAAGGAAAAATCAAATAGCAACTGAGTTTAATATTTTTAGATTCTTGCGAAGTTAACTTTATCACTACTTATTAAACTAATTTCAGCACTTCAAAAAAATTAAAAAAATCAAGGAATGTACTACAAAAAAATTTACTGATCCACTTCCATCCGATCACGTCGACGTCCAGATTACCAAAGAGACAGATCAATCTCCCACGTTCACGTCGATGCCGTGGGATCCCGTTATCCTTGGTGATCTTCCTGGCTCCTCCCTTCCTGTGTGAAGTTGAGCGCCGCTGAATTAGGACTGCCACCGTCAAATTTTAATTAAGTCCGCAATCGCTTATTTTGATTGCAGGGGCGGTCACTACACCACAGGCTTTACGATCGAAGGACTCCTTCGTTGGAAAGGCTGAAGAAGGTGGTGTTGTTGGAGCCATTGATGAGTGCGTGTGAATTATCTCTGTAGGTCTTTGGCATGAAATATGCCTACAGGCTTACCGTTCAAGTCCGAGACTTTGTAGCGCGACGAGCTAAGTACTTCCGTGATTTTACACTTGATGAATTTCTGGTCCAATTTCGCGTTGTAGCGGGCTGCGGCGTCGCTTTGCCGAAAGTTTCTGCGGAAAACTTCTTCTCCTACCACAAAGGTACGAGCTCTTGAACGTAGATCGTAGGTGTTTTTGCGGTTTTCCACCGCCCGGGCTATGTTCTGAATAATTTTCTGACGGGCTAGCTGAAGTTGGTCGTGATGTTGTAGAATTGCTGTTGGTTCCTCTAGCAGGTTCAAGCGGTGTAGTAGGGTGTATTGCTGTCCATGACATACCATTGGCTGTCCAAACACGGCGAAATACGGCGAAAATCCTGTCACAGAATGGTGGGAAGAACGTAGCGCGCAGGTGATGCCCGATAGACGTTGGTCCCAATCCTTTTGGCTCGGGTGAATATATGATCTGATAGCGGCGAGCAGCGTGCGATTTAGTCGTTCGGACGCATTACTTTGGGGAGAATATAAGGCGGTTAGTTCATGTTCCATCCCATAGCGTTTTAACAGTTCCTTAAACTGATTTGAGCGAAACTGCACGCCGTTATCTGAGCGAATTCTTTGTGGAACTCCAAAAAGATGGAAAACGCGTGTCTCCAAGAACTTAACGATGATGTCGGCAGTAAACTTCTTGATAGGCTCAATAACGGGAAACTTGGATAACTGGTCGAGTAGGACAATAGCACCGATGTTTCCTTTAGTCGATCGTGGATACGGACCAATGAGGTCTATGTACAGGCGCTGAAATACCCGGTCTGGTGTGGACTGGTTCCCCATGGGTGGTCTGAGAACTTGATTCGGTGCTTTGGTTGTCTTGCAGACTTCACAGGCGGCCACATAGTCTCTTATTTGTTGCGTCATCTTTGGCCAAAAGTAAAAAGTTCGAAGGCGCTGAAGTGTCCTGTTGAAGCCTCCGTGCGCACTCAGTGGGTGGTCGTGTGCGCGTCTGATGAGTCCTGATGTTAACTCAGCTGGAATCCACAGTTTCCAAGCTTGTTGTTCTTTGATCGCGTCGTTACTTGCGTGGTCACACCTCTTGTATAGAAACCCGTCCTCACATTTCAAATCAGGATGGTGCGGTGAAGGAAGTTTTGAAGTGTAAATTCCTTTTTTTTTTTTTTATTTTTGTTTATGCTCTTCTTTTTTTCTTCTTTTGTTTTTTTTTTCTTTTCTTGGTGTGGTTAACAATGATTAAGTTATCCTTAATGCTACAATATTTTTACAATATTTTATAGTTCTCAAAGAAAGTTATATGCCATGAGTTACGTGGATACAAAAATCGAACAAAAAAAAATTCTTACGACTACTCAAGCTTAATGCTCCAAAATTGGAGTGGTGTGAATCAGCTGCATAGAGATCACAAACAATAACAAAAAAAAACTAACCTAGAAGCTAATATTTACTTATTTATGGTAATTATCTTGGAGTTTCACTTACGTATACATAATGATAAACCTATAGTTACGAACGAGTAACATTCTCATTTTGAAATTACTAAATTCATAGTTAATAAAAGTTACCACAAACTACATTGTATTAAGAAAAAACCTTTTACAGATTCTACCAGTTTGTGAGACCATGGGACCCCTTTTGTTTTCGCAATTCCCAAGATGTCAAAAACTGTTTGTCCCACCTAAACTGGGAGTGTTTAAAAAAAAATTAGTATGACCCAGCTAAACTGGAAATGATCAAAACAAATAATATGCTCCAGCTGAACTGGAAGTACTCAAAAAAAAAAAATGCTCCAGCTAAACTGGAAATAGTCGAGAAAAAAAAACATATTAAAGTTCCTGTGGAAAGAAAAAAAAACATATTATTAAAGTTCAGTATATACATTTTTCCTTAAATCTACTCTCTTATTCAAACATGTGTTTATTCGTTATATATTTTCCTTTACATTAGATATTTACTTTCTTGCTGAATTTTATTTGCAAAAAAAAATGTTTATCAGTGTGTTCGTCCAGTTGTGAGACCTTGAAAATTTCTCTTAAATTTTCGAGATGTCAAAACTGCGGAGTCCAGCTAAACTGGATTTATATATACAAAGAAAGAAAATGCTTTAGTTATGCGGGGAGTAAAAAAAAATCTTGTTCGTTTTCGGTCCTGTCCGAGGAGAAAACAAGGTATCTGATAAGTATTTCACAAAAAAAACTTCTAGTGGTAGGTGTCCATTTTTTTTTTTGTTTTTTTTTTTTGTTTTCCAGTTTCTCGCGTAAGCCAGCGGAGGAGAGAGCGATAACGCGTCACTTTCGGTGTATCGTGGGGATTTGGGAAGTAAAGGGAAAGGAAAGAAGAAAGAGAAAACCAACTCTCTGCTACACAAAGGGAAGAAATCATCTTGGAACATTTCAGCGGATCGTTCAATAAGGACAAAACCCACACATGACGATATTTCCAGCTGAAAGCCCAAGAGTTTCTACCAGAAACGAGACGAACAGAGAGGGAGGCAAACATCCAAGAGCATTTCGATAGTTCCAGCAGAAACCCTTGGAGTTACACTCCAAAGGACAAAGACAAAAGCAAAGGAGGTTCCTGTAATAGTAAATCAGGAAAAAAAAAAGGTTTTCTAGGAGCATTTATAGAGACTTTTGACCGGGAATTTTCGCCTTTCGCGTTAAGCATTGACGGAGAGGCTCTACCTCCATGACAGTCAAAAAAAAAAAATCTCTACTGTGGG
The DNA here is from genome assembly GCA_963971475.1 of Chrysops caecutiens. Lineage (NCBI taxonomy): Eukaryota > Metazoa > Arthropoda > Insecta > Diptera > Tabanidae > Chrysops > Chrysops caecutiens. Next base: position 50,354,404 of record OZ020567.1, on the reverse strand, counting down.
GCCAGATGCAAAAAAATTAAAAAAAAAATCAAAAAAATTATTAAATTCAAAAAAAAATCTGGATTATGCAATTCAAATCTTCGTTACGTTAGAGTTTAGAATCAAAATTTTCGAGCCCCACGTTGGGCGCCATTCTGTAGTAAAATTTTTGTGGTTTCTCGTGTGGGAGGGGGTTATGGATTGAAGTTATTGGAGTTTAGGCATAACTTCAAGAGAGGGAAGGCAAAGAGGCTGATGAGAACTCATACTCTCTCCTTCATAGGATCCGAAATTCGAATTTGGAATACCCTATTGGGACTTAGAAAGAGGGGCGAGCTAATCGGGATAGCTCAGGTGCCGTGCAGGCGGTTGTGGCCGTAGTACACCAAGAAAGGGCCCCTGATCAGTCTTCGAGCCGCGGACGTGTCCTTGCAGGCCATTGCTAGCTAGTTCGGTGTGGGGTGGGATCTTGCTCGAGACTGGTCTTCGGATCAACTACAGAAAAAAATTAACACGTCCTAGAGTTCGTGGTGACGTGCTGCCAGTAGGTTTCCCTCACAGGTCAAGAAAGAACTCTTAACCCCGACAAAACTCTTAACCCCGACAAAAAAATAATCCAGGAGGAAGAACAAAAGGGTAGACACCTCTCGAAAAAAGATGAAAGGGAACAAAGGTGAAGGGGAAAGGGAAGGAGGAAATGGGGTAGTGGATCGACGACTGGGAATGATAGTGAGGGTAGGCAAGGAGAAGGGAAATGAGAGAGAGAAGAACGATATAAAGGTGGCCGGCTCCATAGGATACCAAAAGGAAGGGTAAAATATGGGTACGTAGGATTGTCGAAAATATATTGATATATCGAAATATCCATATTATTCGTTCGATATATCGATATTTTAGCGCGATATCTAATTTTCCGATATATCGACACCTCGATATAAAATTCTTGCTATCGAAAAGGCATAAAAAAACGAATAATATTACAGCGCGACGCCTATACTAATTTTAGGTGAATAGAAAAAAAAAAATAAACATTTATTAATAAATTGGGAAAAAAAAAAAAATATCAAATTTAACCTTTCAAAAAAAAATATAAATGATTTACGTTTGTTATGAAAACTACACTATATTTTTGAATGCAATCATTATCTTATAAATTTAACCAATATATCGATATATCGATATTTCTCTTTGGGAAAAAAAACGATAAATATCGATTTCGATATTTCCCAAAATACATCGATACGACATATATCGATATTTATTTAATTTTTGACATCCCTATGGGTACGAGGAAGGGGCCATACGCGATTTCGAGGAAGCGTTATCGTCCTCTGCTCACCGAGCCCCGGTGTTATGGCTCGTCGCCCTCCCAACCAACAGAAAGTACTGGCCCGCGCGATGCGTACTTTCCCCCCTTATATTTTCTTTTTCTCGGTTCCCGCTAAGGCCTGGATCAACCGCGGAGAAATAGGACACCCATCCTGATCGTATCTGAATTACTCAGATTGTTTCGGGAACATCTTTTATGGCTTCGACCAATCCTTAGGGCAGATCTAAGGCAATTCCTAAAATGCCCTTCATTTTAACATCTCGTCTCATTCTTTTTTTTTTTTTTAAACTACAACATTAGAAATTATTTTCTTTCGCGCATATTCTTGTTTTCAATGTTTATTTGATGGTTTATTCCTAAAATGGCAATATTTGTTTAAACAGTGTTTTTTTTTTTTTTTTTGTGTCACTGTATCTTAAAATTCATCATCGACCCAATAGTCTTTGATTTCATTTTTCAAATTTCTCTCTTGGCATGTTTTTTTTTCTTAAGTTGAAAAATGAAAATTATAGTTTTCTTAATTAAAAAAAAAAAAAAAATCCACTCGCGAAAAATGTGTTCGTGTTCTCAAATTTTTACGTACACAGTGTATATATATATATTTTTTTTTTCCTTTTTTTTTTTGTTTTAAATTAAGTCAAATTATTACCAGTTTTTAATGTTTAAGTTTTCAGTTCACTTTGATCTTTTGTTTAGAATTTGTACAGACCACTCAGGTAAAACACATTCATGCGGATTCCATTCCTTCCTTTATCATTTTTAACTTGTGATCAAAAGGGGAAAAGAAAAATACGAGGTACTTACCCATCCTGGCCACATGTCCTCCACGTGGTTGGTCCTCCACACCTTCTGGGCTCCCCATGGTCACGCTGGCTTGGGTGTCCCCCTTCTGGGTCCATCTAGACCCCCGAGAGCATATCAAAGCAGAAAAAAAAACAAACACACAAAATCGAAAATGCTGCACTCAAAAGGTTTATCGATTTATTCTTAATTTTTGTGTCTCACAAAAAAAACAAAATCTTGTTAAACTAAAAATTTATGTTCAAAGCTTAAGTTTTATACGTAATGAAAGAAAAAAAAACGAACAAGGAAGGAAGAATCAAATAGCAACTGAGTTTAATATTTTTAGATTCTTGCGAAGTTAACTTTATCACTACTTATTAAACTAATTTCAGCACTTCAAAAAAATTAAAAAAATCAAGGAATGTACTACAAAAAAATTTACTGATCCACTTCCATCCGATCACGTCGACGTCCAGATTACCAAAGAGACAGATCAATCTCCCACGTTCACGTCGATGCCGTGGGATCCCGTTATCCTTGGTGATCTTCCTGTGTGAAGTTGAGCGCCGCTGAATTAGGACTGCCACCGTCAAATTTTAATTAAGTCCGCAATCGCTTATTTTGATTGCAGGGGCGGTCACTACAAGGTACTTTTGAAAAACGAAAGTAAAACCAACAAATTCAGTACTTCTTGGTTAGAACCATTCGAAGACCCACTCTAAGGGCCTTCCGCCAACTTCAACACGGCAACAACCACGACTACCACCAGACTTACCAGATCGAGTAAATAAGTTAAATTTTTTTATTATTCGCAAAACCAAACACAAATTATTTGTTATTTAATTATTACAAAGTTAATCTTTTTATTATTCGCAAAACGAAACACAAATTATCTGTTATTTAATTATTACAAAAATTATTACAAAAACTTAGAGATTACAAAAATAATTAAGAGCTTCCGACCGGCTCGTACCGTTCCTGGCGGCGTAGTTATCTCCACTGATCTGGTCTTCGGTGTTCTTCTCCTTTCCAGTCCTCCGTTGGGCGGTTGTTTTGTTGATTAGTACTTACTTGCATTTTCCTGGGAATGGGAACGCTGCTGGGCTGGCATTTTCCTAAGAATCGGGAGCTGCTGTGTTGGCGTTTTTCCTGGGAATGGGAACGCTGCTGGGCTGGCATTTTCCTAAGAATCGGGAGCTGCTGTGTTGGCGTTTTTCCTGGGAAAGAACAACGGTTCCACGGCTGGCACGTTGCGATGATCGTGATGGTGTTCCGTTACGTTTACATTATTTTATGTTATGTTATTTTCTGTTATGTTAACTCCTCCGCCTTTAGATTCGAGCGTCCTCGCTCGTTTTAGAAAAACGGGATGCTGTTAATGGACAATGGGCGTTGCAAATTGTCGTTCCTTGGCGATGCCTCATGGTGGTGGCGTTGTTAATTGTCGTTCCTGGGCAATGCCTCATGATGGTTTACCTCCGGATAACCTAAATTTCTTGCGTCGCTAATGATTGTCTCAAGTCTTTGACGCTTTGAGTTTTTTTTCGATTCCTTCGGATGATTAAAGCCATTTTTATTATGACCAGTAGCAGTAACGTGAAGCTGAAGTTTATTGCTGTGCTGATGTTGTTTTTTATGTGTAGCAATTCGATGTATTGGCTGTTGTTGAGATGCAATTCCTTCATCATTTCTAAGGATAAGACTTCCTCCATGTTGTTTTTCGTGGATGCGTGTTGGAGGATTGGTGGTAGAGGTTTGTAGGTAACGACTTCTCTTGAAGTGAAAAACCTGTTGTTGACTCTAACGGTTGAATTTTGGTATTTAATGAGAAAAGCGCCGTTTAATTCTACTGTCTCGTTGTTGATTTCGACATTCCCTTTGAATTGGTTGAGGAAAATGGCTCCTGGTAAGATCTCTTCAAGTTCTGGCACATGCTGGTTATTGATTATGGTACAAGTAGGTATGAGGCTCTTCAGTAAATTTGGAATACAAGTTGTTTTACTTATATCTATTATGCTATTATTAGGACATATTCTGAATGCATTGTATGCTTTACAATTATTTTCAATTCCATAAATTTTTTCATTACATTTCAATATTGAATTAAAGGGGATTTTATTTATAATGTTCTTCTTTTCTATGGCTTTAATAAGCAAAGTTTGACATGGTTCAACATCAGTGGTTGGTAAACTTATTATGTAAATTATTCCTTCCTTACTTGTAGCTATTTTGATATCTGCAAATTCTAATGCTTGTTCTACGTTAAGGGTAGGCAAGTTCTCTTTTCTTAATACATCGGTTATTATGCTTATTTCTACGTTTGACAAAATAAATGAGTTTACAATATTGGCCTTAGCCCAATGAATTGCGTATTCTATGTTAACAATTTCTTCCTTAATTAAATCTAACTTGTATTTAATATTTATCAATTCTTCATCTTTGAATTTTCCATCAGTTTGGACAATTTTCAATATGCTATCTGCAAGTTTGGTTACATTGTTAATTTTTTCTTCTTCTAAATTATTAATTATTACTTGATTGTTGTTGTTTACTAATACTTTATTTATTTTTTCTTTTATTATTTCAAAGTCGCGATGGTCTGGATTTCCCGCGATCCATTTCCACGCGCTTCCAATGAAATCCAGGGAACGTTTTTCTTTTGTTATTGGACTCAATCTATGAAGGGAGATTTTTATTTTGTCAATTATGTGGGATAAATGTGGGTAAAGCATGTGCTTGTTATCGAGGTGTTGGTTTATGGCAATTTCAATTTGAGTAACTGTTTCCGCATATTTATGCAGGTTGATCGTGTGAATGAGTTTGAACGAACCCGTTTGGATTCTTCCTTCGCCAATGTTCAGCGTTATAAGTAGTGAATTTGAATAGTCCAATATTTGGGTGCTCGCCGCACATAGCGTCAGGTATGACCTAAAAAGAGATCAATTTTTTATGTTACCTTTGTGAACTGTCTTTCCGTCTTTCGTGGTAATTGTGGAATGATTGTTTTTCGCTACAATTTCTCTTTTATACTTTGGGGATAGTTTGGAACCCAATCTTTTATTGATTTTCACGTACACAGATTCTCCAATGGCGTAATTTTTTATAGGCTTAGTTTTCTTGTTGTGATAATTTAGATCTGCAATTTGTTTGTCCTTTAGCCTTTGCACAACTTCGCGCCTTGCCTGGTCGAATTGTTCAGGATCAGTGCTGACGTTTCTTCCGAAGAATACTTCGATCGGTCTTTTTTTTGTTGTTGAATGTATCGAGTAGTTATATTCATAGACGGAACGGTCCAATAGCTCGGAAAACGTTCTGTGTATTTGATCGGTTTTTAGACATCGCATAATTTCCGTTAATGTAGAATGAAATCTTTCTACCTGACCATTGACTGTACTTGCGTACGGTGGGGTCGTGAACACCTTTATCCCTAGCTGATCTTTCAGCATAAAACTAATAGAGAGTGAATTAAGGGATGCTTCATTGTCGATAACAATGGCCTTGGGAAAAGCGAATAATAGTTCCCTGAGTGGTTGCCGAATGTCCTCTATAGATTTTGATTTCAGGATCCTTACCTGAGCGTATTTCGAAAACTTGTCTAGAGCTGTGAGGATACGTTTGTTTTCCGTAGAATAGATATCTATGTGAAGAATTTCTCCCGGATAATTGGAAATAGGCGTTTCACAGAGTTCCGGCTTATTCGGATGTCTATCATATTTTTGTTCCTTGCAAACTTTGCATTGCTTAACTAGATTATAAATTTTCGCGTTCATTCTTGGGAAGTAAAATTTTTCAAGTAATTGTATTTTGTTTTCTTGTACGTTCCGGTGTGCTCTATTATGCTCCTTCAGTATTTCTTCGTCTTGTTGATTTTCGTCTGTTAGATCTTCCACTTTGATCTGTGTATGACGAACCTTGTATTGACTGAAGTATAGTGGATAAATTTGCTGTATCTTTCCTAATACCGATTCAGGAGTAAATAGACCGTTTATGACAGCTGGATTGAGATATCTTTTGAATATTTTAACTATTTGTTCTTCTGTGTAGGATGATTGTACAAATATGTGCCTATAGTAGGTTGGAAATGGGATTTTAAATTGGTAGTTTTTTTTATCCACTACGAGAAGCATTATCTGGTTTCTAAAGGTATTTATGGGGGTTTCTAGGGATGGTATTAGATTGTGTGAAGAACTTTCGCTGCTATGGCCAGTGACGCTCATAGAGTTAACTAGAGTTGTTCTTGGTGGTCTCGACAAAGCATCAGCTACGACATTGGATTTGCCGGGTTGATACTGGAGTTCATAATTATACTCCTCTAATATTGACTTCCATCTCTTCACTTTACAATTATTATTTTTGTTGCTAAGAGCAAAGGTTAGAGGTTGATGGTCTGTGAATATTTTTACCTTTCTGGAGCCATATAGGTAGTTTCTCAGGGAGTTCAGGGCCCAAATGATGGCGAGCATTTCTTTTTCATTTGTTGCGTATGATTCTTCGGTTCTACTTAATGTTCTTGATATGAATGTTATAGGCTTGTCATTTTGGCTTAAAACTGCGCCCATTGCGTAGTCAGATGCATCGGTTGTGAGTTTGAATTCTTTGTCAAAGTCAGGGTAAATCAATAAAGTATCTTGGGAGACTAGTGCGTTCTTAATGTTGTTGAGTGCTTCAGTAGTTTCTTCCGTCAAGGTAATTTTTCTCTGGCTTGATTTCTTTTTGGATAATCGCCCATTTTCTCCTCTTAAAAGGTTCGTGAGAGGTTTTGCCAGCTTCGCGTAGTCTTTTACAAATCTACGGTAATATCCTGATAAGCCTAAAAATGACCGAAGGTCCTTGAGCGTTTTTGGTTCAGGAAATTTGAGAATTGCTTCTACTTTGGCTGGGTTTGTGTGGATTCCTTCTGAAGAGACAACAAATCCTAGAAATTCTACTTTATCTTTGAAAAACTCGCATTTATCGAGTTGCACCTTCATGTTAGCATCTTGGAGTGTTTCGAAGACTTTTTCAATGCTTTTCGTGAGGTGTTCTTCATCTTTGCCGAAAATAATAATGTCGTCTATGTAAACATAGCAGACTTTTCCAATAAGTCCTCTTAGAATGTCGTCGAGTGCTCTTTGGAATATGGAAGGCGCGTTTTTAAGTCCAAATGGTAGTCTTGTGAATTCGTATTTTCCATTATTGACAGAGAATGCTGTTTTTTCAATGTCAGATTCCTTTAGCGGAATCTGGTGGAATCCGCTTTTAAGATCGAGGACTGCGAACCACTTATTCTGTCCCAACTGAGAAAGTACTTCGTTAATTTCAGGGATAGGGTAACGATCTGCAATGGTGACCTTATTATGTTTGCGATAGTCAATTACCGTACTATACTTTCTTTCGCCGCTTGAGTCAAATTTTTTCGGGACTATCCAGACTGGGGAATTATAAGGGGACCGAGATGGTCTTATGATGCCATCCTCGAGCAGTTTTTGTACTTCTTTTTCGACTTCATCTTTAAGGGACATTGGATAGGGATAACACTTAGTGTAGATGGGTGAATCTGACGTGGTGCGTATTTCACCTTTGACTTTGGTGATGTAAGTCAGCTTTTCGTTGGGTTCAGAAAAAAGATTCGGAAATTTTTTTATTGAGGCAGAAAGAAAGGTTTTTTGTTGTGGGGTCATGTGATCTGTACGGATATTTAGAGAATTTATGTCTTGGGATTCCTGCTGTTTGATTGGAACTCTAATTTTATTTTTAATAGTCATGTAATTTTTATCTGTGTAAATGACAGCAGACATTTGTTTAAGACTATCGTTTCCCAAGATTCCATCGAATGATGTTAATGTTGGCAACAGGAAGAATTTGTTGGGAACGTTTCTGATTCCAAATAAGTTTACCGTGGTGTGAAAGTTAATTTTGATATTTCCAGCAACGGAGTTTGCATAGAAAGGTTGATCATTCGGAGAAGGGTTAGTTACCAGGGAGGGTTGAATATAATTTTTATTTGAACCTGTGTCGATCAAGAGTTTTAGTATTTTGCCGCTCTTCATCTTGCATTCGAAGTATGGCAATGAAGTGTCGCCTAATCTTACAAAATGAATGTCAGTGGGTTCTTCCCAATTGATACTATCATCCGTGTAGGTTACGTCAGTGGTATGATAATGCAATCGTTGTTCATTATTGTTGTCTTCGAGTTCAGGTGGTTTCGGTGCGAATGGTCGAGGTGGAGCCGTTGGATGATGGCCTATGGTTTGTTATATTCTATGGGAGTCCGTTGGAAATAACGTGGATTTGATTGTTGATTTGCTTGTGGTAGATGGGCAAGTTGTGGGTAGAAAGGCATTGTTCGGGGATTAGATCGTTGTGGAAATGTGTATCTTTTGGGCGGGAGATGTGGAGGTCGATTTTCAGTATAGAACTTCTTTCCAATTTATTGACTCTGATTGGCGTAGTTTGCTCTGTAATTTTGATTTTCGAGCTTCAAGCATAAGTGGAGAGCTTGTGGCAAGTCCGCTGGTTCGCGTATGCCAAGGAGACGGGGTAGATCCTCTCGTAATTCTCTAACAAATGTGTCGAGAGCTTTTTCTCGGTACGTCTGGGTAAGAACGCGTAGGGATTCTGGACCTACATCCAGACATGAGACTTTGTTTAGAATTAATGACAAATGTGAGTAAACCTTTTGATAGAATTCCTCCACCGTTTTGTTCCCTTGAATTAAAGAAGTCATTTGGTATTCCAGGGTAGTTATATCGCGTTTGTCGGCAAGGTGAAGTGTGAGGCATCGAGAAATGGCTTTCCAGTCTAATGGTGTGCTATAGGACTCTAAGGCAATATCTGCGTTTCCCACAATTTTGTTTCTAATTACGCTTAAAATACCGTAATACTTGGGGGTTCCCTTCGTAGGTTCGTAAATTTTGAGAATCCGTTCTACACTCTTTTTCCAAGAGCTGAATTCACCGGGATTGCCAGAGAATTCCCTAAGACATTTAACGACGTCTGGCGTTCTTTCTAAGTCGGCTAAATTATTAGTGTGTTCGGGACTAATAGGCTGATCAATAGCAGTTGACAAATCAGAATTTGGATTTAGAATGCCATTTATTATGTTGCGTCCTTGTGCATCGATTACGCGACGTACTATAGTTGTAACTAGATTTTGCAAGTCATTCGAATTTTGTGGAGATGCCGCGGAAGGGTTTTGAGTCGGTGGAGCAGGAGGATTTATCACAGGGGGACGAATAATATTATTTTGATTCATTTTGTTTTGTGCGAGTTCGAATGTTACCGTTCAGTGGATTTCCTTTCAGATATTTTCTGTCTAGTACTTTGTCGCGTGTGTTATGAATTTGAAGAAAGGAAAAAAAAATTTGCACGTAATTTTATTTAATTTGATTCACGAGAATTTTTGATAAAAAGACCTTGCTTTAAAATAATTATTTCTCACTTTTTCACAATTCACTTCGTAAAACTATTTATTACTATTTATCATTATTTGTTTCTCCCCATTGATTATTATTTATTATTTTGGACAAAAGAAAAGATATTAAATAACTTACATTAAAGTCAGAAGCAACATCTTGCGATGAGTGGCTGTTAAAAAATTTTAACACCTTTTCCTCTACGTCTTGTAGCAACTCAGGGGCCTTATTTCCTCTCGCAATGGATTGGTTTGATTTTGAAGACCAGGCGGGTTCCGAAATTCGTGTGCTTCTTGAGGACGTGGATTCAGGAACTTTTTCGTGAAGTTTTTTTTTGTTTGTTGCACTACTTGAGGGCCTTTTTATTTCACAAGTCTGGTCCCTGCTCGGGCGCCAGTTAAATTTTTTTATTATTCGCAAAACGAAACACAAATTATTTGTTATTTAATTATTACAAAGTTAATCTTTTTATTATTCGCAAAACGAAACACAAATTATCTGTTATTTAATTATTACAAAAATTATTACAAAAACTTAGAGATTACCAAAATAATTAAGAGCTTCCGACCGGCTCGTACCGTTCCTGGCGGCGTAGTTATCTCCACTGATCTGGTCTTCGGTGTTCTTCTCCTTTCCAGTCCTCCGTTGGGCGGTTGTTTTGTTGATTAGTACTTACTTGCATTTTCCTGGGAATGTGAACGCTGCTGGGCTGGCATTTTCCTAAAAATCGGGAGCTGCTGTGTTGGCGTTTTTCCTGGGAATGGGAACGCTGCTGGGCTGGCATTTTCCTAAGAATCGGGAGCTGCTGTGTTGGCGTTTTTCCTGGGAAAGAAAAACGGTTCCACGGCTGGCACGTTGCGATGATCGTGATGGTGTTCCGTTACGTTTACATTATTTTATGTTATGTTATTTTCTGTTATGTTAACTAATATGCCTTTTCCACACTGTTACGGAGATTTTTTAAAAACAGATATTTTATTTACTTAATCTAGCCCACTTGCCTATACTGTACTAAAATATCATTATAATCTAGTTAACTTAAATAATTAAAGAAGGATAATGGAGAGAAGGTTTTTAAAAGGCAAGTCAGTATAGTATCAACACAAGTGGTATCAACATTAAAATTAACAATTGGACTTTGATTGTAAAAGTTAATAAACATAATAAGAGATAAATAAATTTATTTAATCCATTCCTTTAATAATGAAGTGACAATACAAATTGGTGACCCCGACAAAAGAAAATTATTTAAAAGTGTAATTTAGTAAATTAAATTAAAAATAAGTATGAGAAAAGAATTCAAAGACCTAAGAAGTGTGGTTTCACCGAATGAAAGAATTTGTGCAATTTTTAATAAATGAACGATAAAATTTGGAATTTAAAGAAAATTAATTTTGACAAACTAACCAATGAAATATATCTGTGTCATCTATTTTCCGACATTTTGTCATTCCAATAGTAAGTTTTAAATAAAATCAGATGAAAATTGTGTTGTGTACTTAGTGAAATTACACAAAACTAATTGAAATAAACAACAATTTTTGCATTTCAAGTGGAATTTATTGAATTTAAGAAAGAAAAATGCATTTAAATGTCGCAGTGTTTGCAGTAAACTGAATATTTCATTTCTGAAATCAGCAACCTCTTTTGAATGTCAAGTTAATTTGTAATGAAAGCAAAGAATCTTTAATATATAAAAATATATCTTTCTGAAAATGTTTGTCGCGGCTAAACTCGGAATCTGCCAAGTCGATTTCAATAAAATTTGGCATGAAGATTACTGTCCAGTAGGTGAGTGTTTATGTAAAGTTTAAAAAAAATTGGTTCTAAACTTTTGGAAATATTTAAGATTTAAATTTTTCACGTTTTACTTTTCAAGAGAAAGCCGACTTTAGCGCTTAAGCTTAAGGTCAATAAATGAAGAGAGATCGTGCAATTATCGCATCGTTAGCGGTTACTCCCTCTCTATTAAATATGAGACGTATTCGAGAGAACATTTCGGCATTTTGTTGATTGCACGATCTCTCTTCATTTATTTTTCCTAAGAAGCATAGTACACTTTCTCTTGATATGAAATCCATCCATGGATTCATACTAGAGATGGATGCGACTTCATGTCATGTGGTTTTCGATTAGGAAATGGAGATTGATTTATTTTTGGATCTTCTTATGCCCATCTCGCATACGAAAACGTCAACCTTCCCCATTGCGTATTAGGGAACCGTTACTTTTCGCTTTTGAAAATCGGAACATAAGCTCTCTCTCAAGAATTCTCTATGATTTGACACTCTGTATTTCCGTAGAGCCGGTTTAAATTGTTTTCTACAAATTTTACTCGGGTTATTCAATACAATTTTGGTTCATTGAACCCGTAGCAGATAGATTTGTTCAAATTGATGGAAAATGGTAAATATTTTTTTGAATTTCAGATCGTAGGACATCATAGTTTCCGGGAATCCCAAGTTGACTGATTTTCTTCCGGTTTGAAGTGTTCTTTTCCGGTAAAAATGTGAATTTTTAACGGTTTTTTGCCCGTAGCGGCTAAACAAAGCGTCCTACGGGATCCATATGTATGACCAACCCCCACTGTTTTGACATTTCCTACCTTCCTTTCATACATCATTTTTCTCTAATTTGAGGTTTTAAAGGTGTGCATTCAAAAGATCGGAAAATTGATAAAATTCAGATTTTGAATTTTTAACGATTTTTTGTTCCTAGCGGCTAAACGAAGCGTCCTACGGGATTCATACGTGTGACCGACTCCCATTTTTTTTCAATTTCCTAAATTTTTCAATACATCTTTTTTCTCTGAATTGAGTTTTTAAAAGTGTGTCCAAACAAAAGTTATGATATATAATAAAATTCAGATTAAAATTCGTAAACGCAAAATCTCGCGTTTTTCAGAAAAATTTTCTAATTTCTTATATATTGGAAACTCAATTTGTATATTTTTCTTTGAATCAATAGAACATACTATTACACAGAAAACAGAAATTTTTGAGTAAATTTTACTCTCCAATGGTACACATTTTTGCTTGTGTTTGTTTTGTGCAAATTTCAGAACATCAAAATTGTGTGCATTGTGTGTACATGTACATTGTGTTCCATCCGCGAAATTTTGTTTCAGCCCCCTTTCCTATTATTGTAATCACTCATTCCCTATTTGACAATCGAACATCCACATCAATTCGCGCACTGTATGTTCTTTAAACGTTAAAGACGGTCAAAGGCGCATACGGCCCATGCATCTTTTGTCTGCTGTTACGTGTGTGATGTTGGAAAAAATTGGGTAGAGGGTCACATGGGATCGCGACATCTGGTAAATTATTTTGTCTGTGATTAAACCTTAACTTTTATTGTAAGTAGAAGAAAGCAATATTTTTCAACAAATTCGCCAAAAATAAATTTACACGGCTAACGTGGGCGTACTGTTGATGTGGCCGATCGGATCGGATTAACCTCTCAAATATTACTGTGCCATAAAAAATTTACACTCGGTGCTAATCGAAGTTTAAGTAAAAAGTTAACCAGTTGTGTTTGAGTTTCAACCGGCAATCTATAAATCCTTATTTGTTTCATTGTTGTCACCGTACATAGCATAAATTTCGATTTCTTATAACTACTATATTTCAATGTTTTTGTAACTTTAAAATTAATAGGTGCTGTAAGGTTTAATAATAATTCCAAAATTGGCTCTTTTTGAAAGAGTGCTTGAATAGTTGTTTTAAGTTTATATCTCATTTTCTTATTAAGCACTATTCATACTTTCAATTTATTATCTACTTTACGGCGAAAATTTGTAGCCAAACGTTAATAAAAACTTTGTTGAAAAAGTCAAAGATTTTTTGGAAGTTTTTGAACTTATGTTACGATCAAAAGATAACTGCTAAGAATCAAAAATCTATAACTAAAGAAAAACAAAACATATATAGTATCAACATATACAGTATACAAAAAATATGCAGTATTACGTAATGCCCAGCAAAGCGGGCGGGTACAGCTAGTATTTCATATAAACTAATTTTATTAATATTAAATAGTTAAATAAAATTGAAACATAAACAGCACAAGTACAGATAAGTGATATTTTCATAAGTTTCCAATTAAACAAATGTAATTTGGTGAAATTTCAACTGACAGTGAAAATAGCGTTGTGCAGTAAGCACAAGAACAAGTACAACCAATTGTTACTACACAACAATCAACATCACTCAACTATCAACAACCAATCACTCAAAAATCAACAATCAACATCAACTTACATCTCAACAAGATAAGATAGGAATAGATAAGAAACTTCAAGGATTTTATGAAGCTTAAGATTTAAATTTTTTCATATTAATTTTTTTGTTTTGTTCAAAATATCGTTTTTAGAAATTTCTTCTTCCTTTCGCTCACGTTGAGATTGGGATTGAGATTGTTCCTTTTCTTCTTATACCTTTTTGATATCTCCATAATGGAGGGACAAGATAACTTAGGTACGGGAGATGTCCTTGCTAGTGATGAACGGAATACTTCTGGTCATTCAATTGAAGCGACCAATTTTTTGCTTATATTGCCAACCTTTTGGTCAAATGCACCAGAAGTTTGGTTTATACAGATTGAACAAATTTTTGCCCTAAACAGAATTGTTTCGGATATGTCCAAAATGGCATGTTATCGCCGTTCTTCCACAAGAAGCAATGACCAATGTTCTTGATTTGCTCAAAGATCCTCCTGAAGATAACAAGTAAAATTAAAAGAAGCTCTAATATCTCGACATTCTTTAAGTGAGAACAACCGCTTGGAAGAACTTCTGAGTTCTTCAGAAATGGGCGACCATTCTCCGTCTACCCTTTTCCGAGATATGGAAAACAGACTTGGTTCTTCTTATTTTGTAAATAGGGATTTACTGAAACGTCTGTGGTTCAGGAAGTTATCGGAGGCTATAAAGGTTTCCGTAACCTCTTCTTACCTAGAAGATATTTCAGCGATTCTCTCTATGGCTGATAAAGTATGGGAAGTTACCCATAACCAAAATATTTATGCTGCTAGTTCGGCACCGCCTACTGATTCCACCTCTTGGCGAAGTGAGGGTGAATTATTAGAAACAATTAAAGCTCTAACTTCTGAAGTGGCAGCACTTAGGTTAAATAATACAAGAGGAAGAACCAATTCACGATATTTCGGACGGAATCGCTCTCGGTCTCAATCACGAAGTTTTTCCAGAAGCGACTATTGCTGGTATCATTTAAACTTTGGGAGTAGAGCCAGCAAGTATGTACAACCTTGCAAATACAATGAAAACAACCAATTGAAAAACGAATAAAGACAGGTCTCGCAGCGACTGACTCTGGTACACTTACTCGCTTAATTATTTTTGATAATTTATCAAAATTGAATTTTTTGATTGATACTGGCGCCGACATCTCTGTTTTGCCCAAAAAATTATTCCATTCTTTAAAACAAACAAATGACATTAACTTAACCGCGACAAATGGTACTCCTATTCGGACGTTTGGTGAGAAGCTACTTAAAGCTTCCCTAAATCTCCGGAGGGAGTACACTTTCTTGTTTATCGTCGCGTCAGTTGACAGACCCATCATTGAAGCGGATTTTCTTTCCAAATACGGACTTCTTGTTGATCTTAAAAACAAGATACTCATCGATTCCTTGACTTCTTGCCAAGTTTCTGGAATTTCTCAAATTTTTGAGACACCCACTCCAAAGATTTCTTTATTGTCCAATAGATTTACAAACTTATTGAGAAAGTTTCCGGAACTATTTACTGACAATAATTTCACGAGTGAACTTAAGCACTCTGCAACCCACCACATATATACCACCGGTCCTTTGCCTTTTTCAAACGCAAGAAGATTGGATGTTAAACGTCACAATCTAGCAAAAAAGGAGTTTGACTCCCTTTGCAAACTATGCATTTGTAGACCATCAAGTTCTTCGGCTTCAAGCCCACTTCATATGGTTCCCAAACCTGACAGAGAATGTAGACCTTGTGGAGATTACAGGCGTCTTAACAATATTACACAACAGGATCGATATCCTCTACCACATCTGCAGAATTTCAATCTGCCTTTACATGGATGTGCAATATTTACCAAAATCTGTGCAAAGCATACAATCAGATTCCTGTTGCTCCTGAAGACGTGCATAAAATGGCCATAATTACTCCTTTCGGCATGTTTGAGTTTTTGCGGATGCCTTTCGGTTTAAGAAACGCACCTCAAACATTCCAACGTTTTATAAATAAAGTTTTAGGAGATCTCAACTTCGTTTTCGTCTACATTGACGACATCTAAATCGCTAGCAAAGATGAAGAAGAGCACCTAGCGCATTTAAATATGGTCTTTACAAGATTAAAGGACTTTGGTCTTAACATTAAACCTTCGAAATGCATTTTCGGAGTTTCAGAACTCACCTTTTTGGGGCATCACATCTCTAACAAAGGTATTCTTCCCGCAAAGGATCGGGTGGCAGCGATTAATAATTACCCAACCCCTAAAACAGTCAAGGAATTACAGAGATTCATAGGTATGATAAATTTTTATCACCGTTTTATCCCTCATTTGGCAGAATCCTTAATCCCTTTACACGAACTGGTTGCTTCTAGTAAAATACCAGCTTCTTTTGATTGGACTGATCGTCATATAAATTCGTTTCAACATGTCAAACAACTCCTTTGTGAAGCAAATCTTTTGGTACATCCAGCTATTGATGACGATTTAAATATCACTTCGGATGCATCAGAGGTTGCTATTGGTGCGGTTTTGCACAGATTGAACAAGTCTGGAGATAGGGTTAGTTTGGCATACTTCTCCCGTAAGCTGAATTCAGCTCAGAAGAATTATTCGACTTTTGACAAAGAGCTTCCGGCTATCCATGACGGAATCAAACACTTTTGACATTGGCTTAAAGGCAGGGAGTTCTGTTTGTTCACAAACCGTTGGTCACTGCCTTAAGGACAAAAACTGAGCGTAGTCCAAGACAGATTCGTCAACTTGGACCTATTTCTCAATTTACTAATAATATTCAACACATTCGTGGCAGTTCTAACATAGTTGCCGATGCTCTATCAAGAATGATTGAGCAAATTGACGATCCAAATAAAATTTATTTTGATCTTAAATCTTTTTTTAACGCTCAGTCTATTGATAAAGAAATTCAAGCTCTTCTTTCAAGCGAAAATTCTTCTACGAAATACAAACTGGTAACATTCCCCTTTACCAACGATAAGGTTTGGTGTAATATTACCACGAATGTTATGCGCCCATAAGTGCCCTTTTTCTTTTCGTAAAGCACTTTTCAAGAGATTTCATTCTTTATCTCATCCTGGTATTAGAGCTACCAGAAAATTGGTTACTGACAGGTACTTTTGACCAAAAATTAATTCAGACATCAACGAATGGATGAAGGAATGTATCGTTTGTCAGAGAAATAAAGTTACAAGGCATACCAAGACTGAATTAGGCTCTTTTCCTCTCCCAAGGACACGTTTCGAACATATTCACATGGATATTGTTGGGTCTCTACCAGTTTCCCGCACCTATAGATACATTTTAACTTTAGTCGATAGATTTTCCCGATGGCCAGAGGCATATCCTTGACACAACATAACTGCCGAAATGATTGCCGGAACATTTGTCAAAAAATATGTTTCGAGGTTTGGAGTTCCTTTGACTCTAACAACGGATCAAGGCAAAAACTTCGAATCGAAATTTTTTAATTCTTTAACAAAGCTTTTTGGTATAAACAGAGTACGAACGACTGCTTATCACCCACAAAGTAACGGAATGGTGGACCGTTTCCACAGACAACTAAAGGCGGTTTTAAAGACTGATCCTACTAGTAATTGGACTGAGAAGCACCCTTTGGTTTTGTTAGGATTTCGCACCGCCGTTAAAGATGATTTAAAATGTTCTTCTGCTGAGTTAGTTTATGGACAAAATTTACGAATTCCAGGGGATCTTTCTTTTCATGAGGACGTTGGTTTGTCTGTCCAGAGTCAATCCACACTAAAAAATTTACGACAAATATTTGCCGACACTATTCCCATAGCCCCAAAAAGACGGGTCAGTAATAGTTTTTTCATTCCCTCTTCTCTTGAGACTTGTTCTCATGTTTTTGTCAGGTCAGAAAAAAAAATCTAGTTTGTCCCCTCCGTATGAAGGTCCTTATAATGTTATCAACAGGACGTCCGACACATGCCCAGCAACGTCCGACACATCCTTCCCCACTCAATCCAGCTCCACGTCTACTGACTCTTCTCCATTTCCAATTTCCTCCCCTCCCCCGCGACTCCTTGTGGCTGTTTGTGTTCCCACCTCCGCGGTAATCTCGGCACTCCCTGACAATGTTTCCTCTTCTGATACCGCTTGTAGTGCTCCCCAACCCATCCCCCCTAAATCTCTGTCAGCTATCACACTAAACCCTCCCTCATTTACGGACCTCACTCCTAACACTATCCACCAAGCGTTCCGGCTTGTCAAACACATTGCTAATCAAGGCTACTGCCCCCTTTGATCAGCTCCTACTCCTCCGCACATAGTCCAGCATCTGTACTGCATACTGTTCCCAAAGCCAGATCCATATTTGTGACCGAGCTTGTTCCATCAACTTCAACGGATGACATCACCCGCCACATTGGAAACGTCATTGCGATTGATGTTGTTGCAAACAACATACAAGTTATTAAGCTCTCAGAGGGTAGATGTTCTTCATTCAGGATGTTCTTGTCTTACGCAAGGTCAATTGGCCCAAAGACGTATCGGAGACGCACTCCAGGTAGCTTTGGTTCACCCACGGTTACTCCCCCGACTATCACTGCTGCCCCCTCTCCCTCGCAAAGAAAAAACTGCCTGCCTTCTCCATCTATTAGCAAAACGTGAGGGGGCTTAGGACATAGACGTCCGCTACCTTCCTCTCGACTCTTAACATACCCCATGACGTTATCTGCCTGACGGAAACTTGGCTTTGCACTAATATCAGTGACTTTGAGATCCTCTATCACGACTTCAATCTTTTTCGCAAAGCCCCGTGCCACGGCGATCCTAATCGACGGAGACTCGACGACTTATCACTCTGTTTCAACTCAACACTGTCCTGAACCTGAAACAGCGCTTGGTCGACCTAGTCTTATCCGATGACTCGGCTAACGTGCATGTTTCTTTCAGTCCAACCTCTCTCTGTACTATCGATCCTCACCATCCTCGCTTCTCAATTTCTATCACGCACTTAAGTAAATCCCACCATCAATCTTCCCCCTTGCCAGCTAGTTTCAATTTTCGCAAAACCAATTTCGATCTTCTTTTCCCTACCCTTAGTGGATTCTGCCTTAATATACCTTTCATGGAGCTCTCCTTTCCAGTAGTTAGCTCCAAATTCTACGACGCCCTGCATTGTTCTTTCTCACTCTTCTATTCTATTCTCTTCACCACCTTCTCCCGACTCATCCCCTAAATGGTACACTCCTGATGTTAAGTCTCTGAGGAACAGACGCAACTCCCTTTGGCAGAAATATCTTCACTCTGGGTCCGCTATAGATCACGAAATTTTCTGCGCTGCCCACAGTGAATTTGCTTATCTTGTTAACTCCCGTTATAAAGCTTATTTATCAACCGTTAACGGCAACATCTCCTCCACAATCCACGACTTTTCTTCTCCTTTGTGAACTCCAAAAGGGAACGCAAAGGTGATAACTACCCTGTGGCCATCTCATACCTTGGCTCGAAGAGTGATGATTCCCTTACCATCGCGAGCCCCTTCGCCATCTTCTACTCCTCCACCTTTTTGGATGGTCATTTTACTCCAGACGAAGAATATTTAACTTCACTGAACCCCACTCCTACTTTCTTATCTCTATGCTTCCCTGATCTTCATATCTCGGAGGTGGAGGTTCTTTCAGAGCTCTTACGTCTCAAGGATGACTTCTCCTTTGGCCTTGATGAAATTCCACCTATCATATATAAAAGGTGTGGGTCACTTCTTGGTCGACTGCTATCACGGTTTAACAATGTCGGCCGTCATTCGGAAATATTTTCTGAATGATGGGAGACTGGATTTCTGATTCCGGTCCACAAAAACGGATCCAAGATGAAAGCATCTAATTACAGGCCTATCGCCAAACTATCTGTTATCCATTAACTCCTCGAGAAAATGCTAGTTGGCAAACTGTACTCCTTTCTCGCGTCCTCCATCTCTCCTTGCGTCCTCCGTCTCTCCTAATCAGCACGACTTTGTAAAAGGTAGATGCAATTCAACCTTGTGCAATTCGTTTCCTTCACATTGAATGCTCTAGACCGTTGCGAAGTCGTCGAGGCTATATTCACCGACATGAGTACGGCTTTCGACAGCATTCCTCACAACCTTATAATGC
The DNA here is from genome assembly GCA_963971475.1 of Chrysops caecutiens. Classification (NCBI taxonomy): domain Eukaryota; kingdom Metazoa; phylum Arthropoda; class Insecta; order Diptera; family Tabanidae; genus Chrysops; species Chrysops caecutiens. Next base: position 50,334,549 of record OZ020567.1, on the reverse strand, counting down.
TAAAGCTTAAGCTGGTTGGCTGCCCTAATTGCTTCCTAAGCTGGATTGGTTCCTACATGCATAATAGAACATACCGTGTTCGTTTCAGAACTTCCCTCTCTCAAAGCAGAACCGGCGTTCCGGGCGTTCCCCAGGGCAGCCACATCGGTCCACAGCTATTTGTCACCGCTACTAACGACTTATCCACTGTTATTTTGAATTTCTTTTTACTCTCCTATGCTGATGACATCAAGTTGTACAAAAACATTTTCCGTCCTTCCGAAATTCATGTCTTTCAGCTTTATCTCAATCGTCGTTCGCTATGGTGCTCCAAAATCAACCTAGTCCTATACTCCTCTAAGTGTAAGCATGTCTGCTTCAACCACAAACGCAGCTACGCTCCACACATCTTTTCAATTAACAGCTCCTCTGTAAGGTCGGTGAACTCTGTCCTTGATCTGGGGGTCCACCTTGACTCTAAGCTCTCCTTCAATCACCACGTTAACGACATAATCCCGAGAGCGGGTGTCATGCTGGGGTTTATTTCAAGGTGGTCTAGGGAGTTCTCCGACCCATACGTGTATAAAATTCTTTTCTCTTCCTTTGTCCTACTTATACTCGAGTACGGCTGTCAAGTCTGGTCTCATTACAATAAACACCTTATTGGCAGAATCGAGTCTATTCAGAAGCGTTTTCTCCGTTTCGATCCCCTTCGCCCCTCTTGGTACGATCCTTTCCACCTCCCTCCTTATGGGAATCGTCTAGAACTCGTCAATTTGCAATTCTTCCCGGGACGCCGTGTCGTGGCCAATTTATCATTCGTCTATGGCATCATCCAGGGACATACTCGTATTGAAGCCCCAGACATCCGCAGCCAGATTGTTCAGCGTTCCCATTGTAGATTCCTCAGAGCTTGCGAGCCTTTTTTTATAAGCTCATGTTAAGGGTGTATAACCGGGCCGTTCTCCTTCTTCAAGCGGCGTGTGGTTACACCAATGCACGATCTGTGTTTCGATCTTGTGCCGGTCGCATGTCCTAGTTTTGGCAGCCCTTACAGAACCTTCCTTCCCCAACCCGACCGGACATTACCTTTTCAGTTAAGCTTCTCTTTGTTTTTATGTTTATTCGTATGCTATTAATTGTTGTTTCGTATGCTTTTAATTGTCTAATGTAAGAACATATAACTAATGATGTTATATAAATATATAATTTAGATATATTGAACATCAGTTTAAATGAAAATATATTTATTGTACCTTATTCTTCTTCTCCTTGCATTATTTAGCTTAATTTGGGTTTTTATTTCGCTATCCTTAACCTGAACTAATGTATAATAATAATAATAATAATAACCGAAGTAAATACCGTCATTCAATAAGGTAAAAAGGAACAGGGTGTTCACAACAATTGGTTAATTAACTACACGGAATAAACATCTTTTAGTCATTTCCTCCTATCAGTTCCATTATCAATAAACAAAAACTCTTCTTCTGCCTTTATTCATTTACACTTTGTTTCTACTCGCAGACATCCATATTTAACAAAAAGAGTACCGTGCTCAGCAACTAGAGCATATTTTTCATACTTGCGTTGATAAAACTATCAATAGCGGATGAACTATATAAGCAAAAACACATTAAATAATACCGGAATTTTTCTTTGAGAAACGCAATTCAATATATTTTTACCACTGAGGGCTTAAATCCCAAACTCCAATAAATGTGTTACCAGGCGCGGATCTAGGATTTTTTTCCGGAGGGGGTCACAGGATAGAAAATAATGAAAAATAACAAAAATAACAAGAATAACCAAATAAACAAAGCAAACTGATTTTTTTCAATGAATACAAAGAACGTCAGAATATCCTTATGCAAAAACTCGTCCAATTTGATTTACCATAAAATTCATTACATTCATATATAAATTTATTGTTTATATAAAATTATAAACTGTTTATGTAAAGAATGATCCCTTAAAACTAAGAAATTTCTTAGCCAATGAATTTTTTTATTTTAAATTTTCTTCTGAAACGAGATCAACTATTGCAGAAGACAGACTCACCGGGCTTGCACTGCTACACATTCATCGCGACATCGAATTGGTCATCGATGCGATCATTAACAGATTTGCGAAACAAAGTAGAAGATTGGAATTTATCTTATAAATAATGCTTTTAATTGGAACTTGTAAACAGACGAAGTATAGCTACAATCCAAATATAGAAAAAGCAATAAAAATGTCAATATTGTGTAAGAAAATTAGTCAATTTTGTTGATTCAGTCATTTTTTGATTCCAATTTTTTCAGAGTGCAAAAAAGTAAGTTAATTCTGGTCGTTTGGTTACTTTCCGGTTTATAATTTTGCAAAAACGAGATTTTGTTCGTTTGGTTTTTTTGTTGTTTGTCGGTTTTCAAAATATTGGTTCAGCTCTATTTTTTGAAATGCGTGCTGTTTTGGGGGGGGTCATGACCCCCGTGACCCCCCCCCTTGAATCCGCGCCTGTGTGTTACTTATTAATTAAAACACAATTTATTCTTAATGTGGAATATTTAATTAAACAATTTCATAACAATAATAATTAATTAATAGTTCTGGTTAATCTTTATTATTTCAAATATTAAACAAATGATTATTAACTCGAAAACGTCTGCCATTAAGACTGACTTAATTATCACTGACTTTTAAAAACAGGTGAACATAAATTATAAACAATTGACTACTGAGTTCAATAAAAAAGCCTACTAAGAATATTAATCAAACAAGTAGAACTCAGTAGATTTATTTATTTAACATTAATTGTTTTTAGCTCATCCGCCAAGGTATGATGGTGCCACATCCGCCACACCACGATGAATGGCAAATTTTTACAAAGATTAAATTCCAAGACGAATCAGCTCATTAAGCAACGTTGTTAAAAGCGGAAGCGAAAAAGCGGAAGCACAAATCTTTTGTCAGTAACTACTAAGTCAAACCGGAGATAACTCCTGTTCTCTTCTTATCGCAAAAATCAAGTAGTAAACTAAATATTGCGAAGAATATTCCACAAGATTCGAATAGACGATCGCTATTCGATGGTATAGGGAAAGGGTTCAAATCCCTATTCGAGGTACTAGACGTCGACGACGGAGCCAAATTAACACTAAGCTCCAAGAATGAAGTAATAACAACCACAAGTCACTAGAACTCCTACAACACCGGACTACCGTGCTAAATTCCTTAATTGACATGCTCGAGAAGCCAGTGACGGACATCTTGGAAAACCAGATAGATTTAGCGGAAAACAGACGAATATCACAGAAAACGAGATGAATACGGAACATAGGATGAGATTAGACCACATGCTTGGGCGCATTATTTTTCAATTGAAAACAATAAACAGCTATTACCGATATATGATGGACATCTCAGCAGCTTTGCTGCAGCGAAAAATTCACCCCAGACAAATATCACTTCAAGAATTATCAAACATTTATACTCAAGCAGTGACACAGTTAGGAAAAAATATGGAATTAAACAGTTTCCCTGAACTAGAATTATAAGAAAGCACATACTTTATGACCGGGGATAACGAGTTACTCGTTAGAATCCTTTTACCTCTTCCCGAAGGGAATAATAGAATTTACAGAAAGTGTACTCGCTACCCACTGAGTCAGGACAAACCACCATCATAGACATTGAAAAACCATGTCTAGGGTCAAGTGTGAATAAACAATTATTTGACCAACTAGATGAAGTAGACCTTAGTACCATCCTACACACCGATATGAGTACACAAGTCGCTGTCAAAGATATCCACAAATAAAAAGGACCATCTCAAAAATATGTATAGTGAATCTTTTCTACAACCTCTTCCAAATTGTAGCAAATTGCCAGCAGAGCGTCTTTTCCCATCAGAACGATTGTCTGATGAAATTAGGAGTGAGGAATACTTGGCTTTTCCTTACAAAACAATCACATCAACTACACATCGCTTGTTCATAAAAAACCATAACCCAGAAGATCAGAGGCTTCAAGATTGTTCAACTATTTCACACTGTGACGCTGAGCTGGATGACTTAAAAATGCACTACGAAAAAGCTAACGACAAAGAATTAGAATTTTTCCAGCCACAGATCCCTGAATTATTTCCCGTACCGTCGTTGTCTCCACAAGTTAAACCAAAACAATCTATACCAATTAATGTTATTTCATATCTTAAGAGGTCAAAGGGACATTCAAGACATCTGCCAAAAAATAAAACAAGAAATTGCAAGGACGGAGTACCCTGCATCCTACATACAACACCCAGCCATCAACATTTCCATTTCCGCAGTGTTAACTGTCATCTGTCTCTTCATGATAATTCGATACACAGTCCTTAGATACGGTACGGTCAACCGACAGATAAAGCAATAACGAAAATCAGCCATTATATCGATTACAATCCGACTTCCCCAAAGTTTAAATCAACTGATAACGACAAATGATAAAACCGAACAAAGTCTTCCGATAGGCAATCCAGAACCCGAAAAATCTGTTGAACAGGTGGAAATGCCTCAAATAGTTTAGTATTCTCCACACTACGTCATCTTAAGGTTAAGAGAATAAGACATGTTTTGGTAAATGCAATTAGTGGCACGAAATATTTTTATACGCCATGACATGATGTTAAATTAGTGTATGTAATTACATGGAGAAAAAATTGTAAACTAAAATTAAATTATTGAAAACATAATTATTTGTAGAATAACTTGAAGAAAAATTGTGAATTAATTAATAAAAAATCAAAAACAAAAATGATTGTATGTAAGTAAAACAGGAATTTCAAGGCATGTCAGTGGTTTCTAAATTTCAAAATAAAGTTAGACTTCAGAAGACTCTCCTAACGACTCTCCTAAAAGGGGGAGGAAATTTTATATAATAACATGTGAAAAAAATTATCCACACATAATTATTACTTCGCGGCGCGCACCTTAATGGTAGAGTCAGCGTTTGGTAAGTGCAAATAAATCGATGAGGTCTTTAATTAAAGTTAATTGGAACATAAGCGAAGTTGTTTATTTAAGTAATAGTTCGTAAATTGTTCACGTAACTTAAGTTCGCCTTAAATCATCACGGAAGTAAAGTAGGTTACAATATTTTACAAGTTTACTTCCGTGATACTTCCGTGATAAATATCCATGATAACAAACGAATGTAGCAGTTGGAAATTAGGCAGCAGTTAGGCCGTTAAGAGGTTTTGTACATAGCGCGTAAGAATTAGAATGAAGAGCCTTAAAACGAAGAGTAAAGGATTTTTCATTCTCCTTCTCCTAGCAATTGTTTTTCCTGACAATTGCTTCAAAAATATTTTAGGTCTTTTTAAAGAGCTTCTTATGGCTAAAATATAATCGTCATAATTAACACCAGTGACCGCTTAAAAAATCTTCAAATGATTCTATTTTTTCTGGTTTATTTTGTATTACGGTTTGTTGCTTCCTTGCCATATCTTTGTATCTTTTATAAGAAGCATTATCATTTGGTAGTTCCATGAGTATTTTAGTGCAATCTTAAGGGCAAAATTGTATATCAAACCGACAAAGTCTTTTGGGTTTAGCTCGGCATGTGTGCGTATGCCTATATTTTTGAAGAGGCACAAGATCTTGTGTGAGTTCATTACTGAGTTTGTGGACCAGTTTCTTTGTGGATAAAAAAATCGACTATATAGTGATTGGCTTCACCCCTATCAGCAAATATGTGTGTACTTTGAGAGTTAAAACAAGACGCCAGAATGTAACATTAGTGAACGTACACGCACCAACGAAAGTCAAAGATGATGCTACAAAGGAAGCTTTCTACAACGAACTAGATAGAGTTAACAGCCGTATCCCTACATCTGACATCAAAATAGTACTAGCTGACTTCAATGCACAGATTGGTACAGAAGAATGTTTTCGAAGTATAAATAGTATGCAGCAATAGTCTACATTTCACAATTTGTGTAACGATAATAGGGGTAGGGTAGTAAGCTTCGCGGCTACAAATGGCATCATTGTACGTAGTACACAATTCGCGAGAAAAGATATTTATGAAATAACATGGAAATCAAACGATGGCAGAACAAAAACTCAAATTGACCATGTATTAATCGAAAAGAACAACTATGGTAGCATAACTAACATAAGAAGCTAAAGAGGTACACTGCATAAGTCAGACCATGCGCTCCTGAAAATAAATCTACAGTGTAGGTGGCCTAGAAATAACATAAGAAAAATGAGCCAACGTCAAAAATTTAATATTGAAAAAATGAAAACCGAAGAGTTGATGAATGAAGCGGATAATTTTCCACAAAGCAGTACGGACCAGGCAGTTTCACAAATTACTGAATGCATGACCAAAGCCGCGGATGAGGTTTTGGGAAAAACAAGAACAATTGCCAGAAATAGATGGTTCGATGACGAATGTACAACAGCAGTGGAAAATAAAAAGAATGCACGCCTCAGACTGCAGCAACGAAGCACAAGAAGTAATCATAGAAAATAAAACCAGCTACGCATACAGACATATCGACTACTAAGGCGAAAAAGAAAAGAACATCTGAACAGAGAAATTGAAAATCTTGAATCGTAAAACAGAAATGGAAATGGTAGAAAGTTTTCCATTTTTTTTTCTTTCTTTCGATATATATATTAATGGAGAATAAAAATAAAAAATATAGATATAAATTTGTTGTGAAAGAAACTAGCACCACATGCAAAACAAAAAAAAAGAACGGTACTCACCACGGGCAATTTCTAGGACCAACACTAATGAAATTACACAATTATTTCTCTACTTACTATATATCATAAAAACATGGAAAGGAATTTAAGTTACTAAGAAAAAATTAAGAAAAGAAAAAACATATCGATTTACTCGATCAAAATTCTAACAACAACACGTTTCACCGTATTCGGTTAGGAAGGAAACATCCGTACTCTCCGGTCCTCGTGGACACAGCCAACTCCCACGACGACTCGATCCAAAAAGTGAGCGATTCATCTCGTCTGCTGTCGATGATCACTAGGGATCCTTCCCACTGGCTCCTCACATCTGCATCCGCCGTAAAGTGGCTGGCGATCGAAAACTCGCATTGTTTGCACGGTGGGTGCGTTCAAGTTTTCGGAGTCGGACAACAGTTTCTTTTACAGGGTGATCCTAACATTGAGCAACTGCTCATTTATTACCGGGCAGCCTTTACGAATGGTGAATTCGTCATTGGAAAGGCTAAAGAATCCTTTTGTAACTAAGAGCGGCCGTTGGTGGTATTGTTGCTAAAGTTGTAGTTTGGTCGATTTCGAGGATCATGACGATAGTGTAGATAGAACAGCACCGGATTTGGGACAATAGGTGGTCGTTGTTGCGGTGGGGTCTGAGGTACTCCTTGCAGTTGGTTGTCAGTCGGTAGTAGAGGGTGTTTTCGATGGCGCAAATGATGAGGGTTATTGATTTGCACATTTTTTTTGGAAGCTTCTGGTGCTTGGATTCTGATCACGGATGTCCAGGTCTGTTTATTTATCACGAAATCTGTCCCTCAGAGCCTCACGCAACGTGTTCCAATCAAATTCGTGGTGGCTCCGATGAAAGCGCTAGAAACAATCATACGCTTTTTCGGTAAATAACAAGTGCGCGTTCCCACACACGGCGTGGTAGTTTCCTTGTAGAGTTTGGTTTACTAACGCATTTACCCTAAAGATGAAGAAATCTATGGGCAGGGTGTTCGAGCGACCGCCGAAACGTATTCCCCATCCTGCGATGACGTTCGTCGTTCTTTTCGATGCACGATGGTGGACCACGGGCGGCCGGGGTCTATATGGCTGGGGAAGAGGGGGCGGTACCTCCAGGAGGACGTTGGTATGGGTCTGGACGAATCGGTGGGGGTTTTATAGGAGGTAGTTCTGCTGAAACTTTGTTTATTTTCGCGCTGAGATCCTCGTACATATGGGACATGTTTTGTGTCATTTGCTCGACCAGTAGTCGCTCCTATTGGCTGGTAATGGTGTGCTGTAATTGGAGGTAGGCCTGTTGATCAAAGCTAGGAGGAGGTATTGCGGGTTCAGCTGCTGGTGGTACGTCTGGCGAATTGCTTGGTACAGGGTGAGGTAAACTCAAGCCCACGGGTTTGAGACCGGGTCATGGGGCGCTTATGTTTATAAAGAGCTCCTTTGGCCGAAGTTTCACTGATGATGCTTTTGCCTCTTCCATATCACATGGTTCACTGCAACATGGGCAGGTAGCCTAGGTTCGTAGCCATTTCGAAGACATTTCGGATGGAAAGAGTGGTGGCATTGAGTTTCGTAGAGTGGTCGGGTGTCGTCGAAGAGTTCGGTGCATATCGCACAATGACTCCCTTCCGTTCCTCCTGTTAGTAGTAGATCGTTCGGGTTGAGTGGCATAGCTGGGTGAAATCTTGGGGAATAATTTGGAGAATATTTCTCTCTTTTACTTTTTCGTTTGTTTTATATATATTTTTTTTGACAGGAATACAGGAATATATGCTAAGTTTTTTTTTCAATAACGATACTTAGTTTCTAATGCTTGTCGGTTATTTACCTACAGTTTAATATTTAGTAAAAAAAAATTCAAATTACAAAAGAAATCCAATGGGTTAAAAAAAAAATTAAAAATAAAAAAAACACTTATTACTAGCTGAAAATAAAAGTAAGAGTAAAAAAAAGGGCAAAACAACTTAACCTTACGTTCACCAGGTTTTCATTATTATTTCTAACGTTTCTTTATATAATTTCTTAGAGATATTGCAACATGGCTTATTTAAAAAAGATACAGTTTGATTATCTTGTCTTATTTAGACATATAAGATCTCGATATCGGACATACATAGAGCAAAATTCTTTGAACCGTGTTAAACAAATTAACTCATATAGGAAAGCTCGAAAAAAGTGACCGGTTCCAAAGGGCTTAGTAAAAATATAAATGTTTCGTTACATTCGGTTTTTAAATACTAACATGAGGTACCTTATAATTATGCTTAACCTATATTAAATGTTCCTTAAGCATATATTGTTTTCGTTCGACCTTAAATTGAGTCAAAAATTTACCTTTAATTATATGCAGGAATATATGGTGGGTTTTGTTTGGCAACAATGGATCGATTTTTTATATAAAAACATATTTTCTTTATATACAGGAACTTTCGGGTAAGCTAATTTTTTCCCCTTCCCTTTTTTTTCTACTTTCTACTCTTTGTATCACACGAAAATCGAAAGGTTTAAGTAACTTCTTCAGTGTGTTGTTCGTAAAAATGATTTAATCACAGCGAAAGAATTATAAAAAAAACAGAAAGGCTCAGCAGAGGCCCGCGCCGTAGATTTTCCATGAAAACTTCGGGATAAAATTATAATAAGTATGTACTTAAATCAATGTATCTTATACAATGACTATATAGAGTAATTCGGTGAGAGAAAAGATAAATCACATGTTTATTTTTTCGTACTTCTTTTCATTTCTCATTTAATGCTACCGTAGCTCTGACATTTACTCGGCACTGGACACATGAGGATTTCTTTAAAACGATTTGATGCAAGCTCTCTTTGATTTGCGTTTTATACAATTCGGCCCATATTTACTGACATGAGCCGATATTTTTAATTGTTTTTCCAATTTTCACTTTAATACCGATTTGCACTAACACTTCAACGAATATTTTAATTGTTTTACTTCAGATCCCGGTAGCTCTTTTCAGACTCCTTACAATGTCACACGAACGTTCTACATGATCGCTTTCTCACGCTTGACTGATTTATAAATTTACGCAACGCTTATTAACAACAATCATGCGTAAGTGAACTAGCCCGATGACGTCACGCGCAAAACTTATGCTGCACAATAAACACGTAGAGATATTCTCTATCTATTGTGACCTTAACTGTGGTTATCGCATTTTTTGTTATCACATTGTTATCGCATTGCTTTTATCACAAGAATGGAATGTTAGACTAGCTCCCAATGTACACACTCAACGAGGAGAAAGACGTTTTCACGTCAAAAAACAATGTTGACCTATTTTTGTTCAAAAATTAAACAGTTGCTTTGCTCCCCCAGTTTGTGAGAACTCGAGAGTTTATGTCTAAATTTTCAAGATGTCAAAAACTGTTTGTTCCAGTGAGCTGGAAATATAAAAAAAAAAGCTGGGGTGTGGCTGTGTCATGGACACGGCCGTGTGTTATACGTGAATACGCTTATGTAACGGGTAATATTTCTTATTTATTTTTGAATAAAATATTTTTATTTATGTATTTAGGACAAAAGCAAGGAAACAAATCATTATTTTGTTACAATATAACTTTATTAATTATAGGTCTGTGATACGAAAAGTATGACACAAATGGCATACAAGATACATCCAAATTTCTGGTAAACGTTAAATCAATACAGGTATTACCTAACGTTGTTGGAGAAGTTTCAATATAAAACAAATTGAACTCGCTCAGCATGAAGTCAGGCAATGAACAGTTTTGTGAGACATCAACATTAAAGTCTCCAACTATCATAACTGGTGTAGTAAGATCAGGCTCGTAAAAGGATATAATTTTAGCGATATTTTTGGAATATTTTAACAACGATCGTATCATTTAGAGTTAAATATCTGCTAACGCTGTGCCCGGGTTGATATACACACACCCGAGTATGAATTTGAAGATGTCATTGGCCTTTATGTTTACTAGACAGACATCACCTGCTTTTGGGTCTTTAATTTCCAAATAAATTTCCGACATGTCAATGTCAACTCTATTACAATCAGTGAAGCTATTGATGTTGCGATATATGCCGACTCCACCGGCTTTGACTTGATGATGATGATACCGCTACCAATTTGTCTGTTCTTAGCGGTTTTTCAATATGAAGTCAAATCAAAGCCAGGCACCGAAAAATGGGGATTTTTCACCAAGTTTTGCCGATTTTGAATTTCAAAATCGAATTCAATCAACCAGGCTGGCAGAATCGCCAGCAACACAAAAATTTCGCCACGGCACAAAATTGTGCAAAAAACATTGACCATTTCGATGAGAAACAAACGCATGCGGGCACCACACACACTCTCTCGGTGGGGTGACAACGATCGTTGACGTTCGGTTGCACAATCACATGTACTGGTGAAATTTTTGTGTTGCTGGCGATTCTGCCAGCCTGGCTGTTTGAATTCGATTTTGAAATTCAAAATCGGCAAAATTTAGTACAAAATAACCCCATTTTTCGGCACTTCCCCATCCGCCGCCCGCGATGCGCCACTGATCTCGCTTATTCTAGTGATTTCTTTGATCCCTTATCTATCCAGTCGTATAATTTAATTTCGGATGTAGTCCAGAGATTCGAAGCTACAACGCCAAACTGTATCCCCCGATTTTATCTTTAGTTTTTTTGGATTGCCCCCGTATGGTAGCAAATTTAAAGACGTATTCATGTCAAAAATAATTATATGCTCCAGCTAAACTGGAAATATACAACAAAGGAAATGAGGTAGCTACGCGAGTTACATATGCGAGTACACATGTACCCACAGAAAAACCCACGGTGCCTGCCCTTGAAAATGGTCAAGATGTCTCATGCACCGAGCAGGTCAATAAAATTGATGAGTTATTGAAATCAATACTCATTAAATAGCACCATAGAAACAGTTGGAATTAAAATGGCAAATCGACATCCGTTCTCATGAAAAATTGTCGATTCGTCATTTAACCATTTTATAAATTTTGGAAAAATATAATTTTAAGTGAGTCTTTTACAGAAGTTTGTAGTGAGTTGTTAGTTAATAAAAGTTGTGGTTCGACATTTAAAAAGTTTGTTTTTTTTAGTTCATTAACTAAGTCAAAATACAATTGGCGCAGTCGGTAGGATTGCTATCCATAGAAAGGCAATCCAGTGATATATAGAATCTGTGAAGTAAGCCACGTTAACAGAAGGAGACTTACCAGGTCAAATAAATAAAAATAAATAAAACTCTCGCCGAAAAAATTTGCACGAAAAAAAATTATTATATTGAAACTATTGAAAGTGACAATAAGAGATCAACGAACACATTAGAGCCATCTCGGACATATTCAAGATTTAAGAGTCTAAAAATTTAAAAATCCAAGTAGACAAATATTACTTTATGTGTATTGAGACCGAATTTCTAGGGCACATTTTAACAAAAGACGGATTAAAACCGAACCCACAAAAAATTAGCGCTGTCGAAGATATTGAAATTCCTAAGACTCAAAAAGAAATAAAAAGTTCTTGAGATTGACCGGGTTTAATAGGAAGTTTGTTGAGGACTACACTAAAGTAGCCCAACCAATTACAAAATATTTAAAGAAGGACACAAAGATAAATATCAATGATCTAAATTACATTGAAGCCTTCGAAAAACTAAAAGTCCTGATAACAAGTCACCCAATTCTGAAGTAACCCAATTCCGATAAAAGCTTCATGTTAACAACCGATGCATCCAACTATGCGATGGGAGCCGTGTTATCGCAAGAAGGCCATCCTGTTTGCTTTGCATCGAGGACCTTAAATAATCACGAACTCAATTATTCTGCCACAGACAAGGAATTCCTAGCGATAATTTGGTCCGTTAATTACTTCAGACCTTGCCTGTATGTGAGGAAGTTTAAAATTTTTACAGACCATCAACCAATAAAATATCTCCATGCGAAGAATAGAGGTAAAGATATGTCACCAAGGCATCCAAGATGGTTGCTCAAATTGGGAGAGTACCAGTTTGAAATCGAATACTTGAAAGGCAAAGAAAATAAGGTGGCAGACTTTCTCAGCCGCATTGAACATAGCGAGGACGCTTGTGTGGGGAAGGAAGGAGACTCAGAAAAATCTGTAGAGGCTGCAAAATAAGATATTGATTCAGACGTAGGAGTATTTAATATTGAGGAAGATACAGATGATGCAACTATGGCAACAATTCATTCTCCGGAGAAAGAACTTTTAAACCACATTCCAATTAAAGAGGAAATTGTCAAAAATATAAGAATATATGTGGAATATATCGTCTCATATGAGGCGTAAATATACACCGAATTGTAAAAAACTCAAATGGAAGAAAACCCGTACCATAACGAATATTAAAAACCAAAATGTTCTTTGGCTACGGTGGTATCGAAGAAGAAATGAAAAAACGGCGCAAGGAAATAAACTTGAGATTTCCCTATTCTGTAACCGTACTACTCTCCATAATCGTTGTTATAAATAGTTTAATTAATAACAAATTAGGACGAAAATTTTGTCGCACTTTTTTTGACACAAAAACGTCTATTAAGTGCGCTGACAGCCAGTCAAACTTTCTTGCGGTGCAATATACCGTCAGATTTCAATCGCCAATTGCTACGTGACTAATAATATGATAACAACGGTTGTGGTTACAATGTATAGAGTATACCTGTACGTGTTTATCGCACTGCATTCGTTTTGCGCGTGACGTCATCGGACTAGTGCACTTACGCATGATTGTTTTTAAATAGCGTTGTGTAAAATTTTAAATCAGTGTAGCGTGAGAATGCGATCATGTAGGACGTTCGTTCGGGTTTCATTGTAAGGAGTTTGAAAAGTGCTACCAGGAACAAGGTGAAACAATCAAAATATTCGCCTGAATATAAGTAAAAATCAGTACTAAATTGAATATTGAAAAAAAAACATGAATGATATCGTCTCATATGAGTCGTAAATATAGGCCGAATTGAATAAAACGCAAAGCAAAGCGACCTTGCATCAAAACAAATTTTAAAAAACCTAAAATGTCTAATGCCGAGTAAACGTCAGAGGTGCGGCAGCATAAAAGAAGAAATGAAAAAATAAACGTGTAATTTATCTTTCCTGTCACCGTATTACTCTATATAACCATTGTATAAAAGCCATTGATTTAAGTACATACTAATAAGAGCACTTATTGTAATTTTATCGCGAAGTTTTCACGGCAAATCTATGGCGCGGACCTTGACTGGGCCTTTCGTTTTTTTTTAATGACAGCCAGGTAAAGTTGATTAATTGTACATATAGGGCACAAGAGGTCAAAACAGAAACAGAGGCAGTCAAACAAATCTCTTTTTACCATGTGAGGTAAAGCTCTCACTCAGGCATAGTAGAAACATACAATAAAATCAAGAATAAAACATATTATCCTAAACTGTTGGAACTCATTTAATTGTCATAAACCAATGCGAAATCTGTCAAGGAGTCAAATACAACCGAAGGCCAATAAAACCAAAATTCATGTGTACTCCAATTCCATCGAATATTAACAATATCATTCACATAGACGCTTACGTGATAATGAAGTGTAGCTTTCTGACGGTTATCGATAAATTCTCGAAATTCGCTGCTGTATATTACCTAGCGGATTAAACGCATATATCCATAATTGTGCAGCTTGAAGCTCATTTTAGTAGAGAAGGTAAACCGCAAATAATGGTAGCCAACAACGAATTCCAAGCAATCCAAATAAAACAATTTTTGCAAGAAGAGGGTATTACACTTCATCTTACAAAATCAAATTCGCATACCGGAAACTCAGACGTTGAAAGACTCCATAGTAGCATAGCGGAAATATATCGAATACTAAGGCAAACCTACAAAAACTTTTCAATTCAAAGCCTTTTAAAAAAATCCATTAGAGTATACAACAATAGATTTCATTCAACTATCAAACATACGCCTCAAGGCGTGCAAGACATGAAAGTAGACTCAGGGAAAGTTTTTGAAAATATTAAGGAAGTAAAAAAGAAAAACTTAAAAACTAAATGTTGATAGTTAAGATTATGAAGAACAACGTTCTACAGGTTTCATCAAAAATTACAGAGCGGTAAGACATAAACAAGAACCTAAATTCATTAAATCTAACCTGAATAACATTCATCCAACAAACATTAAAGGAGCACCGAAATTCGCAGATATTGGTAACGATTCTGGTAATGCTACTCTGAATGACACCAATCAAAGGGAGATTAGAGACCAATGAAATTGAAGAAGACGCAGGTTATGCAGAAATACAACTAAATAGAGTAGTTGAAGTTAGCGACTCGGATATAATCATTCACGTTATCGACAGAGATGAAATCATTAATATTTTAGATAGTTTTTCGAATAACATTAATGAATTAGACGTAAGGTATAGGGAAATAGTACAGAAAACAATAGAACATTTGAGGAATCGTATTCAAACTATAGTAGCTCAAGAGAAGAGAACAAAAATTGGACTAGTTAATGCAGTAGGAACAGTATCCAAATGGATGTTCGGAACAATGGACGAACAAGATAAGATTAAGATAAATAAACATTTAAATAAATTACAAAATAAAGAACACCAAATTTTAAATTTGGAATAAATTCTGTGAAGTTAGGATAAATGATCGATTTAACAGAACTTTTCATCAAATTTAACGAATCATAGAAGCCGATAGAATACTAGCCACAAACCAATTAAATAGTATCAAGAAGCAAAATATGCAGGAATATTTGTATTTAGACCAACTTTTCAAAATTCATCTCCTCAAAGAAAGCATTGAACACATTTTCGACAAAATAGTTTCCGCTAGACATGGGATTGTCCATCCCAATATCCTAACTGACGAAGAAATTAAAGAGTATAATATAGACTTCCATAAACTGCAATACATAAAATTAGGAGTTGCAAAATTCGAAAATAATCTAATAATGGTCGCCATCAAGGTTCCTGAAATGTTCGATACAGTTCCGTTAAAGATAATCACTCCAATGCCAAATAAAATTTTCAAAAAAATCTATTCTGAAAGTGAAATTGTGTTTGAATATAATAATGAAGTATATCACTATGAAAGTTCCAAAACATTAAACGAATTAGCAATAAGTAAACATTGTATCTTCTACAAAAATTGTGTTCTTGTTAAACACAATAAAACAGAAATTATCCAAATTGATGAAATTATCCAATTGTAATAAAAATTGCAACTGAATTGAAAATGTATCAAAATTGCGATGAAAGATATGTAATTATTAATGGAAATGTACGAATTCATGATAATAACTGTACACTTAAGATATTAGATCGTAAGTTTTCAAAACTAAAAACTGTGTTCCATGAGCGATTCTATTATCCTAAAAATCAAAACTATTCGTATTTTGAAAATAAACTCACCTTTGAAGACATCATGTTAGTAAATGAGCAAAATCGAGATAAAATTGAAAATTTAGACCATCATAAAAACAATATCCACGATGGACTCTAAAATTTTTGTTGGCATCCTTGCTCTATTTATAATTTTTATCAAAACTTAAGTTAAAAGTCTTTACAGAATTCAGGAGAATTCCAATGCAAACGAGGGAGTAGTTACATATGCGAGTACACATGTACCCACAGAAAAACTCACGGTGCATGCCATTTAAAATGGTCAAGAAGGTTCATGCACCGAGCAGGTCAATGAAATGGATGAGTTATTCAAATCAATACTCATCAAATAGCACTAAAGCAAGAGTTGGAACTAAAATGGCAAATCGACATCCGTTCTCATGAAAAAGTGTCGTTTCGTCATTTAACCATTTTATAAATTATGGAAAAATATAATTTTAAGTCAGTCTTTTAGAGAAGTTTGTAGTTAGTTGTAAGTTAATAGAAGTTGTGATTCGACATTTAAAATGTTTGTTTTTTTTAGTTCATTAACTAAATCAAAAGACAATTCGCGTGAAGTAAAGAAAATATTCTTGTTCTTCCTCGTTCCTGTTAAAGAGAGAAACAAATTATTATTTGCAATTTCTGGTGGCATGTGTTCAAATCACTTACCTGTCCCCGAAGCCACGCTCGAAGGTCGACTTAAACGAGCGGGGGAAGGTACATCGGTCTTTGAGGGGGGAATGTTAAGGACCGAGTCCACTCTCTGCCACATTTAGGGAAGAAATCATCCTGGAGCCTACCAGCGGATCGGACAGTACGAACTGGAACCAAACATGCCGATAATTCCAGGCTGGAAGTCCAGGCGTTTCAACCAACGATACACACAAGAAGGGAGTAATAGAGATGGGTGATATTTCACGTCACGGTGACAAAATCACAGTGACTCTAACTCCCGTGACAGTGACAGTGACTCATGGCATGAAACTAGCGTAACTTTTTCACTTCCACTTCATTCTTATTTTAATTTCATTTCATACCTTATCTTCAGCTCCAATCGCACTAAAATTTTCCTCTTACACAACCAAATGCTATGTTCCATTCCAGAACCTGTTTTTCCATGTGGAATGAATATTATTCACGCTTAAATGCACATATCATTTCTTTTCTAATCTCCCTCACCAAAACCCTCTGTAGTTGTACCCTCATTACATACAGAGGGTTTTGAAGATAACGCGCCCTTGAGTAGCATACATATATCTGTCTCTCTTACTCTAGTAACTTGAGTCACGAAATTGGACTTTGTATTAAACTTTCATGATTTTCAGCGCTCCTGTTACTTGAATTTTAGGATTTTCGAAATAAATATGTTAATTATAGGTTTGAAGGTTTTTATAGATGAAAGACAATACTGAATATATTAAGCATTTTGAGCGTTATTTCTTATTTGAGTAACGAATGATATTTTGTCAATTTGATATTTTGTAACATATGATTTTTTGTCACTTTAATATTTTAGTAACGTATGATATTTTGTCACTACGATATTTTAGTGACGCATGGTATTTTGTCACTTTGATATTTAAGTAACGCATGATATTTTGTCACTACGATATTTGAGTAACGCATGATATTTTTTCACTTTGATATTTGAGTGACGCATGATATTTTGTCACTACGATATTTTAGTAACGTATACTACAATATTTTCTATGGGGGAACCTATTGAAAATATATCAAATATATAAACAAACAAATAATAACATATAACATCATATTTCTTTTAAAAATCCCACTTTTCAAGTAACAGGAGCACAGAAGATAATGAAAGTTACAAATATCATACGCTATTCAAGTTACATTGTTACAGAAAATTTCATATGTTACCAAAATAACGTGGTATTTGATATTTCAGTAACGTATGATTTTTTGTCACTTTGATATTTGAGTGACGTATGATATTTTGTCACTACTAAATATATTAACGCATGCGATTTTCTGCGCTCCTGTTACTTGAATCTGCGATTTTCAAAAGAAATGTTTGAAATTCTTTTGTTTTTACTATAATTTTTGTTTATGGAAGGCAATACTGACGGTTTATAACTTAAAAACCCGGAGGCTCATCCCTATTTTACCTAATTTTCCCTAAACTTTTGGCATATTGATTTCCACTGATAAAATATTCAATTATGGAAGTTCCTTCTGGTCATTTAACGAATTTAAAGAAGTCGTTAGATAAGAACGATTTTTTATTTCTTCGATTTTCTATTCCTGCGACTCGTTGCGATAACGGTTTCATTTATACGCGGAATGATCCCTTTCAAATGAACCGTTGCCGCAACGAATCGCAGGAAACGGGTCATTCCGCGTATAAATCAGTCTTGTTTTGTACAAAGAAATTTTTGCTCAATAAAATAAATAAATTAATGCTTCCTATTCATTAATTCATTATAAGTAACTTCGAAAGAGTTCTTTATAACAATTACCAAATACAATACAATTTTTAACCAGTAGAAAGTGTTAAGGATAGAGTTGCGCTTTGCAAGTTATGCAAAGCTAAACTTAGCTATCGCACATCCACTTCGAACTTGAAGAAGCATCTGGAAAGAAAGCATCCGGCCATGGACATCCATCCTTTGAAGGCTGCTCCAGGAACCAACCATCGATATTATTCAGCGGGCAACAGCAAGGGATCGAACCAATCCCTGCAGCTGCCAACACGGAACAACAGGAGGGAAATGAACCGTTCCCCGGACCTAGCAGTAGTGGCCAATCTCAGGAAACCGAACAGCTCCCTGGACCAAGCGGATTTGTCCAACAGTCAATTTCGCGGTATTGCTCCAAAAAGAAAATTTTGCCCGAAGAGAAAAAAAAATTGACCATGCTTTGATGGGCCTTTTTATTTACGATTTTCAGCCATTTTCTGTAGTGGAAGACAAGGGCTTTCGTGGATATACGGAAATGCTTAATACAGCGTACAAGTTGCCGTATCGAAAGCTTTTGGCTAATAATTATTTACCTGCTCTGTACGAGCCCTGCCGAACAACAAAAATAGAAGAGGTCTTAAAGGCAAAAAACGTCTGCTTGACCACAGATATTTGGACCTCCAGTGTCATTGACGCATATATGGCGGTAACCGCTCACTATGTCGATGACACCTTCAGTTTGAAAGCAGTGCTGCTTGAGTGTTCGCAAATGCTTGGCAGTCACACCAGCGACAATATTGCGCAATCTCTTACTCGAATAATACACGAATGGAGATTGCGGAATAAGGTCCTTATAATAGTAACGGACAACGCCAAGAATATGACGGCTGCTGTTGGAAAGTATAAATGTAAGCATTTTTCTAGTATTACGCCCACACCATCAATTTGATTGTGAAAGGGTCAACAACTGGCAATACAGCAAATCCTACGTTGAAAAAGGTCATCTTACAAGTTAAGGAAATTGTTTCCCATTACAAGAGAAGTGTAAGGGCGACAGAAAAAATAGTGACGTATCAGCGACAAAACCGGCCGATCGAAACCCCAAAGAAGCTTCTTCAGGATGTTCCAACGAGATGAAATTCGACATTCAAGATGTTGGAAAGGTTTATAGATTTGGAAGAGGCAGTCAAAGCTACACTGGCCTTGCTTGAGGAAGAATGGTCGACGTTGTCTTCGGAGGACTGGAACATTTGCAAGCAGCTTTGTGTCGTTCTGAAACCATTTAATCAAATAACTTGTGAGATGAGTGGGGAGAAATACGTGTCGGGAAGCAAGGCAATTGTTTTGACCAGAGGACTCATCACAGTTTTGGGGAGCATGTTGTCAGATCCGGCTATTGAGGTTAAGTTGTTTGGTGGCAACATGCAAAATGTTATTAGGGATTTGATTTCAAAGCTTTTTGCTGAAACACAAAGTAGATTTCCAAATCTAGAGGCCAGCAACACAATTGGGATTGCAACAATACTCGACCCTCGTTTCAGGCTTCAATTCTTTCAGAATTCCTCCGCAGCAACAACAATCAAAAAGAAGGTGATTGAAATGGTTGCTAGCATTATTCAAAAGAAACCATCCAGCACTCCAATCGAAACGATGGATACCACCCCGGAAGTACCAGAAAACGCAGAAGAACTGGACATTTTTGGGGCTAACAACAGAATATCCAACACAACTCGACCGGAAGGAACACCTTTGTCAAATGCTCTTTTGGAAATACAAAAGTATTTGGATGTTCCCAATGTTCCCATTAAAGAGAATCCATTGGATTGGTGGTGCACCTTTCAACACAGCTTCCCGAGTTAAGGGGAATTAGCAACGGAGTATTTGGGTTTTGTTGTGACCTCTGTGCCTTGCGAGAGGCTTTTTCCTAAGGCTGGATATATATTAAGTGACAGAAGGACAAGGCTAGGAGTTAGGAAAGTCCAACAAATTTTATTTTTAAACTCTAATTATAAGACATAGTATTTTAATAAATTAAAATTAGTATATAATAAGTAGTATTTAGTATTATAATAAAATAGTGAATAGTATAATATGTGTAAATAAATGTGTGAAAATATGAAAATATGTATTAAAAAAAAACAAAAGAAATTTACAACATGTATATTATTAAAGCCCAACCCTTGAATATTATGTTTTTTCCCACATCTAATTTGTATTTGGTGTTAGGTACTAAATTTTTTACACTAAATGATATTCTGTAATGACATTTTTACAAATTCAAGAAAAAAATCAAAAAAGTTTGTTTATTTTTCACGCAGTTGCGTTTATCGAGCCCCACGTTGGGCGCCATTCTGTAGCAAACGTTTGGGAAGGGGAGAATGAATGTTCTACGCCAAGAGTTGAGGCGACTTGTTAAAGAGGAAAGGCAAAGACGATGATGAATCCACCCACTTTCCTTAACGGGATCCGGTTTAAGGGGTTGGGATAGACGTCTAAGACAACGTGGAAGGAGGGACGAGCAGATCGGGACAGCTCTTAGACCCACGAAGGCTTGAGCACTTGCACGATAAGTCCCTGTCATACTTCGAGCGGAAGACGTGTTTTGGCTGGCCAATGCTAGCTAATTCGGCGATGTTGGGGTGGGTTCTTTGCTCGAAGCTAGCCACCGGATCGACTACAGAAGAATTAATACGTCCTCAAGGTTCGTGCAAACGTGTAGTCGCGCTGCTTCCAAAATAGGAGAGAGGAAGGTTAAGCGGAGAGGAAGAGGGGCGTGGGAACCTAATGAACCTTTTGCCCCGAAGTGCAAACAAAGGTGAAACAAATAAATAGAGAAAGGCAAGGCAACCAAGGAAATCCTCAGCGACACTAAGAAGGGAAAAAGAGAAATGATGGGGAGGGGAAGGGGGGAATAGGAGGTCAGGGAACGGGGCAGAAAGGACTTCCAGGACTCGATTCAGGGGGAAATGAAAGGAGGAATGGTCCCAACTAAAACGAGGGAAAGTTGTATGGGGAGCGACGCTTTAGATCGCCGGATCCTCTCCGTCTCGTTGGTGTGTTATGTATTTTTTTTCTCTTTTGGGAAAATGTGGGTAACCAAGGGGATAAAAACTCAAAGTTTCTCCATTTACTTTTATACATTTATTCGTTTCTTAACTCCTATACATTTATTACTTTGCCTGTTTCCTGCCTGACGCTCTCTTCTGCATCGCCTTCTGTTGCCGGTAAACCTTTCTTTCCTTCTTGAGCTGGTCTATCCTGGCGGTAGCTGCGACACGCGCTTCTTTGTCCTCTGCTAGGACCCAGACTAGGATGGCTTCGCTAATGTCGCGACTGAACCGAGCCTCTACTCCGGTTTTCTCCTTTTTCACGGCCTGCTGAGGACTTCTGTTGGGCTCCTTCGCCGGTACTGTTCTATAGATATGGGGCGTGGTCCAGCCCGAGGATCCTCTAGTGCCTCTTTCAGTTCAATTTTATTCATTAAAACCCGGGTTGATAGTACCGTTTTTATGTTTATCAGTTTTTATTATTTATTTCTGGATTATTAATTTTTATTCGCCTATGAATTGTTGTTATTATTGTTTCTTTTTTTTTATACTTATAAGTGGTGATTATTCAATTCAAATATTATAATCACTTGTTTATATTTATTAGTTATTATTATTTATGATGTTTATTTATATAAGCTAGTCTTTATGAATTGTCTTTATATTTATTCCGAATTAGTATTGCTGGTTTCGGTACTTTTTAGGACGTAATGTTACATAACCCCCCAGCCAAAGAGCCGGTTTGGATTCTAGGCACTGTATCCTGTAGTCGGAATTTGTCCCCCAGCCAAAGAGCCGGTTTGGACGGCCGGTGTGGGGACGAACCTGCGTGGCGTCTACCTGTCGGCAGGTGGTGTCTTCGTCTTTGTCTGGTTGTGTCTCTCTCTGGGTCGCGTCCTCTTCAGTGTCCTCAAGCGTCTTCGATAGAATGCAGGCGTCTTTTTCGGGATGTCTTCTCAGGGGTCTTCACTTCTCAGCCATCTTCTAGCGTCTTCCTCGGTCTTCAATCGCCTTCGATAGATTGCAGGCGTCTTCTTCGGGATGTCTCTTCAGGGGTCTTCACTTCTCAGGAGTGTTCTAGCGTAGCATCTTCACTGAGGCGGAATCATCAACTGCCTCCCTGTGGAATTTTCGGGCTATTTTATTCAGTTTTTCCGCTGAGGCTAGCAATGCCCCACCAATGTTGATGGAACATATTGTTGGTCCCCAATTTGCTTTGCCTGTGCATTCCTCAGGCTGTCCCTGCAGTTCGATTATTGACCTGTTCAAATATCTTACCCATTCTGCGATTCCTATTCCTCGACTCTGATCGTTGACCTGCAATTTACCTGTTCATGTTCCCATCCGATCATTCACCTACAAAATAATTCTATTTGTAGTGGAAGGTGTCGTGTTTTTGCAGTGCATTCCAGGGCTTTATCCCATGTTGTTTTTGTTGCATTTTAATGTTCATTCACCTCCACGTTGTCATATCTTCAATGGAGAGAGTCGAGTTCCCTTATCTAAGTCCCGATTGTTTTCGCTGCATTCCATTTCCCATGTCTCCGATTTCCCTTTCTGTTATTGTCGAAAAACATTTTAGTTGCAGCGCCTCCCAGTGATCATTGTGTCGAAAATAATAGACCATGCAGCGCCTCCCGTCGTGATCACTATGCCGAAAACAATGTCTAATGCAGCGTCTCCCATAGAATTGGGTCATTCGGTCATTCAGACCTTGTGACAGGTCCGGGCTGTTTACCTTGGATGTTTGCTTATTAATTTATTTTCTGGGTTCGGGAGCTATTGGGGTGTGGTTAACCCTATTTATAAGTGGCCGGGGACCTTTGGGAATTTTCGGTGTGGTTTTCGTTTGGACATTTAAGGTTAATTTCTTGTATCACAACACTCCTCCCTCCTTGAGAATAGTTCCCAACAATTTTTTTTTTGTGTTTTGAAAACTGGAAGTATCTCTTCACAGTTCTCTATTATGTATTATTACATTGTCTGTTTTTTTTTCTATTTTGTTTTTGATGCCATTGTATTTGGGTCTTACCCATGCCATATCTTACCCGATTTGTTTTCTCGTTCGGGCGTTTACTCCGAACCGGTTACTCGTTTGGTTGAGAGGCAGGATTGAAATTTGTAGACTGCCGGGCGTAGGAGAGTTGAAGGTCCCTCCTTCCGCGGTGTGTAGGGTGGCATTGGTCCCCAGGGTGTTCCTACTTCTTTATTTCTCTTCCGTTTTCTGGCTTCGCTCACCTGGAGAGCTTGGAAGTCCCTTGCTAGTTGTTCGAGGAGTTCTTCGGTCTTATCCTCTTCGAGGTCTCCATCTCCCGTGGCTTCGGTCTCGCTGCCTGTGTCGTCCAGTTGATCAATGCCTAGTTCTTCTATCCATTTTGCTGCTTCTTCCAGGATATTGTCTAGGTCGGCCTGGGTTAAATTGTCTCCCCTTGAACCCATTTTTGCGGGTATACTGTTGATGGTAGGAAGGGGGTAGATTTTGTTGGTGGGTACTCATTACATATATATTTGGTTATGTTATGTTATATTGGTAGGGTTGTGCTTTTATTTTTTGTATTATTATTTATATTTTAGTTTTGTTTATAGATTTATTTAATTATTACTAGCGGACCCCTTGCACACTTCGTAATGCATCTACTAAAATATGAAACAAACATTCAGAAATGAAATAATACTTTTTGGAACGTATAAAAACAATAGAATATTATTTGTTTAATTCGGTTTGGAAATTTGAACAAAATTTTGTTGAAGCAATTAAATTACTAAAAAAATGAGTTCAATAATTGAAATTAAATTCTTCATTGTAACGCTCTTTGGTACACCACATTTTTTGTTTTTCCATCCACATTATCGGTGTAGATGAACAAAACTGATGGTTTACCCACACGCGAACAGGCCATATATAATTGACCGTGTGAAAACACCGGATATTGCAAATTTACACCACAAACTCCTAACGATTGACCTTGAGCTTTATTGATGGTAACAGCAAAGGCCAAACGAATTGGGAATTGAAGTCGTTTGAATTCGAATGGGAAATCAGAAGGTATCATTGGGATGCGTGGAATCAACACTTCTTCGCCTTTAAATTTGCCAGTCAAGATTTTTGCCACAATAACATTTGCCATCAGCTTCTTAACAGCAACTCTCGTACCATTACACAAACGTGGCTGATTGATACTTCGAAGCATGATGACGGTGACTCCAACTTTCAATCGAAGGTTATGGGGTGGTAATCCAGGCAAATCCAATGAATTCAGGAATTCTGTAGGGTAATTCACTACTTCATCTTCGTTGGTTACCGTATCAACTGATTTATACGACACCAAATCGCCTGGAATTTTTGATTGAATCGCAAAATTTAAATCATCGACATCCTTGTTTTTCGCTGCTAAAATTGCTCGCTCGCTCAACCAAGCATGACTTTTATAATTTTCCTCAATATTCGGAAAAACATTTTCAATCAATTCATCTTTTGACTGTGTGAAATGACAAAAATCAGGTGGCAAAGTGATCAAACCAGATTCATCATGTGGCATTGCTCCATTTCCGATTTTCAATAATTGCTCAGTAAACACAACTGCAGATGGATCATTTTGCAATTGTGACGATTTTCCCTCGACTCTTTGTGTCGTTGTAGGAGAAAACCTCACAATTGCTCTATTTCGGGGGAGTACACTCCTGAACACAATTAAATAGTCGATCGTTAGACAACTCTAATGTTTTTATACATTTATTCATCTTTCTAATTACTAAATACAACTTTCTCTTAATCTAAATTGGACTACTATTACTCGTTCGCTGGGTTGTACCTGGCCAGCTTCTTTGCCTGGCGATATCGTCCTCGCTCGTTATACAGCCGTTGGAGCTCTTGCTCCACCCTTGCTCGTTGCTCCCAACCCACAGCCAGAAAGAGTCGACGTCGCGTCTCCTCGATGTCCGCCCGGAATCGCGCCTCCTTGCCCGTCCGTTTCTTCAGTGGTATTTCCGGTACCTCCGGAGTGATTCGCTGGTGCGCCTGCCCCTTTCTCCTCTCCCGGTATTCCTCTATCGTGAGAGGTCGGGGTCCAGCCTTGGGATTACGGAGCTCCTCTCGGAACTGCTGCTTTTTGTCGCTCACTGGGGGAGAATTGCCCAGTGAGTACAATGTAATTATGCCCGATAGGTTCAAAGAACCGTGGTCGGGGCTTTAAGCGGAGAGGCTAAGAGCTCTCATCCGCTAGTTCTTCATGATTGATGAGTGCTGCATACTCACTTTTGGTTGGTACTGGTACTGGTAGACTTTCTGATACTGGTAGTTGATCTATCTGGCTGGTCTATCTGGACGGCTAACTGGCTCCTCTCGTCTGCTTGTGATCGACTGACTTTTCCCTAATTTTCGTTGTGTATTTATCCTCATTTTGCCATTACGCCGCAATTCCCACTCCGTCAATTTTCCCTGAGTTCTCGTTGTCCCAATTTCCCAATTCCACACTGCGTTTCCCGTAAATGCATTTTCGCACATTCCATTTTGTTTTTCCCGCGAAATGCATTTCCGCACATTCCATTTAAGTGGGTCAATTCGGTCACGTTGATCGTTCGACCTGCTGCTGCCATCTAACGATGACTAGTTGAAAGAATTTCTAGTACGTTGAGTAC
Organism: Chrysops caecutiens; assembly: GCA_963971475.1. Lineage (NCBI taxonomy): Eukaryota > Metazoa > Arthropoda > Insecta > Diptera > Tabanidae > Chrysops > Chrysops caecutiens. Next base: position 50,308,369 of record OZ020567.1, on the reverse strand, counting down.
TGATTTGTACTTGTGATTTGTACTAGTTTAGTACTGATTTGGACTAGTCTCGATCGTGACATTTCAGTAACGTGACGTGTATCCGCCATGCGAGTCTTTTGTCAGGTAAGTCTTTTGTCTTATTTTTTAGTAAAATCCTTTCTTTTTAGGATCCTTTACCGTGCCGGGATGTTCATCACACAATTGTACACGGACATTAGTGGTCAATTTCAACGTTGATATAGATCTCCATAGGTATGAAGATTTCAAGCAAGCATTGATTTCGTCAGCTGCAGTTGATCTGGGAATAACTGGCAATGTTTGCCTGAAATCACCTGACAACCTGATATCAATGCACCACCAAATAAATCAGGTTGATCTCTAATATCTCTCATAGTTCGGTCCAATGCTTCAACTGATTTCTTATGTGCCATGGTACATTCATCCCAAATAATGGTGTCACGACGCTTCAATAGTTTTGCCGTTCCTGATGTTTTGGAAATATTGCAAGTTGGTGTTTCAATTCAACGGCAATTTGAGCGCAGAATGTGCTGTTCGGCCGCCATCTAATAAAGTAGCCGCTATGCCAGACGATGCCAATCCTAATGCGACTTTATTTGAGGAACGTAACGTTGCCAAAATCAAAGAAATCAAAAAAGTTTTTCCAGTGCCACCAGGTGCGTCCAGAAAAAAAAAGCCACCAGTTCCACTATTGACAGCTTGGATGATTGTGTCATATGCCACCTTTTGTTCAGCATTTAATTTTGGAAGGTTTTCCACAACATATGCACTCAATTCGTCGCAATCATATCGCAATTCACGTTGCAACTCAAGCTCGAAAATATCATGCATAGAACGATTTGGTGCAGTTAGTCCTAACTGTGCTAGTGCTTTACTACCAATAGCCAAACACAAATCTTCAATCATAATCAATGCTTCATTATATATTTCTGGTGTATAGTCCAACACTTGATCAAAAGTCGACCGACGTACTCGATTCAATATATCTTCCGCCAAATGGTCTCGATACTTTGTACAAAGAATCAATGGATTTGATGGGAAGCATGTTGCCAAAATAATTGCAAACAAAGTTCGTATATGATGTGGATGGGCACTTACACATGCATCGGCAATAGTATCATCCCAATGACTATCATTTTCCAACAAATTCAATTGTTGGCAAGCTTCTCGATACGTTGCACATACCACTCCATTGACTGTTCTTAAGTCCGAATACGATTTTGGCCCACGCACATTAACCAATAACAAACGTAAATAGAAACATTCGTCGTTGTTTGGGTGCACAGTATAAACACGTCCCAAAGCATCGCTGGAAAACACATTGGTATATCCATCAACAGGATTTCCTTGCTTACGCCTTTGAAACTCCTTTTTTGATGCGTTCCAAGTGAAATATGGTGGTACTTCAGCATACAATAATGTTCTCGCAAAAGGATCAACTGCACACGATTTGAAGAAAGCAGTTAACATCGTATTTGGCGGTGAAACAGCTCTATCAGCAGCATTTGCAACTGCAAAATACACACGTTGACCATTCTCAAGATGCACAGCAAGATGAACAACTGTTGGATATCTTTCATGTATGAAACGAAAATATGCGCCAAATTGCTTCATTACTGCTGATGTAACGCCCCATTTGATATTGGTACACTTCATCATTTCTATTCGGATCAGTCGCCCCGAACACTGCCATATCACTGCCTTTGTTTACATATTTACAAATGTATTTTATCGATTTGACGGAATTACAGTATTCAACGTTGATGTGCGCTTTGAATACTTTTGATATCAACGGATTATACGGTACGATCCAGCGATTATCCACTTCAACGTCTTCATTTCGTACTTTGATGGTAACACATCGGCCATGGTCTTCAACAGACCGACGATGGTACAGTGGGTATCCATCACCACCGGTGACTATATCCGAAACTAAGGCTCTAGGGTTGCGCTTAGTGCACTTTCCATCAACCATACATGGTGAATTGATGTTATGTTCACCACAGGGGCCATGAATCATATTCTGCACAACAACATCGTATAATTCGGGATCAACGGCTGGATCAGGAATTTCAGCAGAAATCACAGTGTCCACTTGATCTGTTGTGATTTTATCCACTAACCAAATGAGGATGTGAGCATGGGGCAAACTACGTTTCTGCCATTCAACAGAATACATCCAACATTTCACAGTACCAAAAATTTTGATTTTCACAATGAAATTCATCAACGCCTTTAACTTTTGGTTGAATCCACGGGCAGTAATGTCATGGCGATCGATTGGCTTTTGTCCAGAAAACAGATTATCTTTCATCTCTATCCATTGCGGATTGCAAGTAAACGTAATAAACAAATCCGGGCGGCCAAAATGACGAACATACGTCATGGCGTCCTGCGCGTATTCGTGCATGTGCCGCGGACTGCCTTGATACGACGATGGCAATATGATCATTTTGCCGACATCATTCACGTAGAATGTTTTTGTTTAAAATAAAAACATTCTAAAATTAAAAAAAAAATAAAAAAAAAAACACGAAAAACTGATAACTAACCTGAAGACGCATTTCTCATTTTAATATTCAAATGGTATCCATCTTCTCCACGACAAAACAAAAGCGGATATTGTAATGCGTCATAACACCGATGCGTTTCGGAAACTCTCTGCAATTGATTATTTCGGCGATGCGAAACAATATCGCGTGAATTAAATTCATCACCAACAATAACCATTGCGACATCATCAATTGTCGGTGCATTGAAACGTCCAGCATGCAATCCTGGCGGTTTCTTATCAGCACTTATGACAATGGCATGGTTGTCAGAAGGCATCCGATCCAAAGCAGTTTGAAATAAGCGCACCAGTTCATTTTATCTCTCAACATTGATTGCAGTCGCTCAACAATGTTCCTTCTCGAATTTGACGAAATCACGCAACGCCGATTAGTTTCAACAGATGTATTGCCAACAAAGTATATTTGCAAGAATTGATAACTTTGATCCGGAAAAGGCAATAAGGAACCAAGTCGATGGTAAACCTGGCCTTGGATCTGTTGAATATCAATAATTTCACAATCGAACGTGCTATATTCATCAAAATAAACATGAACTGTGTCATACGAAGTATTTACCTTGAAAGTGGGCATAAAATTGTCTCGAACAATGTTGGTTGCACCGAAAGAAGTCATTTGGAAGCATGCATTGTACGATTGAATATTCTTCAAAAAATGATCTGATTCGGGAGTTCCGCCAGTAAGCAATGAACGAAATGGCTCAGGTGGCGGATTCAATTCGAGCAATTTCACTTGACCATTTGCACAACACAATCCAGGAGTTTCATGTTTAAATTTGAATGCCTTACAATGACTGCACACAACAGACATTGATTCAATTGAAACGACATCAAGAGCAGCATAATTCAAAGTGGCATCATACGAAAATGCTGCACGTTTCAAAATAATTCTTGTCCTTCTCGAAGCTCTCAAGCGAGCCATATAATTTCTAACTCTTTCATTTATATCACGACGCTGTGCATCACTTTGCAATGCTCGAAAAGCCGCATTTAATGTTGCGTTGGGTGTACGGCGCCCCAATGCAGTACGACGACGGCCGCGGACCATTTTTACCACAAACAATGCTTCACAGATTCTTGATTGAATGTATTCAAATTCTAAAAAATTGTTCATAAAACAAAATAAAAAAAAAGAAAGTTATTTAAATCGATTTAAAAACTAAAGAAAGCACACAAACATGAGCACACTCGTAGCGCAAAAGCAAATGTTGTGAAGATGCACAACAAAATCCAAGAAAAATGCTTTAAAATCGATCAGCTGCTCTTCACCGAATGCCACTTTTGTTAAATTCAAAACAAAAGAATGTTTTCGCCTGCCAAATAATTTTCACGAAAAAATTTTCCCAAAAAACATGTAAATCCTATGAAGACACTGTATGAAAATGAACATGTCATGAGCGCACACAAATTAGACTAAAACAATGTCACCGCATTGACTTGTCAGACACAATCACGTCCAGTCAACTTTAACCGAAAAGTGAGGTTATGCCAAACCACCAAAAGCAATTGTCAAACACACTAAATTCAAATCAACTTTCTATGGAAAACATGAACTAAATGTGAGGTTATGTCAAAATGAATGGACAAAAATAACACAATGAATATTGTTTGAATTACAAAGTTGATCAGAATGTTTTATTCATGAACAAATTAACACTTGAAAACACATTTCGAGTTTGTTACATTGTTATGCATACACACAAAAATGCTCATATCTCACGAACCGACACACATATCGTCTGTTGGCTGGCAGAAGTGACTAAGTGAAAAAAAGGTTTCTTGAGATAAAACTTTTTGAAATTTTCTCTTCATGAACAAATTAACACTTGAAAACACATTTCGAGTTTGTTACATGGTTACGCATACACACAAAAATGCTCATATCTCACGAACCGACACACATATCGTCTGTTGGCTGGCAGAATTTTATATATATAGATTATTATTATTGTTATTGTTTTTTTTTTTTTTGTGTGTTATCTTTATGGAGTGTGCTGGTCGTTGTAGAGGCTCGTTCCCAATAATTGTTGCCTTCGTGGTATGCTTATTGGGGTTGGAATTATATTTATGACAGACGCAGCACTAGGTCCGACGGTTTCCACATTTTGTTTTCGGCGTTTGCAGACTCTAAATATCCTGATAGCGGTTATTGTTATTATTATGATTAGGATGCATCCTGATATAGTGGTAGTGATGTGCATCTGTATTCGGGCATGGCTCGCTTCCTCTTCTTTTGCAATTTCTGCTTCTTAATCTTTTACGGCGTCATGTAAGGATCACCCATTTTTAGTAATGGAATAATCACCCTGTTAAAAGTTAGCAAAGACACTTTAGTACGATCAAATTTAGCATAGGAACATTATAACATTATACCACAGACAATAACTTACCAGATGTCGCGATCCCATTCATGACAGTGTACCCAATTTTTCCTGACGCAGTCATGAAATGACGGATGAAAATGACGCTTCAGTGAATGTGTTTTTGGTGACTGCAACGCTCAGAGAGACGGTTGAGAGAAAACGGTTTTGAGAGAAATGGGTCATAATGGTATCTACACACACCACCAAAGGGACTGTTGGCTATGGAGTGGTACATAAATTCGATTTTCGAGAATTCGAATCGAATTTTGTTTCCTTCCACTCCAGCAACAACAACAATCCCTTTGCTCTGGTTGAAACACTATTTTGGGTCATTGAACCCGTAGCAGGTGATTTTTAATTCAAAATTACATGTAAATTTATGAATTTTATGTTAAAAAACGTCATTATTTCCCGGAATCAAAAATTAAACAACTTTCTTCTGGTTTTTAGGGGGTTTTTCCGGTAAAAAATTTGATTTTTTAACGGTTTTCCGCTCATAGCTGCTAAACTAAGCGTCCTAGAGGATTCATATGTACGACCGACCCCCATTTTTTAACTTTATAACTTTCTTTCATATACAATTTTCCTCTAAAATAAGTTTTTAAGGGTGCGCAGACAAAAGTTGAGGAGTATGATAAAGTTTAGATTTTGAATTTGTAACAGTTTTCGTAACGTAGCTTCTTAACTATGGCTCCTAGCGGTCTTATAAGTATGGCCGACCCCCGCTACTTTGTCATTTCCTATCTTTTTCTCATACATTTTTTTCGCTAGATTCAGTTTTCCAAAGTGTATGCAAAAACTAAGAAATATAATAAAATTCAGATTTTGAATTTTAACAGTTTTCTGCTTCTTATATGGCAACTTAGTATCACTGGCCCCCACTATTTTAATATTTTCTAAATTTCTTCCATACATCTTTTTCCTCTACCGTGAGTTTTTGAAGGTGTGTCCATACAAAATTCAAATTTTGAATTTTTAACGGTTTTTTGCTCGCAGCGGTTAAACGAAGCATCCTTGGAGGTTCATATGTATGACCGACCCCCATTATTTTTCTATTTTATAATCTTTTCTTATACATCATTTTGCTCTAAATTAAGATTTTAAAAATATGCAAACAAAAGTTGTGAAATGTGATAAAGTTTAGATTTTGAATTTCTAACAGATTTTTGGTTGCAGTGGCTAAACTAAGCTTCCTAGAGGTCTTATATGTAAGACTGTCTCCCTTTATTTTGACATATCCTAACTTTCTTTCATACATCATATTCCTCTATCGTTAGATTTTAAAGGTGTCTGCATACAAAATTCACATTTTGAATTTTCAACTGTTTTTTCTCGAAGCGGCTAAACTAAGCTTCCTAGGGGGCCAATATGTATGCTTGAATCTCATTATTTTATCATTTCCTGTCTTTTTGCTATGTATCATATTTCTCTAAATTATGTTTTTAAAGGTATGTCCATAGAAAAGTTAGGGAATATGATAAAATTCTGATTTTCCGCGTTTTCCGGAAGTATTCGTGGAAGTAAATCTCGCTTTTTCTGGAAATATCCATAAAATTTGCAATTTCCAACGGTTTTTGATATAAAATTTGCATATTTTCTTATCAAATTTACCAAAAACACTAATACACACAAAAATTTCCGTTTTCTGTACCAAAAACAGAAATTTTTGAGTGTATTTTCGTGTACGTGAGTAAATTTTACTCACCAGTTGTACACATACACATGAATTTTGTTTGTGTTATTTTTGTTGAAAATTTCAGAAAATCCAAAAATCTATTTGCTCCGCGAAAATTTCTTTCAGCCCCCTTTCCCCTTATTGCGATGACCCTTTGCCTTAATAACAATGAAAAACCAGCTATAAGATAAATTCGCTCTCAGAGCGCATTGTCTGTCCTTCAGACGTTGCAGTCGTTCCAAAGCACATACGTTCCATGCGTCATTTGTCGGCTCTTACGTGTCTGCTGTTGCAAAAAATTGGGTACGAAGTCATGTATGGGATCGCGACATCTGGTAAGTTATTGTCTGTGATTATACATTATAAAAATTAGTACAGACACAAACACTACACATTATAACAAATTAGTGAAGACACAAATATTGTACATTATAACAAATTAGTGAAGACAATCACTAGAATATGTATAAGAACAGAAATTTAGATTATGTACTTACCTGATGCACTTACCTAGCATAGTTTCACAATATACCTAGAACATAGGGGACATATGAAGAATCGATACTTAGAACTAAGTGTAATCAATTCTTCATCAATTTTGCTTCTCATGGGAACTTTATTCCCATGAGGTTATTAAACTTAAGTTCAATCTGTGAAAACCATTATAAATAGCATAATGATGATTGAATAAAGTCAGTTTTTGTCTTAACATTGAACAGGAGAGTTGTCATTTGGATAATCACAGAGCACTGATTGGTGCTCTTCGTTATCTTAACTATCTCACGTCAATATTGGTCGGTGCTTCAGACGAGCACTTCAATATGGTGAGCATTTAAGTCTCCGATTTTCATATAAACATTACATGGCGATCCTGCCAACTTGTATTTAGGAATCTTCAACAACACATGCAAATGCTTCGACGTCGATGGTGACTGAAGATGGGCGAAATATTGTACAAATCGACTTAAAGTAGATAAACTATGAGACGTACAAACCGAGGAGGAAACCTACTTTGGAGGAAAAACTCAGAGACCCGCTTAATGGACCAAGGCCTAGGTATCCTGACAAGCAACGAAAAGCTCCAAAACAAAAATTTAAAAAGGAGCGAGGTGGAAAACAACGCCAAATAAGGAAGCAACTAGTCGAGCTTCACAAACTGGCAGCAATTGCCGCTGGCCCCTTTAAAACACAGTTGTTATTAAAAATTAATAACTTGAAAACCTTAAAGAAAAATTATAAAAAGCTGCATGATGATGAAATTATAAAAATCATTAAAGACAATAGCGTTAATTAGCTGATTAATTGTGAAATATTAAAAAAAAAAAATTATAAATAGTGTATTTAAGTAAAATTTGTGAATTTTATTGCTTATTGGGTCATCATGGGCGCCTTCAATAGTAAGCGTAAAGAATTTAAAGAAGAATTTGTCATTACTAACAATGCTGCTGCTTCTAATAATAATATTTTCCAACAAAGGAATCTAAGTGATTTTCAACTAGTTCTTTTGATTCTTTAATTGATCGTAGGATTTCATGCGCTTTCGTATTACTTAAAAAAATATTTATCAAAAACTGTTTCTAAGCAGGTTATGCAGAATGCATAATAATGGCGTCAGGCTTGCAAACCCTTTCTCAAGATTTAAAGAAAATTTTAGACAATTTTAAGAAAACTCCCAATAGATCCTATAGTTCACAATTTTTATTGGAAAAGCAAATATGTATAAAAAAGATAAGAGAGGAATTTAAAACAGGATATTTAGAATTTTTGAAAACAGATAAAGACTTAGCTATAACCTTAAAAACAAATTTTGATAAAATTTATGCGCAGGTAAATGAAATTATTGATAATAAAGCTTCAACTTATTTGGGAACAAGTAATTCTGATATAGATAGTGTAAAAATGGCGTCATTTGACATAACCACAGCCATTAAGGTAATACCCGAATTTAAAGGTGAAATAAGAGAACTGGACAATTTCCTGAATATAATAGAATTTCTACATGACACACTCAAAGATGACACTGAGAAAGCCAAGCTCATAAAATTCGTCTTGAAAATAAGACTAGCAGACAATGTCAAAAATAAACTCATAACATATTCTGCTCCAACTAATTTGAGAACTTTACAAGATGTTTTACAAAAAGCATTTAAGCCAAAAAAACTTCACTGTCAATACAGTCAGAATTGGCAAAAATATTTCAAGGAAACAAAACCGTTTCTGATTATGACAATTAAATATGCTGCAAATTTCTGAACAAGGTGAATTGCACCGAGACATAATCTCGACATTAAACGAACAAATTGCATTAAATGCATTTAAGAATGGTCTCAATGAACCGATAAAATCAACTGTCTTTGCAGCCAGGCCCACCAAACTACAAGATGCAATTCAAGTAGCTTCTGAATTGGATCGTCCCAATAATCAAGCAAGCGTCTTCCATTATAACAAAAATCGTGGACATAATAATTTCCGTAGAAATAATAATATGAACAACTACCAGAATTCTCCTAGAAACCCAAATTTTTCCCAACGACGAAATTTTAATTTTAATAGACCCACCAATAAAAGACGACCCCAGCAGTCATCTTACAACAATGTTAGATCGAGAAATAACACAAATAATAGAAATACGAATTATAATAAAAGGGTTAATGTGGTTACGTCAGAAGATGTTGAGTGCACTGAATCGGGAAACGCAGAAAACACTGAATCGGAGACGGGGATAAACAATTTATTTCAAGAACAGTAAGAGTATTCACTCTAGATAGCCATTTGACCAACTTCATATATTTAAAAACGGATGTATCCCAAGTATCACTTTCATTTTTAATAGACACAGGTGCTGATATATCAATTATAAAAATAAATAAGTTAAATAATTTAAATAATATATCGACTGAAAATATATGTGAAATATTAGGTGTAACAAATTCAAAATCATACTCCTTCGGTACTATGAATTCGAAACTAAATATATCAGGTCAAAATATCTATCAAAAATTTCATGTGGTTGAGGAAGCATTTCCAATCTTAACAGATGGCATATTGGGTAGAGACTTTTTAATTAAAAATTCATGTAAATTTGATTATGAATCTTTCACGATAACATTATTACTAGAAGATGGGGATGTTACACTTGAAAATTGAACAAATAGTTGTTCCAGCAAGAATGCAAATTATTCAGGCAGTAAATGTTAATATTGCGAAAGATGGCATCGTTCTTAACGAACAAATACAGGAAGGTGTTTTCGTAGCCAACAGCTTAGTACCTGCTTAAGGTGTGGCACATGTTAAAATACTTAACACTCTGGGTCATGATATAGTACTAAGCAATTTTATACCAAAGATAGAACCTTTGGAAAACTATTACATCTTAAACTTTAAAACTACAAGTACTGATGCTCATAGAAGTGAAAGGCTTATGAATGAGCTAAATATTAGTGGTCTTGATAACTCTGCAAGAAAATCCATAGTAAACATTTGCAAGAAATTCACAGATATATATTATCTTCAAGGGGATACTCCTAGTTATAATAATTTTTATGAACAGAAAATTCCAGTTATAGATAAAAGCCCGGTTTATATAAAAAATTACAGACTACCACATTCTCAGGTGGAAGATATAAATAAAGAAGTCAAAAAATTAATTGCTGAGGATATCATAGAACCTTCGTTAAGTCCATATAATTCACCACTTTTGATAGTGCCAAAAAAGTCAGAGGGTGAGACTAAAAAATGGCGACTAGTTGTAGATTTCAGACAATTAAACAAGAAAATCATGGATGATAAATTTCCTTTGACCAGGTTAGATGATATTCTTGATAGGCTAGGGAGAGCATAATACTTTTCAACCCTCGTTCTTACAAGTTCTTTTCATCAGATTCCATTTCACCCTAATTCGAGACCCTTAACAGCTTTTTCAACGAGTAGTGGACATTATCAATTTAAACGTTTGCCATTTGGTTTAAAAATTTCTACTAATAGTTTTCAAAGAATGCTGTCAATAGCATGAGCTGGTTTAGACTCTGAAGCATTTTTATACGTGGATGATATTATCATCTTTGGCTGTAGTTTACAACACCACAATTTGAGTTTAATTAAAACATTTGAGAGACTTCGCAAATATAATCTCAAACTGAATCCACAAAAATGCAACTTTTTACGTACAGAAGTCACTTATTTAGGACATCTTATAACCCAAGATGGAATCAGAACAGATCCCAAAAAATATGACACAGTACTAAATTATCCACAACCTACAACAGTGGAAGAAGCAAAGATATTCATAGCTTTCTGTAACTCTTACAGACGTTTCATTCATAACTTCGCTGAAATAGCTAGACCAATCAATAATTTAGCTAAGAAAGATACTCCCTTCGTCTGGTCTGATAAGTGTCAGGAATCAATCCTGGATCTGAAATCAAAATTAATTAATGCTCCCATACTACAATACCCGAACATTGAAGAGAAATTTGTAGTAACCACAGATGCATCGCAGTTCGCACTTGGTGCTGTCTTATCCCAAGGTAAAATTGGAAAAGATTTACCCATCTCTTATGCCAGTAGGAGTTTAAATAAGCATGAGATTAAGAAACCAATTATAGAAAAAGAACTTTTGGCAATACACTGGGCGATAAATTTTTTTAGACCATACCTTTACGGTAAGAAATTTATAGTTGTAACAGACCATAGACCCTTAGTAAGTTTGTTTACCCATAAAAACCCATCCTCAAAGTTAACACGTATACGAGTGGACTTAATGGATTATGATTTTGAAATTCTTTACAAACAAGGGAAAATGAATACTAATGCGGAAGCTTTGTCACAAATAAAGCTAGATTCAGATATAGGAAATATAACTAGGAAATATAGGAAGTTTGCCTCGAGTTATTATAGAAAACAAAGCAGTTGTTGTCGAAATTAGCAATAATCCATGTTATAACTTAGGTTTAATCTTGGAGACGCTAATATTCGTGGCTAGAAAGAAAAATATTCAAAAGCTAGCGCTAGCGAAAGAAGATATTATATTCAAGGATATAAATATAAATGAATTTAAAGGAATATTTAATGGATTGCAATCGAAAATAAAAGCAGATAGAGGGCAAACAAATTTGAAAATAATTTTGTACAAATCTCCTCATAGAATAATAGATGATGAAATGAAAACTAGAATAATAAAAGAGTTTCATGACGTGGTATCAAGAGAACAATAAATAAAATAAAACAACGATATATTTGTAAAAATTCAAATAAAATGGTTAAGAATTACGTCAGCAAATGTCAAACCTGTTCAAAAAATAAAATCACCAAACATACGAAAGAAAAGATGGTCATAACAGATACACCTTCCACGAGTATTGAAATAATTTCTATAGATACAGTAGGTCCTTTGAAAATATCCAAAGAGTTTAGGTTTAGGTTTAGGTTTAGATTTATTAACAATCCAATGTGAACTGACTAAGTACATAGAAGCAATCCCCATAGAGAACAAAGAAACACTAACAAAAGCTAAGGCATTATTAGAAAAATTCATTTTAAAATTTGGAACTTTCAAAATTTTAAAATCTGATTTAGGATCCGAATTTGTTAATGAGTTATTCAAAAATTTGTGTAGTTTGCTTCATATACGCCAAATTAATTCAACACCTTATCATCATGAAACTCTGGGATCTATTGAGAGAAATCATAGAGTACTCAATGAATATTTAACTTCATTTGTACAAAATAGTGAATGGGATGAGTGGATAACATATTATGTATTTTGTTATAATACGACACCTCACTCTGATACAGGATATACCCCTATGAATTAGTATTTGGACGATTGGTTACTTTTCCTAGTGACATAGTTATGAATGAATCTCCGATATATAACTATGATGATTATGTACAGGAACTAAAATTTCGTTTACAGAAAGCTCATGAAAGAATTAGAGTAATATTAAATGATGCAAAAATAAGAAGAAAATATTATTTTGACAAATCAGCTAAGCCACTAAAAATAAAAATAGGAGACAAAGTACTGTTAAAAAATGAAAATAAGAAAAAATTAAATAAGCAATACAATGGTCCTTTTGAAGTATTGGACATAGATGATGTAAACGTAAGATTAAGGATAGAAGATAAGATTAAATATGTGCACAAAAATAGGTTAAAAGCAATTGGTTAAAAAAAAATATAGCGATAAGATAGTAAATAAAAACATACTTAAATCTTGTATAACAAATGTAATCATCATTATTGTAGTAACATATATTATATAGGTATGTTATTATCATTGTCAGAGTACAACCCAGAAAGAAGTCAACTGGGATGAAATCCTTGAAGAAACAGCAAAATTGTTCAGCGAACTAAGGCTGGATGAACCGGAAGAAGAGTCAATTCGCAGTCAAGAAGAGATAGAAGATGCATTTAGAGCCGGCGACGAAATTAGAATGATGATTTGGGAAAGTGAGAGACGTAAATCACGTGCCGAAAGAAGGAGGGGTCGATTCTCCACAACAAAAGATGCCAGAACCAGAAGAATCATCGAACAAAAGAGTGGCAAGCAGCAAAGAAGCGAGAGAAAATCAAGGGACAAAAATTAAATGCATAATTATGTCAGTATTTAGAGCAAAGCTTTTACAAAATAAAAATTTTTAAACCCGAAATAAATTCTAAAAATTTTTTCTTAAACGGTGGGGATGTAAGGATCACCCATTCTTAGTAATGGAATAATCACCCTGTTAAATATTAGCAAAGACACTTTAGTACGATCAAATTTAGCATACGAACATTATAACATTATACATTATAACAAATTAGCACAGACACAAACACTACACATTATAACAAATTAGTGAAGACACAAAGATTGTACATTATAACAAATTAGTGAAGACAATCACTAGAATATGTATTAGAACAGATATTTAGATTATGTACTTACCTGATGCACTTACCTAGCATAGTTGCACAATATACCTAGAACATAGGGGACATATGAAGAATCGATACTTAGAACTAAGTGTAATCAATTCTTCATCAATTTTGGTTCTCATGGGAACTTAATTCCCATGATGTTATTAAACTTAAGTTCAATCTGTGAAAACCATAATAAATAGCATAATGATGATTGAATAAAGTCAGTTATTGTCTTAACATTGAACAGGAGAGTTGTCATTTGGATAATCACAGAGCACTGATTGGTGCTCTTCGTTATCTTAACTATCTCACGTCAATATTGGTCGGTGCTTCAGACGAGCACTTCAATATGGCGAGCATTTAGGTCTCCGATTTTCATATAAACATTACAGTCACTTTGTTCCCTGAAGCGGTCGTTGAATACCATTGGTTGGATTATTTCGATTTACTTCTTGGTGTTATTCTTTAATTGAGTAGTTTGATTACGGGAGAAATTAATGTGGGGCATAGCATTGATTGATGTGGTTGGTTGGACATGCATGTTATACCGTTCATCAATTTTGTACGGAAGTATATGTCTTGCCTGTGGTAGGTGCATTTCGCCCGTAGTACTTCTATGCCGAGTCCGGATATTTCTCTTGTGTGTTCCGTATTTTCGCATTGTGCTATGAGTGGTGTGGCTTGGTGAAGCCAAAATAGCCAAGTGTTGTTCCTATGCATAGGCACGATAACGTTCTGGGCTTGCTTTAACATTCGAAACGAGTAGCTCCCAATTTTGCCATTGGCGAGCATTTAGGTCTCCGATTTTCATATAAACATTACAGTCACTTTGTTCCCTGAAGCGGTCGTTGAATACCATTGGTTGGATTATTTCGATTTACTTCTTGGTGTTTTTCTTTAATTGAGTAGTTTGATTACGGGAGAAATTAATGTGGGGCATAGCATTGATTGATGTGGTTGGTTGGACATGCATGTTATACCGTTCATCAATTTTGTACGGAAGTATATGTCTTGCCTATGGTAGGAGCATTTCGCCCGTAGTACTGCTATGCCGAGTCCGGATATTTCTCTTGTGTGTTCCGTATTTTCGCATTGTGCTATGAGTGGTGTGGCTTGGTGAAGCCAAAATAGCCAAGTGTTGTTCCTATGCATAGGCACGATAACGTTCTGGGCTTGCTTTAACATTCGAAACGAGTAGCTCCCAATTTTGCCATTTGCTTAAGCAATTCTTTTAGGCATTCTGTTCTTGTGGGTGTTACTGAGATGGGATGGTTTCTGTGGCATAGTGTGTGTGTATCATTCAGGTTTGTACACTGGAATCGATAGTCCAATTCACTCATACCAAACCGACTTGTATTTAAAAAGTATGCTGCTTGCAGTTCGTATATAAAATAGGTGTTGTTATTTGCTGCGATTGGTGTGGTGTACACTCGATTTATGGTGTACTGTTGGGTTTCAGCTAAGGGAATTCGTATTCGTACCAGGAGGCTGTTTTTGTAGGATTCGCAGTCTACCTTAGCTATTTTCTGTAGTGTTGGAAAATCCATGATAGTAATGCGATTTTGTTACGTAAGCGTATAGTTGTTGGAATTTATGTGAGGGGAGCAGTAGTGGACTCAACTCTCGCCTATTCGTTACCTCCATCATAATGAACATGTCGGTGGTGTCCAGATAAATTTGCAATAGTTCCTCTACTATTACGGGCATAGTTTCACTTCTAGCTTCCCGTTATTGCATTTGGTGTAGATTTGTTTTATATCTGTGGAGTTCGTCCTGCCTTCCTTCATTAATTTGGTTGAGCTTCTGGACCACTTGATTGTACCGTTCGACCATTGCTCTATTTGCCTCATTAGCCGTTTTAAGTGTGTTGTGCATAATGTAAATTTGCTGTTTGGCCAATTGGAAGGTTCGTGTGTTGGCGTTTTCTAGCTCATCGAGTTTTTCGTGGATTTGTGTGGAGTCCTCGTCATCCATTGTTCCGTACAGCTTATTCAATATCCGGCCACCCAAGTTGATCAAGCCTCTCTTAATTCTATTGTGGTTTTTTGTGGTCAACTCCACCTTCTCGATGAGTTCCTCTACCTGTTCCGTCCTCTTCTGGAGTGTCATGTTCCAGTTGTCGCATAATTCTTCCTCCATACTCTTACATAGTTGTTCAAGGGTTTGTCTGCTTTTCTCGATGTATCGTCACTGTAATTCCCATTGTGGCGTGTTAATCCGTGTTGCGATCGTCCAGTAATCATGGTAGATTTTTGCTACTCCTATTGGTTCGAATACCACACCTTGTCCTGCCAGCGTGTGTGTCTCCATTGGTTTCGGTATGGTGTCGACCGTGTTTCCTAACGCAATGGTGGGCATTACGTTGATGATGTGTAGGACTTCCATTATTAATATGACCCGGCGTTAGAGGGATGCCCTAAATAGAGAAGTCATTAATGCAAGAGTTTAAGGCGGTTGTTATGGAATCTTCTTTTCTTATTTCCTATTTGGATCGTAGTGTTCACTGGACTATTCAGTGATACTACTTTAAAAGGACCTGACCAATATTGAGCTAGTTTATTCTTTCTAGCCCCATTTCGTAGAAGTACTTGGTCACCCACATGTAATTTTATCGGGCACGCTTTTTGGTCGTAGTATTCTTTGGCATGTAACTTACTCTCCTGTATATTGCGTCTCGCGATCTGGTAAGCTTTCTGGAGTTTATTCCGGAGTTTGAAATAATAATTTCAATGGTCGTATACAGGTTGTGGTTCTTTTCGTAAATTGTTTGGGAGAGGTACCGAGAACCCGTATAAGAAGTCCATGGGTGTTAGCTTTGTTGTTGTATGAAGACTATTGTTCCTTACGAACATTGCTACCCGAAGGTGTTCGTCCCAATCGGTTTGGTTCTTATCCACGATATTCCTTAGGTAGTCCGCCAGAGGTCTGTGGGATCTTTTCAGGGTTCCATTCGTTTGTGGATGGTACGGTGTCGTCTCTATTTTTTTAATTTTTAAAAACTTACATACTTGTCGGAACATCTCTGAAGTAAAATTTGCTCCCTGGTCCGTGACCAACTTTTTTGGGATTCTATACCGACTTATTATTTCATCCACGAATGCTTGTGCTACCGATTTGTCTTCCATGTTTTCCAAGGCTACCACATCCATGAACCTAGTTAGGTCGTCTTCGAAACTGAGTATGTATTTGTTACCCTTGGTTGTTTCTGGTATGGGACCGACGATATCCATATAGACTTTATCGAAAGGAAGATTCGCAGTGTCTGTCAGTACCATGGGTTCCTTGTGTTCTTTCGTGCGTTTTTTTTAATTTCGCATTTTTTACATCGTTTTATGTATTTAGTTATATCCCTCCACATCCCTTTCCAGTAGTACTTCCGTTTCAAGCGATGATATGTTTTATACACCCCTTGGTGTCCGCCTAGTGGCGCATCGTGCCAATCTGATAAGATGGTCTTAATTTCCTGGGGATCTGTCAATACTCTTTTAGGGTGTACCTGGCTATTTCCTGGGGCTTCTCGTTCTTCAGGCTCGATGTGTTTGTCTTTGTTTGTCTTTGTTTGCCTCTGGTGGTGGTTCTCCTACAGGTACTGGGTTTGCATTGTTTTCTCTGGCTTCTAGTTCCTTAGCATTTTGACGCGTTATCGCCATAACGTCATAGGGTATTCTGCTTAGCGCGTCAGCATTATTGCTTTTCCTCCCCTCTTTATAATGAATGTCGAAAGTATAATCGGAAAACTTGTGCCAGAGTCGCAATATCCGACTGGTTGGATCCTTGACTCTAAGCGCACCCTTTAATGGTTTGTGGTCCGTGAAAACCGTGAAATGTCTTCCATACAAATAGCTTCTATAATTCTTTACTGCCCAAACAATTGCTAAAAGCTCCCTTTCGATGGTTGAGTAATTCCTCTCAGCTGGATTAAGGGTTCGGCTGGCATAGGCGATTGGCTTTTCTTCGTTATGTGGCCCTTGTGCTAGTACCGCTCCCAATGCCTCTCCACTAGCATCCGTGTAAAGTTTAAAAGGTTCGTCGAAGTTTGAGTATCTTAGTACCGGTGGTGAAATTAATTTGTCTTTTAACGTTTGGAATGCCTTACTGCAGTTCTCATTCCAGATAAATTTCTCATCCTTTCGCAGCAGTTTTTTAATGGGTGCTGCGATTTTGGAGAAAACTTCTATAAATTTTCTTTAATAATTGGCCAATCCGATTGTCCTTGTCGGATTGTTTTCGGAGTCGGAAATTCTCTTACGCTGTTAACTAAACTAGGGTCCGGTGCCACACCTTCGGTTCATTTATAGTTCATTTTCATTTATTTCTTACTATTTCTCAGTAAATGGGACTCCCTGGTCGACTTCCTTAACTCCATAGAGGACGTGAACGAGGCCTCAAGGTTCAGGAAAATTCTTTCCAAAGACGTCATAGTCACGGGAAACCTGAAGAGACCAAATGGTTCGTGGACGGAGTCGAGCAAGGAGACACTAGAGCTGCTGATGGAGACTCACTTCCCGGGGTGCCTGACAACATGGGGCGAGGATGAGAACCCAATGATCAGGATTAGTCCAAAGGAGGTAACTATAAGAGACGCCATCACTAAGGAGAAGGTAATATGGGCGGTGAAAACATTCGAGCCATATAAATCTGCGGGGCCGGATGGAATCACACCAGCCATGCTGCAAAATTCGATAGGCAGCATAGCAGATGTACTGACGAGCATCTTTCAGGGCTGTTTATCATTAGGATACATCCCTGAAACATGGAGAGAGGTAAGGGTTGCCTTCATACCCAAATCGGGGAAGTCAAGCAAAACTACAGGACTTTAGGCCAATAAGCCTCTCCTCGTTCCTATTAAAGACAATGGAGAGGCTTTTGGACCTTAACATTAAGCAGAAGACCAAAATAGAGGAGGAGTGTATAGCACAGCACGCCTACCTCAAAGGTAAATCGGTGGAAAGTGCGCTGTATGAAGTGGTTGGAACGATTGAAAAATCCCTCCAGCAAAAGGAATATGCCCTAGGGGCGTTTCTGGACATAGAGGGAGCCTTCAACAATGTAAAGACCAATGCAATAAGGGAGGCATTAGAGAAGTTGAACGTGGAGGCCACCATAACGCACTGGATAATAAGTATGCTAAACAGCAGAATTATCAGTACAGAAGTGGGGGATAACAAGATCACAAGACGGGCGACCAGAGGCACGCCACAAGGAGGAGTAATGTCCCCACTTTTGTGGTTGATCGTAATAAACTCGATCTTAAAAGACCTCAGGAGTAAAAGAATAAGGGTCACTGCCTACGCAGATGACGTTGTCATACTGACAACTGGCAAAGACCTACAAACTATATGCGACACCATGTGTGAAGCCTTAGGGGAGACAAATAAATGGGCAGAGGAGAACGGGCTAGGGATAAATCCTGAAAAGATGAAGCTTGTTCTCTTCACCAGAAGATATAAGACACCGCAGGTCAGACTACTAAAGGTGAAAGGACAAGTACTAGATCTCTCGAGAGAGGCAAAGTAGTTAGGAGTCATCCTGGACTCTAAACTCACTTGGAGGAGAAATGTGGAGGAAAGGATGAAAAAAGGAATAAACACTCTCTACACATGTAGGAAGATGTTTGGTAGGAAATGGGGTCTACAGCCACGGATCATATAGTGGATCTACACAATGATCGTCAGACCCATTATCACGTATGGAGCCCTTGTATGGTGGAAAGCCATGGACAAGGAGATTAATAAACAGATGTTGGGAAAGGTACAGCGACTAGCAGCGATAAGCATAACGGGAGCTATTAAGAGCACACCTCAAGCAGCGCTAGGGGCGATGTTAAGCTTGCAACCGTTAGACTTCTTTACAAAAGGTCTGGCAGCCAAAGCAGCCCTCAGGTTGAGGGAAACAGAACAATGGAGGCACACAGACCAGGGTCATGCAAGTAAACTGGAAGAGATGTTGAAAATGGGAGGCCCCGTGGAAGCCGGAGTGCTACGACACCACACGGACTACATGGTGGCAAGGCAATGGTTTGGGGAGGAGTTAGAGATCAAAATCCCAACCAGAGATGAGTGGGACAAAGGTCACATCCTGAACAGAGGAGGAATAAGCGTATTCACGGACGGCTCAGTAACTGAAACGGGGACTGGGGTCGGCCTATACTCGGAGATACTACAAGTCGAAGAGTCACATAGACTCAATAAAGGCTGTAGTATACTGCAAGCGGAAATCAACGCAATAGAGAGAGCAGCAAGACTAACACAGCTGACTAGCGAAGAAATTCGGAAAGTCACAATCTACTGCGACAGTCAAGCGCTGGAATCTAAGACAATCAAGTCAAAGGCAGTGATGAGTTGCCGGGAAGCACTGTCCTGGATCCGAGACAAAGTCAGCCTCTGTTGGGTACCCGCACACAGCTATGTGGAAGGGAACATACGGGCGGATAAACTGGCAAGGATCGGAACCGAAATTCACAGTGCTGAAGAAGCTAACTCCACAAAGCCACAGATGAGATTGTTGAAAGAGCCCATAGACAGGATAATTCGGGAACAACACAGCAAGAGATGGAGCAACAGAGACGACTGCTTCAACTCAAGGCAACTGTGGCCCAGAATTGATGAGGTAAGAACGGCGGGCTTGTTAAGAGCGACAAAGACCTCGGTGCGGACCATCACAATGGTCATTACAGGACACTGTCCGATTGGGAAAAACCTCCAAAGGTGGGGGCTCGCAAACGACAGTCTCTGTAAGGAGTGCGACGAGGAAGAGGAGACTGTGGAACACATTTTATGCTCCTGCCCACCATTAGCCGAAAGTCGGCGGCTCATACTGGGAAGTGAATCCTTCAGAGGGATGGGGGATGTAGGAGCCATGGATGTCCAACAAGTAAGGAACTTTGCTCAAACGTGGAAATGCCTCAGAGCAGAAGACAAAAGGAAAAAGCGATAGGAGAGGAAGGGGTTTTTCAAAACTAAAGGGCATCACAATGGGCCATCTGGCCTCCGAGTGGGAGTGGATCGTACAATCGGTGTGAAAACTCCACCCTGAAAACCTAACCTAACCTACACTATTTCTTTTTTCAAGAAATTGCATTTTTCTGCATTTAGTTTTAGTTGATGTACCCTTAGCCTTTCCATAATGGATCGTAACTTCCTTTGATGATCCGCGAGGTTTTTACCATATATTACAATGTCGTCTAAGTACACGAAGCAATGCAACCCTTGCAATCCAGTTAACACATGGTTCATTAATCGTTGGAAAGTCACTGGTGCCCCTTTTAACCCAAATGGCATTCTCTTGAACGCATAATGGCCATAGAGTGTACTGAATGCCGTTTTATCCCGATCTTTTCATGGCTATCTGGTGATAACCACTAGCGAGATCGATGACAAAAAAGTAGCGCGAGTTCCGTAGCTGGTCCGGAATATCTTCTATCCTGGGCAGAGGGTAAGATTCGCCTTCCATCACTTCGTTAGATTTTCGATAGTCTACAACTATTCTCCAGCGCTTCTGGCAGTCAGGTCCAGGTTTTTTGGGCACCACCAGCAGTGGGGCGTTCCACTGGTTCCAGCTGGGTGCAACGAAATCATCTTTTAATAACCTGTTTATTTCTTCCGTGATGACTTGTTTTTGTGTTTCTGGTAACCGGTACATTTTGCATTTAATCGGGGGTTGATCCTCTTTTGTTCGTATCTCATGATTTACGCTCGTTGTGTAACTCAGTTTTTCCCCAGGTAAATGAAATACGTCCTGGAACTCCGTAATAATTTCGGTTATCGATTCTTCCTCCTGCTTATTCAATTCTTCCCCTATATTTACTATTTTCATTATTTCTTCCAATCGTGTGTAGAGGTCACCTCATAAACCTTGAAGCCCATAAATTAAGTTAGCTAGGTCATGCACCCTTAGCGAGTTCGCGAATGAACTCTCAAATTCATGAATTTATATTTTTTACTTTTAGCGTCAACTCGAAATTTTGTAATTTGATTTTCACCTAGAAAATAATGTGCACATTCATGAAATTATGTTCAATTCGAAGTTGTTTTAGAAATAATTTGTATCCATGCAATTGAATTTTGTTAACACTCTGTAGGGAAGTAATTATGCTTAATTTGCAATATTTTTCTATAAAATGTAAAGAAATCCAAGAAATAGGGCAGTATCTTCCAGTACTCATAAGTGGTCGTATCCTGATTTGAAACGGCGAATCTAACGGCATCTTGCCTCGCCTTGGCCCCTTTTTACTTTCTTATAAAACGGCGAATTGAGACTGCTTGTGCCTCGCCTTTATCCACCTCTCTTCCAACATTCATTACATGGCGATCCTGCCCGTGACGGACTAAGAAGACATAGCTGCATCAAGAGACAAATTTTACAAACAACAAATTTTCCGAGACAAACTTTTTCGGAGTTACTTTCAACAAAACTACCAGTTTATAAATGGAGGAAGAACTTCCACCACGCTGAAGAAGAGAAACAAATACCAACACCCAACACCACCCCCAGCGAAACAAGACAACAACGAAAAAGAGGCGGTAAACTTGTAAAGCAGAGACGGGAACTAGCAGCACTCTACGCCCTAGTAAGTGACGTCAACACAACATTAACTTGGGACCAAAGCACCAAAATATACGAGAGGATTGACAAACTCCATCTGGATCAGACAAGGAAGTTCCATAAACACAAAAACCCCAACTATGGGAACTACAGAGTCTAAAGAACAAATTAACATCAATGAAAATCTCAACAACAGCGCCAAGAATGAACAACTTAGCTTAGGAAACCTAATTTTAATTATAATAGCGACTTCAATCATTTTAACAGGAATAACTATATACACATTAAAATCTTTAAATAATTATATGAAAAAGTATGTTAACAAAAAAATCAATAGGGCACAATGCACATCAGTTTGACAAAATAAAAATAATAATTAACTTTTAACTGTTAGAAAGATATGGAAGATATACTATATTCCCTAAAAAGAATTTTGGACAATGCAAAAAAATCAATAACTAAACCATATAAACAGGAAACCATTACATCCAAGCTTGAAGATCTAGAATACTTAAGGCAAAGACTCAATCTATTCTTAAAAAACAATGAAAATAACGACTTCTCAACAGAAACACAACAATTTGAAAAAGATTTCAAACAAGCAACAGAAATATTGATTCATATGCAAGAAGGAAACGAACAAAAAAAACAAGAACGAAATAGACAACCAAAATCAAACAACCAATATGGCTTCTTTCAATATTGAATCTGCATCCAAGACCATACCCATATTCACCGGGAATTATAAAGAGCTACCAGGCTTCTTAAAAATAACTGAAATAATATATAATACCCTCACCAATAATGATAAGAAAACGTTAATCGAATTTGTCTGTTTTCTCAAATTAAACGCGAATGTGCGAACATCCATTGCCTCTATTTCCACAATAAGTACCTTCGAAGAATTAAAAACAAAACTGCAAGAAAGATACAAGAGTCCATTATCAGCTCCACAAATACATACCAAATTATCAAATTTAAAACAAAACAAACTACCAATATTAAAATATAAAGAACAATTATTAAACCTCATAGGAGAACTAAATTCGCTACAGACAATAAATTTAACACAAGATCAAGCAAATGCCATAATAAAAATTAACAACGAATACGCGTTAACTGTATTCAAGAATGGACTAAATGAACAGTATAAAGCCACTGTCTTTGCCGCCCAGCCAAAAGAATTGGCCACAGCTATTAACTTATGTCTTGAGATAGAACAGTCGAACCATACGACAACAACGAACCAAATGTTTACCTTAAGACAAAAAGGTGACAACAATCACAACTACAACAGAAACAATAACAACAACTACAAGAGAAACTACAACAACAACAACAGAAGCCATAACAACAACAACTACAACAGAAACTATAACAACAACAACAACTACAACAGAAACTATAACAACAACAACAACTACAACAGAAACCATAACAACAACTACAACAGAAACTATAATAACAATAACAATAACTACAATGGATACCAAAACAACCACAACAGGAACAACAACAACTACAACAAGAACAACAACTACAACAAGAACAACAACAGAAGAACAAACAACACACAACATCAAAACAGACAAATACACTATATCCACCAAGACAACCAGGGAAACGACCAAGGCCCGGAGATGGCCGAAATTTCTCCGGGGGAAGAATAAAAATTTTTAGAATATCCTCAAACCTTACAAACTATATAACAACACATTCGGATAATGCATCAGCACCCCTTAAGTTCCTAATAGACACCGGAGCCGACATTTCCATCTGTAAGCCCAACAAACTACTACCCGAAACAACATACTCCACTTCGAATACATGCAAACTTACAGGGATCACCAACGAGGAAATTGAATCACTAGGAACCATCAACCTTCTTTTAGAATTCTTAGAGAAACCCGCAAAACATAATTTCCATATAGTAGATAACAACTTTCCAATACAGACAGACGGCATTCTAGGCTTCTGCAAAATAGACTATGAAACCCTCACTCTCACACTAAATATAAATGAAACCGACGTTGTAATACCCATACAAACACAACCATTCAAAATAAATTACATCAATATCCCAGCAAGATCCGAGATAATCTGTCCAATCGAATTAAAACTACAGGAAGATAGCGTAATCCTCAGCAAAGAGCTACAACCCGGCGTTTTTCTAAGTAATACTTTAGCCCCCTCGAATGGCACTTGCCACATAAAACTTCTGAATACAAACGAAAGAGAAGTAAAGATGTCCAACTTGACAATAGAAACAGAACCCCTCTCTGACTACTACATGTTAAAAAATAGTTCAAAAAGGCATTGTGACGACAATAACCGCTTCAAGAAACTCCTCAACGAACTAAATATATCATCTACAGAACAGAATGCATTAAATTCACTCCATAAAATATTCCATGAATTCCAAGATGTCTTCCACCTAGAAGGAGACACACTTTCAGTAAATAATTTCTATACCCAAGAGATAAATCTAACAGATCACACTCCAGTATACATCAAAAACTACAGGTTACCCAACTCCCATTTCCAAGAAATTAACAAACAAGTTGAAAAACTACTAGAGGAAGATATCATAGAACCCTCCACAAGCCCCTACAACGCACCATTGCTCATTGTCCCAAAGAAAGCAAACGAAGACTCGAAGAAATGGAGACTAGTCGTTGATTTTCGACAACTAAATAAAAAGGTTGTCAATGATAAATTCCCTTTGACACGTCTTGAAGATATTCTTGATAAATTAGGCAGAGCTAAATATTTCTCAACGATCGACATGACAAGCTCTTTCCATCAAATAGGCCTAGAAAAGAATTCACGTCCCTATACCGCATTTTCAACTTCAAACGGTCACTATCAATTCAACCGACTTCCTTTCGGATTAAAAATATCATCCAACAGTTTTCAACGGATGCTCACAATAGCACTAAGCGGATTAGATTCAAAAGCCTTCCTATACGTCGACGATATAATTGTTTTCGGATGTAGCCTCAAACACCACAACGAAAATTTAACCAATGTCCTGAAACGCCTCAAGAAATATAACCTTAAATTAAACCCCAGCAAATGTAATTTCTTAAAATCAGAGGTAATTTACCTTGGACATCTAGTAACAAGCGAAGGTATAAAAACTGATCCCTCCAAGAACAAAGCAATTGAAAATTACCCAACGCCAACAAACGCCGATGAAGTGAGAAGATTCATAGCCTTCTGCAATTACTACAGACGATTTGTCATGAACTTTGCAGAAATCACAAAATGTCTAAATAATTTATTAAAGAAAGGTCAAAAGTTTCACTGTGTGGCGACGTGAATGGACCAGTAGGCTATGAAATCCCGGATTGTGGCGATCGAAATACTACGACTTGGTGGGCTATGAAATTCAGGAAACCCAGAATTTCATAGTCTACTAAAGTGCGGTGTAGTAGGCTACGATAAACTAAAACACCAGATATAAAAGGAAGAACGTCAAACGGAAGAGCCAGTAAGGATTCGACTACCTAAGAGGATTGACAATATCTTTAGTGGTGACTACGACGTGATCTCAGCAAAAATTACCAGCGCGAAGCACAATAATGACCGGGTCAGAAGACAAATCTTCGGTTTCGGCTTCGACAAGCAACACTATGCTCAAAATCCCACCATTTATGGAGCACGATCCAGAACTGTGGTTCAAGATTGTAGACAAAGCATGTGCAGCTGCAAAGATTGATACGGAGAATACGAAATTCGGGACAGTTATTGGTTTTTTAGGTGAACGATGTTCACTGGAAGTGCGTGACCTGATTATGAGTGACGATAGAGTTGCACCATACACAGACCTAAAAAATGCACTCATCAGCCGACTTGGTGCATCTAAAGAACAGAAGATCCGACAACTTTTGGAGAGCGAAGAATTTGGCGACAGGAAACCATCCCAGTATTTGAGGCATATACGCGGTTTAGGAGGATCATCATTTCCAGACGACGCTTATAAGACAATTTTCCTGAGCCGAATACCACAGACCGCTCGGGCCATCTTAGTAGCCCACAGTGATTTAAAACTTGATCAGCTAGCCAGCATTGCCGACAACATCATCGATAACCTGCGACCAGCAACAAACCCTCTTCAGATAGCGGATGCTACTTGTGCCAATTCAGAGATGCCACAATTAGAAGCTCTACTGAACTTAAAATTCGCCCAGCTCGGGGTGAGTTTCAAAAATGAAATAAGCGCATTCCGACGTGAAGTTGATGAAAGATTTGAAAACTATCAACGTCGACCACGATCACCGCACAGAGGAAGAACCATTTCTCGCTCACGGGGCAGATCTAGACAACGCGAACTTCCAGCATCTGGGATATGCTACTATCATTGGAGGTTTGGTGCGGCTGCTAACAAATGTGAACCTCCTTGCTCTCAGGAAAACTCCAACGGGGGTCTTTAATGGCGGCAAACGACCCGAACTGCATTACTACTCGTCGCCTCTTTATTACCGACCACACCCGAAAAGAAGACTTCCTCATCGACACTGGCGCTGACTTGTGTGTTTACCCTCGATCAAGGATATGCAAACAACTAAAGAAATATGGTTACCGTCTGGCGGCAGCAAATGGTTCGTTTATCGACACATACGGCATAGTGGCACTTAAACTTAACTTAGGGCTCAGGCGAGATTTCACGTGGCAGTTTTTGATCGCTGATGTCACAAAACCTATCGTGGGAGCTGACTTCCTGTACTACTACGCTTTAATGGTCGATTTGAGAAACAGGCGACTCATAGATCAATCTACTGGTCTTAACTCATGTGGTCGTGTGCTGAAGTGTAGCATACCGAGCGTGAAGGTAATAAGTCAAGATAATCGATATGGAGATCTACTAGCCCAATTCCCAGACATTACTCGACCTAGTGGTCGTGCACCAATAGCGAAACACGATACTAAGCACTATATTTACGTTATACCAGGACCTCCTGCAGCAAGCAGACCTCGACGACTCGCTCCGGACCGCCTGAAAGCTGCAAAGCGAGAGTTCGAAGCCATGGTTCAGCTGGGGGTTGCGAGACCTTCGTCGAGCAGTTGGGCATCAACTTTACACATGGTACCAAAACAAAGCGGCGAGTGGCGGCCTTGTGGCGATTATAGAGCTTTGAACGCACGCACAGTACCGGACAGGTATCCCGTGCGTCATATCCACGATTTTGCCCAATCACTCAGAGGTGCTACGATTTTTACGAAGCTGGACCTGGTGCGCGCTTACCATCAGATTCCAGTAGCCGAAGAGCATATACCATTAACAGCAATAACCACACCTTTTGGATTATTTGAGTTTCCGTACATGAGTTTCGGGCTACGCAACGCAGCTCAGACGTTCCAAAGATTCATCGATGAGTTAACAAGAGATTTGGACTTTTGCTTCTTCTATATTGATGATGGTCTAATCGCATCAGTAGATGAAGACCAGCATCGGGAACACCTACGCATTATTTTTCAACGTCTTAACAATTATGGGATCATAATTAATCCAGAGAAATGCGTTTTAGGCGCAGCAGAGGTACCCTTTCTTGGTTATCTTGTGAACAAAGACGGGATTCAGCCATTGCCAGAAAGAGTCAGAACTATAGAACAATACCAAGAACCGAAAACTGCAAAAGAACTACGAAGATTTTTGGGGATGATCAATTTTTATAGGTTGTGCTTGCCAAAAACATCACAATATCAGGCAAAACTGAATGATTTGCTGCAGGGTAATGTAAAGGGAAAAGATAGCATTTCATGGACCGACGAAGCTAGAGAAAGTTTTCAACAGCTGAAATTATGCCTAGCTCAAGCAACATTACTCGCTTTTCCCGACGTCAATGCTCCTCTGGAACTAGTGTGTGATGCATCGGAATCGGCAATAGGCGCAGCCTTACAGCAGCGTGTCAATAGCAGATGGGAACCGTTAGGTTTCTACTCCAAAAAGTTAAGCCAAACTGAGTCACGATATAGCACTTTTGATCGAGAGCTGTTGGCCATATACGATGCCATCAAGTTTTTTAGGCATATGGTCGAGGCAAGAGAGTTCACGATTTTTACAGATCACAAGCCGTTAACTTTCGCCTTTAAACAGAAACTGGAGAAAGCTTCACCCAGGCAAGCCAGACATTTGAGCTACATTAGTGAATTTACGACCGACGTTCAACATATATCGGGAAAAGATAATATAATTGCGGATACATTGTCTCGGGTAGAAACTTGCGAAGCAGCAATGGACTACAAAGCTTTATCAGTGTCGCAAGAAAATGATGACCAGTTGCGTGAATATTTACAACTTGGATCGAGTCTGCTGCTCAAAAAGATCAAACTTCCAGGAACAGACACCGAACTCTTCTGTGATGTGTCAACAGCTACTATCCGTCCTTATATTACGGCGCCTTTCAGAAAAGCAGCTTTCAGACTTATTCACGATCCAGCACATCCAGGAATCAAGGCTACGATAAATCACGTTAATCGTAGTTTCGTTTGGCCTTCATTGAAAAAAGACTGCCGCATATGGTCAAAAGCGTGTGTTGCTTGTCAGCGCTCCAAAATAACACGACATATTTCAACACCAATCGTCAACATTCCTCAACCATTCGGACGTTTCAAGCACATTCATATAGACATTATTGTGATGCCATATTCTTCTGGATACAGATACTGTCTTACTTGCGTGGACCGATATACAAGGTGGCCTGAAGCATTTCCAATGGAGAATATGGAGGCCAGAACTGTAGTGCGGAGTTTTTATAATGGATGGATAAGTCGATTCGGATGTCCACAAGAGGTTACAACGGATCAAGGAAAACAATTCATGTCGCATCTATTCCATTCCTTTGCTCAATTAATCGGGTCGAAAACAATTAGAACTACGGCATATCATCCTCAAGCAAACGGAATGGTAGAACGGTTCCATCGACAGTTCAAGGCAGCAATCAGGTGCCATCAAAATGACACTTGGACCGATGTTCTACCGACTGTTCTCATGGGGATAAGAGCAGCTTGGAAAGAGGATCTGCAAGCAACTTCAGCAGAATTGGTGTTTGGCGAAAACCTCCGCTTACCAGGCGAATTTTTGGGATCACCGATAGATGAGATGAAAACACCAGATGTCTTGGTACAAGAACTGCAACAACAATTTCAACAGCTTCGCCCAACACCAATCAAGCGTCACGGAGAAAAGAAGACGTTCATTTTTAAAAATCTTGCAAAATCAAATCATGTATTTCTTAGAAATGATTCTTCCAAGAATATTTTGCAGATGCCGTATGATGGACCGTTCCAGGTTATAAGCAGAGGGGACAAAACTTATGTGATCAATTACAACGGGAAGCACATAAAGGTTTCAATTGATAGGCTAAAGCCATCTTACTTATTAGCAGAAAATTTCGAAGAACACGAACCCTATCAACATCCCGAGCCGATCTTGTTGCCAGCAGCACCAGAACAAGTACAACCTCCTCTGCCGGATCTTCCAGAACCGGAACCAAGTCTAAACGTACCAGCACCGATAACGCCACTACGACGATCAACGAGACAGGTACGTTTCGTGGAGCGATACCAAGCAGGATTTAATTAAAATCGTAACTTCGTCACTAGCAGGGGAGTACTGTGGCGACGTGAATGGACCAGTAGGCTATGAAATCCCGGATTGCTTAGCCTACTGTGGCGATCGAAATACTACGACTTGGTGGGCTATGAAATTCAGGAAACCCAGAATTTCATAGTCTACTAAAGTGCGGTGTAGTAGGCTACGATAAACTAAAACACCAGATATAAAAGGAAGAACGTCAAACGGAAGAGCCAGTAAGGATTCGACTACCTAAGAGGATTGACAATATCTTTAACTGGACAGAAGAATGCCAAAAACCTTTCGATTTATTAAAACAAAAACTCATTAACCCCCATATTCTCCAATACCCTAATTTCAACGAAACATTCATCCTAACGACTGACGCCTCCGACCATGCCTTAGGAGCGGTCCTTTCACAGGGTGACATAGGCCGAGATCTACCAATATCATACGCCAGTAGATCACTTAACAAACACGAAATTAACAAACCCGTCATCGAGAAGGAACTACTAGCAATTCATTGGGGTATCAATTTCTTCAAACCCTACCTTTTTGGCAATAAATTTATAGTAGTCACGGACCATAGACCCTTAGTCTCGTTATTTTCACACAAAAACCCATCATCTAAACTAACAAGAATACGCCTGGATTTATGTGACTTTGATTTCGAAATTATCTACAAACAGGGTAAAATGAACACAAATGCTGATGCCTTATCCCGATTAAAAATTTACTCAGATTTACTTAAAAGTATGATACCAACAACAAATGACCAATCCTGCCATAAATCTTTAGTGTTAACTAGAGCCAAACCCTTAGAGCCTGATCAACTCTTCATATGGGATTGCACTTCTCTATCAGACATCAAAAATGTAAGAAAACTTAATTTCAACATAATGAGCGAATATAAACAAAATGCATGCAAAAATAAAATAGATATCGATATAAATACAGAAGAAGTACTAGTACGATGCAGTGATAATCCAATCAACCTAGAATTAATCCTGGAGAAGCTGTCATCAAAATTAAAGAAAGCAAACATAAAAGAATTAGCACTAAATATAGAAAATGAAATATTTGAACATGTTCAGAAAGAAGAATTTAAAGAAGCTTATAACACGTTGCAACGTAAAAAGAATAAAAATGAATCAATAAAAATATTAATATACAAAAAACCCCAAAAAATTGTTGACATACCAACACAAAAGAAACTTATAGAAGAATTTCACAATTCGCCACATGGCGGTCATTTTGGGATCAGAAAAACACTTTTAAAATTAAAACAAAAATACATTTGGAAGAACATGAATAAAATGGTAAAGAAATTTGTCCTAAACTGTACCAAATGTTGTCTAAACAAACAATACAAACACACAAAAGACGAAATGACCATAACCGACACCCCAGGTACGAGTTTTGAGACAATCTCAATAGACACAGTAGGCCCCTTAAGGATATCTAATAACTACCGATATATACTGACAATACAGTGCGAGCTCACTAAATTCGTCACAGCCTATCCAATGGAAGCAAAGGATGCAAAAACGGTAGCACCCACGCTAGTTGAACAATTCATTCTGAAATACGGACATTTCAAAATACTAAAATCTGACAGAGGCACCGAGTTCAAAAACGAATTAATGAAACACATTTGCGATCTACTCCAAATAAAACAAATTTTTTCAACCCCATACCACCACGAAACACTAGGCTCTATCGAAAGAAACCATAGAGTTCTGAATGAATTCCTTCTTGCATACACGAATGAATATGATTGGGATAAATGGATTCCTTATTTCACTTTTGCATATAACACGACACCACATGTCGAGACTCAATACAGCCCATACGAATTAGTGTTTGGAAAACTTCCATACCTTTCAAATGACTTAGTCAATACAACAAGTACAATATACAATTTAGACAATTACGTTAACGAATTAAAACATAGACTAAATCTAGCACTCAGTAAAGCTAGGGAATATCTAAGTATAGCTAAACTAAGAAACAAACAAAATTATGATATAAAAACGAACGTAAGTAATCTTAGCGTAGGAGATTATGTTTTAGTCAGGAATATAGATAAAAGGAAATGTCAAAGTCCTTACCATGGACCATACAAGATAATAGAAAAATTAGGTAATAATTCCACTTTAGAAGTAAGAAACGATAGAAAAATGTACCACAATAACCTATTAAAAAAATTTACTGGGAGAACACCCGCAAATGGTGGCCCTTTTCTATAGGGAGAGGGTGTAGAGGTCACCTCATAAACCTCGAAGCCCATAAATTAAGTTAGCTAGGTCATGCACCCTTAGCGAGTTCGCGAATGAACTGTCAAATTCATGAATTTACATTTTTTACTTTTAGCGTCAACTCGGAATTTTGTAATTTGATTTTCACTTAGAAAATAATGTGCACATTCATGAAATTACGTTCAATTCGAAGTTGTTTTAGAAATAATTTGTATCCATGCAATTGAATTTTGTTAACACTCTGTAGGGAAGTAATTATGCTTAATTTGCAATATTTTTCTATAAAATGTAAAGAAATCCAAGAAATAGGGCAGTATCTTCCAGTACTCAAAAGTGGTCGTATCCTGATTTGAAACGGCGAATCTAACGGCATCTTGCCTCGCCTTGGCCCCTTTTTACTTTCTTATAAAACGGCGAATTGAGACGGCTTGTGCCTCGCCTTTATCCACCTCTCTTCCAACATTCATTACACGTGTTTCCTCAGTAGTGGTGTCTTTCAGTATTCCATAGTTTTCCTTGACTTGATATGTATTTGCCACTGCAGGCTCCATATTAAAGTCGTTAATATCTTCCATAGTTACTGCTAGTTCTTTTAGTGTTACTTCGTAATTATTGACATTCAATATGCTTATCTTAACTTTTCCTTCTATAGGTAGAACGAGAGCGTTGCTTACATAAACTCCTTGTTCGAGCTCTGTTCCTTTAACTATATATTTTCCTTTGATCTGGACCGTCAGCTCTATAACTTTCACCGTTCTAGGTTCAATTTTAATGGATCTTTGCTCTACTATTTCTATCTGTCCCCTCTCGTTTCCTAACTGGTTATTTTCTTTGCCAGGCTCTTGTTGCTGCTCTGTAGTGCAATCACCTACCGTAACATTCGAGTTGCGGAGATCTAGGTGATGATTGTGTTCCCTCTCTGCATTTTCTCCACCTAGTGGGACGTGCGAGTCCCTCATGTCCAGGTGGTAATTATTTTCTCCTAGAGTCATGCCCTCACCTAACGGAATGTGCGAGTTCCGCGTTTCTAGGCGATGGTTGATTTGTTCATGACTTCCGCTAGTGGTGGTGGTGTCAAGTGTCCGCGCGACGGATGCTTGTTGGTGTTGTGGTTCCACCTTGAAAAATACTGCTAAATCCTCTAGTGCTTCTGTGTCTTCAGTTGACGGTCATAAGACTTCGTCCTGTCCATTGTTGTCCTCTATGTGCGAGACTACGCTACACTCCGCAGTTTGCGAGCCGCGGTCATTAAAGTGTATATCTTCGATGGAGGTTTCACGTTGGCCATTCTTTTCATCCTTTTCGATTACGTCAACGGAACGCATATGTTCACTGTTTTGGGGGCTTTGCGAGTGTTCAAACGGGATTTTAATTACTTCACTTTCGTTGCTCGATGGGAATACCAGTGTTTTAGTTGGACCTTCGACGTTGCAATGTTTGGAAACAAAGTCGTTTCCTATTATTCCCGCTATATCTTGGGCGCTTATTTCACTTGGAATTTCCGTATCACTTGGAATTCACAAGGGTATGTTTGGTTTAGTTTTATCCTCCTTGCTATTTTGCCTTCTGAAAGTATTTCATCAGATATCGTGTTGAGTGTAACTTTTTCTTTTTTGTTTATGCTGCTTAACATTTGGTTTTTTATTTCTTTCTTCCTTTATGAGACTTATCTCCGATCCCGTGTCTATTATGAATTTTGCATCTTTGTTTTTGGCTGTATCTATTGGTAGTTTTACTATTGGTAGCGTTGTTGATGAGTCGCACCATTTATTACTGGCTTATATTGACGACTCGAGGTGCGTTCGGTCGCCTTTACGGAGTTTTCCGAGCGCTTAATTTTCTCTTCCATTTGCCTTCTTTCCCCTCTTTCCCGTAGGAAACATCTATCCTCTGAGTGATCGGTGGCCCGACAAAATTGGCATTAATTTGTGCCCCTACTTGTTGTTGTCCGGTTTACTTGCCTTTGGTGATGTGCGCTTCTCTTCCCCTGGTTTTGTGATATAGGGTGTCTGTTTTGAGAACAATTCTGATTGGTATGCCCGTAAGTTTTGCATCCGGAACAGAACCGAGTCATTTGTCTAGTTCGACATTCAGACATTATATGTCCTATTCTATTGCAAAAATGACACCGGCGTCGTTCCAGTCTGTCGCGGGGCGTGTTGTAATTTGCCGTGTTTCGTGGTGTTGGGGGATCCCTTGTGTTAAGTGGCTGTCTATTTTGGTTTTGGTAATTGCCCCTGCTTCGTTCATACGGCTGGTCCCATCTACCTCTGTTGTTTGTGAGTTGGTAGGCTTGGTGCTGGTTATAGTTCTGTCTGTCTATATTTTGCTCTGACATCGTCGTTTGATTTATTTGGTCGTACTGATAGGTTGTTCCCTGTTGCATGTACTGCTCGGTTTGCTCAAGTCTTAAAATTTTCTGTCCTAATGCTTTTGAGGAATTATCTGAATCTTGCAATAGGTAGAACTTATGGTTGGCATTTATGATACCTATCTTCAAGCAATGGAGCCCTACCTCCTCTATTTCTGTCTTTAGTCCCTCTCCTCCATCTGCGTACTGTATTTCTGCAGCAGACTTACATGCATTTATTAGGGACTTTACACGATTGAAGTAGCCATATAAAGTCACTGTAGATAACTGTCGTACATTTCGTAGCTGGTTGTTCAATCTTATGTACGGTGTACCTTGGGCTAAATTTGACCTCAGTGTATTTGTAATGTCTTCCAGCGTGTCTCTTGTGCCTGATTGAACAGCTTCTAAAGCTCTTCCCCTCAAACATGTGAGTAGGAGCTTTATGAACAGGATTTTATCAGGTTCTTCAGTGAGCGTTTCATACGCTAATCGAGCGCAGTTTATGAACTCACTCAGTTCATTTTCCCTGCGTGGATCTTTCCAGGGGAAGATACCTGACAATATGGGAACATTGTTGAACAACATGTTATTAACCAATGTAATATCTGCCATTTTTTTTGTAGTTGCTTGATTCTTACGGTGATCATTTGTGTTTGGGATTTCGGGGGTTAATAAGTTACGTTCGGAGCCATATCTATTGTATCTTTTTCCGCTTCTAAGTTACTCACACGTTTCTTGATTTCCCTGGGTTCCTGGTTGGGTGGGTTTGTTCCCAATCGTGCTTGTTCCTGGTGTTTGTTTATTTATTTATTTCATTCCCACTTAATACAAGTTAAATATACACGTTACAAATTAAATAAAAATCAAAAACACATAGGCAAAAAAGAAAAAAAGAAAATTAAACAGACAATAGATAAGAAATATAAAAAAGAAAAAATAGTTGAAAAAACAGAAGCACGCGATAAACAATCATAATTTTACTAAATTAAATCAACAATAAGTAAAGTAATAGAATTACGATACAATAGATAAAAAGAAATAGATAAAAAAAAAGAAAAAAAATTAATAAACTGAATGAAATGTACTGAATTCGTTCGTATCAGTTAGTGCGCGAACTAACCATTCAGTTGCAGTAGGAGCGCACTAGAGCACTTCCTAAAGGCCTTACGAGCTTCACAACTGCCCTCCGCGTCCTGCAGGAAAGGAATAGCATGATTATAAGAACGAATCATGCGTGTGATAGGCTCCATTCTGCCAAACTCCGTGTGGTGGAACCTAACATCAAATGGGACACGCGACCTAAGATGGAAGACATTGTGACGGGGAACAATCTGGTCACGTATGTACGGAGAAAAGATGTGACCTTGAATAATGGCGTGCATAAAAGAAAGGTCCGCCATAACACGCCGTTCTGCCAGAGATTGCAGATTAAGGAGATGGAGACGATCAACATATGGGGGAAGATGAAAAGGATCAGACCAGGGGAGGTGAGAAAGTGCAGAGCGGAGGTTCTGGACCGCTTCAACGCGTTCAATGTGCACAAGATGAAACGGTGACCATACCTGAGAGGCATATTCCAGGATCGGGCGCACCAGGGAAGTGAAAAGTGTCACAAAAGTGTGAGGGTCTGCAAGTTCTCTAGACCACCTAGAGATGAAGCCAAGCATGACTCTCGCTTTAGTGACAACATGGTTCAGGTGATCACGGAAGGAAAGTTTCGTATCAAGAAGGATGTTCTGAGGTTGATTTTCCTGCTTTCGGATTTGCTTGGCCTTTTTGCATAAATGGTTTTCCACTATTATCTCTTTCGAATGTTTGATTTATATTGGATGTTTTTTGTTGATGGTTCCCGTCGCCTTCTTTGTTTTCAGTACTAACTTCGTCATTGTTGCTTTCCTCGCGAGTGGTTGAAAATTCCGGGTCTTCGTTTACGAATGTAAAGGATTCTATTTTCTTTATTAAACTCTCAGTTCTCTTGGTCAATGGGAGTTTTGGTGTAGATGTTTCCATATATCTACCCCAGATCACTTTTGCGGGTATTCCTACCTTCTATCGTTTTCAACTCTATTTGTTTATATTTGTTCTATTTCTTTATAATATTAATGTTATACAATAGCCTTTTGTATGGTGCGGGTTCGTGTGTGTGGCTGCGCCAAAAATGTTATGTATTTTTTTTCTCTTTTGGGAAAATGAGGGTAACCAAGGGGATAAAAACTCAAAGTTCCTCCATTTACTTTTATTCATTTATTCGTTTCTTAACTCCTTTACATTTATTATTTTGCCTGTTTCCTGCCTGACGCTCTCTTCTGTTGCCGGTAAACCTTCCCTTCCTTCTTGAGCCGGTCTATCCTGATGCTAGCTGCGACTCGCGCTTCTTTGTCCTCTGCTAGGACCCAGACTCGGATGGCTTCTCTCATGTCGCGTCCGAACCAAGCCTCTTTCAGTTTTCTCCTTTTTCACAGCCTGCTGAGGACTTCTGTTGGATTGTCGTGGTGTTGGGTTCCTTCGCCGGTACTGTTCTATAGATATGGGGCGTGGTCCAGCCCGAGGGTCCTCCTAGTGCCTCTTTCAGTTCAATTTTATTCATTAAAACCCGGGTTGATGGTACCGTTTTTATGTTTATCAGTTTTTATTATTTATTTCTGGATTATTAATTTTTATTCGTCTATTAACTGTGGGTATTATTGTTTCTTTTTTTCATACTTATTAGTGGTGATTATTCAATTCGAATATTATAATCACTTGTTTATATTTATAAGTTATTATTATTTATGTTGTTTGTTTATACAAGAACTTTTTTTGTAAAACAAAATCAAACAAAGAACTTAGTGGAAAATGAATAAAATTTTTATTTTATTACAAAGAGAAAAGTTTGGCAATTATAAATGAAAAATGATATCTGGCAAATGTCCACCACGCCCACGCTGACAGATGTTGGTTCTTTCAACAAAATTTTTAATCACTATTCGTTAATGGCATCACGGATTTTGCGTTTTAAGGCGGCAATCGTTTCGATTGGCTGCGTATAAACTCTGTCTTTAACATATCCCCATTAAAAATATTAACAGCCAATTAACAGCTGAATTTCGCGAAATTATGCGATCGGGAAATTTTGTGTGCAATAAATTGATCGTTTCATTGGCTGTGTGGCATGTGGTACCGTCCTGTTGAAACCACATGTCAGTGATATCCATGTCATCAATAATAGGCCATAATTCAGTGGTTCACATCTCACGATAGCGTGATCCATTGACCGTTACCACATTTCCAGCCTCATCTTCGAAAAAAAAACGGCCCAATCACGCCTCCAGATCACATAGCGCACCACACAGTGACACGTTGAGCATGCAAAGGCTTCTCAATAATTGTCTTCGGATTTTCAGGAGCCCAAATACGGCCATTTTGCTTGTTGACGTACCCTAACAAATGAAAATGGGCTTCGTCTGAAAAAATGATTTTTTCAGATAAACCAGCAGGTTGTTCTTGAATGAACTGAGCGAATCTACGGCGATTTGAATGGTCGGTCAGCTTAAATTCCTGCACCAGTTGAATCTTGTAAGGCTTTAAAGCCAAATCCTTTCGCAAAATTCGCCATGTTGTGCTTTTGGATAACCGCAATTGTTGAGAACGTCGTGAAATTGACAAATTTTGATCTTCTTCAACACTGTGCCTCACAGCGGCGATGTTTTCTGCTGAACGACCCGGTCGAACACGTGTTCGTATTGGCACATTTTGTACTGCGCCTGTCGACTCAAATTTCGCGACCAAATTCTTAATAGCGGTCTCAGATGGACGATTATGTTTTCCGAAAATATCACGAATTTTATGAAATGTAACTCTAACAGAACCACCACTTTCATAGTGGATTTTAATTATTTTTATGCGATTTTCGAGCGAAATTGAATTCATTGTAACAATTGCCAAAGCACCAACTCTACGAATATCGCCAAAAACTAAATGTCAAAAGTATCAAGTTTTTGGTGTTGCCCCAATTGAAAAACAAAGTTCTTGTTGAAAGACACTGTATTAGCTAGTCTTTATTAATTGTCTTTATATTTATTCCGAATTAGTATTGCTGGTTTCGGTACTTTTTAGGACGTAATGTTACATAGTCCCCCAGCCAAAGAGCCGGTTTGGATTTTAGGCACTGCATTCTGTTGTCCAAATTTTACCCCCCCCCCCCCCAAAGAGCCGGTTTGGACGTCCGGTGTGGAGAACCTATCTCATCTTGAACCTATTTTCGCGGGACTAGCCTCTGCCCTCGCCAGGTAGTGTCCTCGTCCTCGTCTGGTTGTTTCCCTCTCTGGGTCGCGCACTCTTCAGTGTCCTCAAGCGTCTTCGATTGAATGCGGGCGTCTTCTTCGGGATGTCTTCTCAGAGGTCTTCACTTCTCAGCAGTTTTCTAGCGTCTTCCTCGGTCTTCAATCGTCTTCGATAGATTGCAGGCGTCTTTTCCGGGATGTCTCTTCAGGGGTCTTCACTCCTCAGGAGTCTTCTAGCGTAGCGTCTTCACTGAGGCGGGATCATCAACTGCCTCCCTGTGGCATTTTCGGGCTATTTTATTCAGTTTTTCCGCTGAGGCTAGCAATGCCCCACCAATGTTGATGGAACATGATGTTGGTCCCCAATCTGCTTTGCCTCCGCATTCCTCAGGCTGTCCCGTCAGCTTGATTATTAACCTGTTCAAATATCTTACCCATTCTACGATTCCTATTCCTCGATTCTGATCGTTGACCTGCAATTTACCTGTTCATGTTCCCATCCGATCATTCACCTGTTCATGTTCCTATCCGATCATTAACCTACAAAATGTTTCTATTTGCAGTGGAAGGTGTCGAGTTTTTGCGGTGCATTCCAGGTCGTTATTCCATGTTGTTTTTGTTGCATTCCAATGTTCATTCACCTTCAGATTGTCATAAGTATCTTCAATGGAGAGTGTCGAGTTCCCTTATCCAAGTCCCGGTTGTTTTCGCTGCATTCCAATGTCTCCGACTTCCCTTTCTGTTATTGTCGAAAAACAGGGTTGTTGCAGTGTCTCCCGGTGATCGTTGTGTCGAAAGTAATAGAACATGCAGCGCCTCCCGTCGTGACCACTATGTCGAAAACAATGTCTAATGCAGCGCCTTCCGTAGAGTTGGGTCATTCGGTCATTCAGACCTTGTGATACAGGTCCGGGTTGTTTACCTTGGGGGTTTGCTTATTAATTTATTTTCGGGGTTCTAGGGCTATTGGTGTGTGGTTAACCCTATTTATAAGTGGTCGGTGACCGTCGAGAATTCTCGGTATGGTTTTCGTTTGGACATTTGCGAGTGTTCTCAGACAAAGGGTATTTCTTGTATCACAGCAGGTGGATCCAGATGTTGTGGACCCACCGTAGCCCACCGAACCGTCGAAAGCCAACACGATTCGGCTTTCCTCCATGCGTAACCACCGAGCGAAGCTCCGAGGATGGAGGTGAATTAAATTGGAAAGGGAAACCTACCACACACGTTCGTTCACCTACCCATAGCTACTTCCACTAAACCGTTCACGAAATACATTCCCGCGCCCTCCATTATTCCTCGAATATAGATAGTTTTTTATAGTAAAGTCTACAAGAACCATTTTATATACATTTTTTTTATTCGCTATTTTTCGTTTAATTATCAACCTAAAGGAGAATCCTTTAAGCAAATAAAATAAACACAAAATCAATGGTACCCTACTTTAAAAAAAAATGATTTAACAAAAAGTTTATATACTTATAATAATGATAATAGTGATATTTATTGTATATATATATTCATTTAAAAAATTTTGTATTTCTACACGGAAATAGCTTATGTTACAACTTTATTCATATTCATAATCAAACTAATGCATTTCAAATATTCCGATCCTAATTTGATAAAAAAACAATTCATTTTACTACTTAAATTACTTGTCAAAAAAAAAATTTAAATATTGATAAAAATTAAACCCATAAATTAAAATTATTGGTGTTCATAAAGTGTAACAGAAACGCAAGAATAGAACTCAGTATGAAGTGAGGGATATAAGAAATATATTATCTAAACCATAGACTGTGATTAGGTAAGTCGAATTTCAAATGTAATACGGAATTAAGTATAAAATAAAAACCTTAAAACTACCCCTACATACTTTACTGTGAGGGAAATGTATCGTTACGACTAGTTATACTTGTAATTTATTAACATTAACTATAACGAGAGTCATAATCACTATGTATATATACTCCTTTTCGTATTGCTTGGTTTTACACGTTTCATATAATTTTCGTCATAGTAATACATATGTCGTGAAACTCTTATTTCATAAAACAGAATTATTAAAGTAGGCTATCTACGTGAGTGACTATACAGGCGACGTGGATTAATTGGTAATACCTTTAAGTAAACATAATAGGAAAGAAAGAAATGTGTAACGA
This sequence comes from Chrysops caecutiens, assembly GCA_963971475.1. NCBI lineage: Eukaryota > Metazoa > Arthropoda > Insecta > Diptera > Tabanidae > Chrysops > Chrysops caecutiens. The sequence goes on along the minus strand of OZ020567.1, from coordinate 50,267,698 downwards.
ATAAAATTTTTTTTATTATTTTTTTTATGAGTTTTTCTTCAGTAATTGCTTACGAGGCCGTGTTAATTTCTTTCTTGACCTTCTTTTTCTTATCAACAGAGAAAAAATAACTTTGCATTGTTATTAATCAAATATACTTTGCTAACAGTATCTTTATATACGAGTTTGCTCGTATATGTTTACATATATATAATGTACAAACTAATTTTTACATTAAGTTTAGGAGTTCCGAGTTGGCTGCCGAACGGGACGTGAGTTTGGAAAGTGCTCTTGGAACTATCACATTGAATTAACGTGAAAGTGATACTTGGTTTAAGCTAAAAATTTGTGGCAAATAAAATAAACTTGCCAACAAATAATATGAGAATACTATAACAAATTGGAATACATAAAAATTTTAGCTGCAAATACTACAAATGAAATTGAACATACACGCATCACGAAAACACAAGTTTTAGTGACACAGTGGATGACGTGTTTTGGTCCAATAAAATCAACTATAAGGGTTCCGGTTTTACCAGATCTATAAACAGGATTTTAACAACATATAGTGCAAAGACAAAAATTCTATAACAGAAACATTATAGAGTTTAAAACTTCGCATTATGGCAAAAATACGAGTAAAAAACAGAAAAAAACTAACGGAATTAGCAGAACTGGTCTCAACTTTGATATTCGCTGGTTTTTCTCACAGTTACATATGTGCGTGAGCAGGTGCCTCCTTTAGAGGGTAAACAAACCTACCGACGGCTGCCAGATCGAGTAAATAAATCAATTTTATCGAAACGTGGTTTTGTTCGGACAAACAAAAATTCGGCTATCCAATTAACCCTTCATCAACTGACAGTCATTCGACGAACTCATCCCTGTCTTCTGGTCACGACGACGTCGTCATATTAACAACAATGCAACAACAGCATCAACATCGCAACAACTAGGATTAGGATATCGGTTCGGGCTGTGTAGACATAAAGACATAGCGCCTATCGTGCTCCAACCATAACGTACAAGCTGTATACATACTGTGAAATCCTGTGCAAAAACATTTGAATTCCAAACATATCGTGCCAAACTACACTATAAAATAAAAAGAAGAGAGTAAACTAAGCCACCCCAACAATTATTCAGTGGATAAAATACCATAAAAATCTGAAAGGCTACCTGTAAACCGAGTGTAGACACAGACTTGTTGGCGTCAGTTCAGCGCTACCAACATAACAACTTCATTCACAAGCCGCGTCCACAACTCAGAAGAATCCTTCTAAGGCTAAAAAGTTACATTCCTCTTCATGCAAGGGACTGTAGCGAAAATGAAAAACCTTCGGTCTCTTTTCGAACAAATGAAAATAGAAATGTCAACACAAACCGAAGACATCATGACACGAATCGATGAAAAATTAGTCCCCTTCGGAGCTTCGGAACTCGGAGCTGATATGCAGGAATTAAGGTCAGAAAATGAGAAATTAAGGGAAAGGATAAAAAAATATTGGTTGTCTGTAAAGTCGGTTTACGGACGATAATTTTACGTGATAACGTCATAAGAAAGCATTGATGAAAAATTGGCTACTTTTATGAATTGAATTGAATTATTTTCACTGAATTATTATTATTTTGTATAATTCAAAGAAGGAGCTAATTGAAAATGTAAATTTTTTCAATAAATTTTTTTACTTAAATTATGCAGATTAATTATAAGTAACAATATGCTTTGTATTAACGATTTATTTATTCGTACATACGCGCATTAGTTTGGATTCAAGAGAGATTCTTGAATCCACACTAATACGGGTATGAACGAATCTCTCATAAATCCAATCTCATACGAGTATTAGTTTGGATTCATAAGAGATTCTTGAATCAACACTAATGCGCGTATGGACAAATGAGAGATTGACGAATGAGAGATTCGTACAAACGCGTGTTAGTTTGGATTCATGAGAGATTCTTGAATCCACACTATTATGCGTATGAACGAATCTCTCATGAATCCAATCTCATACGCGTATTAGTTTGGATTCATGAGAGATTCTTGAATCTACACTAATGCGCGTATGAACGACTCTCTCATGAATCCAATGTCATACGCGTATGAGTTTGGATTCATGAGAGATTCTTGAATCCACACTAATACGCGTATGAACGAATCTCTCATGAATCCAAACTATACTATTCGCGCGGGATTCATGAGAGATTCGTTCATACGTGCATCAGTTTGGATTCAAGAATCTCTCATGAGTCCAAACTAATGTATGAATCTCTCATGCGTCCGCTCACCTCAGGCGGAACGTGACAATGAGTCACGATTTTTCATTTGTGCAGCCGGCCATCGATTTATAAGACGTTATCACGTCAAAAAATATAGAAAAACACATAAGATCAAATAACCTAATTTTATATGGAGTAAAAGAAACTGAAAAATCGACCAACAATCTGATCGAAACCATTACAAAGAAATTTAAAGACGATCTAAACATTACCATAGAAGACAGAGACATAAATACGATCTACAAAATTGGCAAAAACAACTTAGAAAATGGAAAAGACAGGCCAATCCTCCTGGCATTTACAAACCTCTGGAAGAAACACTCAATAATATCAAACAAAAAGAAGTCTGAAGACTACCCGAAAGAAATCCTCGAGATAAGAAGGAAACGACAGCCTAAATTCGAAGAAGAAAGGAAGAAAGGAAATTACGGACACTTAAATTATGACAAGTTAGTTATCAAACAGGGGAAACCACAAAACGAGAAGCGCAAAAGGGAACGGTCAAGGGAACGGCCCAAGGCAAAAGAACGCCCTCGTAAACAACCAGTGTCAACTATAACACATCGTCTAAATGCTTTTGATTTAATGAGGAATAGAAGTAACTCTTCGCCTTCGGCCAACTCGCCAACTGATCAGAACGCATAGGACATTGCCATCAGCCACCGGAACAAAATATTTTCATTTATTTTATTTTATTTTATACGCAGGAAAAAAAACGACATGACAACATGAATGAATACAAAATAATATGATGATATAAAATGTGATGAAAATGATGATATAATGAAGTGATATGATATATTACGATATTCAAAGAAATAACTAGACTTATAACGAAAAGAAAAAAATATTATTAGAAAATAATTTAAAATACTTGAGAGTCGGAGCAAGGATCCTTAGCGGAGACCGGATGCCAACTCAGTAAATATTTTGAAGAGGCTGGAGCGGATACTAGAATTGTTGTAGTGGTCGACCTGCGCCAGCTGCAGATGGGCGCGGCTTGATTGTGCGTCCTTAACATACGGGTAACAGGTTCCATCCTTCCGTAATCAGTATGATGGAATGGAATATGGAGGAGTCCGTCAATTCTTAGGTTCCTACCACTAGATCTCCATTTGCCCTGCTCTGATATGTAGGGAGCTTTGATGCTTCCCTGTATTACCCCGTGAAGGAAGTAGTAGTCAGCCATCACCCTATGGCTAACAAGTGATTGAAGGCCGATGAGACCCAAACGGTCTTCATATGGTGGAAGTAATGTGGGGTTAGCCCACGGTAGGCTTTGAAGGGCGCATCGTAGGAAACGCTTTTGTACCGCCTCGGGACGTCCAATATGTAGTTTATGGTATGGGGACCAAACCTGAGTGGCGTATTCCATAATTGGGCGGACGAGGGATATAAATAAGGCTTTAAATATGTAGGGGTCATCCAGCTCCCGTGACCATCTGGTAATGTACCCGAGAACGCCACGTGCTTTTCGGATCACATGGTTAATGTGTTCGCGAAAAGAGAGTCTTGATTCGAGGTAGATGCCCAAGTCTTGAATGACTTCCATCGAGAAGTTGTGGCAACATAGTTAAATTTGCACGAAAAGCAAACGTGTTCGCACTTGGAGGTATTTAGCGACAAGTTGTTTTTGGAGCACCATTCCGCGTAGCGGTTTTAGTCGTCTTGGAGTACTATGTTGTCAGCAGGATGAGATATATTTTTAAGGATTTTGTAGTCATCAGCATAACTTAAAATCGTGGAATTCGAGATGACTCTGTGAACATCGTTTCTTGCTAGGATGAAGAGCAAGGGGCCAATGTTGCTACCCTGTGGGACTCCGGATGTAGCCTTAATGTTATCAGAGAGATATGAGCGGAATGAAACCCGGTATATACGGTTGCAAAGGTATGAGTGAATCCACCGGAGGAGGGTGTTATGAAAATAAATTTTCATATCAGAAACAAAAAAAACCAAACCGAAAATTTAAAAGTTTACTTCACAAAAATTAAAATCAAAAATTAAATTGTCACGCTGTGACACGCGCGCGTGGCTAAACGGGATCTTCAAAATCTGTCCTATGGATCCAATTGATTCCCTGGGAACAAACGAACCATCTGTTGTTCCCAGGGACATCCCCCCCTTTGAATGCACGAGGGATCAATTCAACAATTAATTTCAAAATCAAACTCGATGAATTGATCTTTCGTAAATTGTGACCAAACTCAATCGATTCCGTGGGAATCAGCTGAGTTGGACAATGGTCACCTCCAGGTCCATGAAAGAGCAATGAAACTTAGAAAGAAAGAATTGGTCTTTCATGGATTGGAGCTCCGTTGTCCGGTCATTGTCTTCGGCAGAATAAAAACTGCAGAATTTTGGCCCAAAAGTCAGTCGATTTTGGAAGGGGACGTCGTGCTGTCCGGTAGAAGAATTCATAATTTTAAAGTTATGTAAAATAAATTGTTAAACCTTAAACTTAATTCGAAAATTAGAACAAGATTATTCATATGAAGAATTTGGAAATAAATCCTAAGACTATGAAACCAGAATTAAGAATTTTAAGTCATGAAAAATGAATTATTAAACCCAAAACATAATTCAAAATTAGAACAAGATTATTAATATGAACAATTTAGAAATAAATCCAAAGACTATGAAACCAGAATTAAAATTTGAAGTGATGGGAAATAAATTGTTAAACCTAAAACCTAGTTTAAAAATTCGAACAAAATAATTAATTTTAAGAAAATTAGTAATGAATCCTAAGACTATGAAACCAGAATTAAAATTTTGAAGTGATGTGGATTAAATTGTTAAACCTGGAACCTAGTTTAAAAATTCGAAACAAGATATTTAATTTCAAGAAAATAGAAATAAATCTTAAGACTATGAAACCAGAATTAAAATTTTGAAGTGATGTGAATTAAAATGTTAAACCTAAGACCTAGTTTAAAAATTCGAAAGAAGATAATTAATTTGAAGACAATGGAAAATACGTCTAAAGATTTATCTAAACTAGGGGGATGCCCCCTGCCCGCTAGGCTCACCAACCCCAGCCGTTGGCTACGCTCACTCTCATAGCTCGCGCATGGCGCTATTGTATTGCTAGCATTATAAGTAAAAAGGTTATTTAGTTCAGACTGTAGTAGCAATCACTTCAGCTCATTTTGCACATCAAAGTACATCTATGTATATTGCATGAGGCCCTATCTATAATTATCGAAAACCTTGCAGGTGCGGTTGCGGATCTTAAAAGATCTGAAATTTTTCTCATACAAAATACTTTTTGTAAAAATTCTTTCATCTTCCGCAAAATGACCTTGGCCTTGGGTTTCAGAAATACATATAGACACGCAATCGATCAAACGATCTAACTCTACTGGCTACAACATACAATTAATGGTGAGAAAATATAGGTAGTTTGAGTAAGATTCCTTCTTTTTGAAACGTTTGGGATTTATGGGATTTATTAATTGTCATCGCAAAAGCCAGAATAACGGGAAATTGAGTTTTTTGAAAGGAAAAAGACAGAAGTGTACTTATATAATTAAGGTTTATTTGCGGTGTCAAAATAAGTGTGTTTCGGAAAACCCCTGCTAAAATCTTATAATCCAAACAACTTTCTTTTGCATTTTAACTCAACCAATAGGCGTACCATCGACCAAGCAAGTCTTGTCCTGTACTCAAATTACGAATAAGTAAAAGTATGCAATTTGGTTTTGAAAATAAGTTTGTGGAATCGGGAGCCCACTAACATCAACTGAGTTTAAAAATTCTACTGGAAAATTATTTTGCTCTCTATAACCATCACTCAAGATGTAATCGGAGCTCAAATATATTCGTTCCTCTCCGGACAGACTGTTAAAGATTTCTGCATCGATGAAAGTGCAGTTTTCATATTTGGGTGCTAATATAACCGAATTGAGAATATAGTTAGACTTTATGGTTTCAGATACATTGCCATAAGTATCTGCAATTACGAAGTTGCTAGCTTAATGGGAAGGAATTTCAATAACATCTTGGCTGTAATCTGGAAATGTGGGTAAAGTTCCATTACCAAGAGATTTAAGAAATTCAACGAATTCAATCTCATGAGGTGAAGCTCTCATGTTTTGGGTAAAAGTTATTTTGTGGCATTTTGAAAATTCGGACCATGAAGTCAGGCAATTCACAATAAGTGTTACACGTGTACCGTGAGATATAGCAGGCAATATTCGTCAAAAATCTCCACAGAGTAAAATAGTCTTGCCTCTGAAAAGTTTAGTTGAAGTACCGAAGGAATCGTTTACTGAACAAAATTTCTTATATAGCTAATAAAGCACGGTTATATGAATCATTTTCTGAAGAATTTCTTAAAAATCCTTCACACATGAAAATTTTGAATTCATTCCGCAAATCTAAAGCATTTGTAGGAAAGTTCATACCATGAATAGGATATGGCAAATAACCCTCTTAACTGCTGAAAGGACTTACATTCTTTTACTTCTAATAAATATTCACGCCACTCTCCATCATTTCATGCGATAGGTGTTGCATGTGCTGAAAATGTGCAGTAAATAATGTTCCCAACAGTACCCAAATCCTGATGGGACCTCGAACATGAAGCAAAATAGTCTCAAATGGAACAACTCAACATAAAACATAAAATAATCTAGCAACAGCTCTACTACTTCCTCTTTGAGGTTTTTTCCATTTCTTTTCTTTATCTACCTAAATATAATGCATCGGCGTCTCTGTATATAGAAACTCGGACGAACTTATACGATTGATTCCATAGAATGCTGTCAATTTTGTTCTTCTGTGATTTTTAAGAGCTTGCTGAACATTTCCTTCCCTAAGGACTACATTTTGCCGGTGAGGCAAGTAACATTCAAGTCGAACCATAATATATTACGTGACTGGTAATGCATTGGATACTCATTTATGCGCCAACTATCTTCCGTAGATCCAACATAGTGACCGGACAAAAAGCTATCGATTTCATCTATATAAACTTAGCCATCAACTCCACCTCAAACTCTTCCAAACTGTAATGAGGCACAGTCGTATCCCTTACAAACATATTTGTACATATTTTTTAGGCTCTTAACTGTGCCAAGAACTTCCACATTTAAGTAGCAATCAAATTTCGCTAAAAAATATGGATTTTAAGGAACAGCACAACGGTTGCCAACAGAGTGGCCACGAAAGTCAACCGTTATACCATTTACACGATGCATCTAGTATTGGCTTGAGTTGTATTGTAAAATTCCTTAGAAAAGCTTTTGCAGCATTTACCATCTCTCATGCAGACGGGGATACGATTCAATAAACCACATGGACCGTGGATCATATGGTTTTTTACTAAATTATGAAGTTGTGGGAAATACATATATATTGTAAATAAAATATATCTGGAATTTCCGTACAAACGAACCAACTTTCATTTCCTACCTTTTCTATTTTCTCTAAATTGAGGTTTTATACATAGTTGTGCAGACAAAAGTTTGGAAATATGATATAATTTCAGATTTTGAATTTTTAACTGTTTTTTGCTCGTAGCGGCTAAATCAAGCATTCTAGGGGGTATGTCCAACCCCCATTATTTTTTCATCCAACTTTTGGCCATATATCATATTTCACTAAATTATGTTTTTAAATGTGGGTCCATACAAAAGTTGGGAAATATGATAAAATTCCGACTTTCGCTCGCTTTCCATAAATATTCGTGAAAATTAACCTTGCGTTTTAAAGAAATAACTGTAAAATTGTGATTTTCCATATTTTTTAAAATAAAATTTGAATATATTTTTATCAAATTAGCAATAAACAATGGTATAAGTAAACGATGGCTTTAAATTTTTCTGTGGTAATGCATCCATATTATTGTCTGTGGCCATATGTTCATTGTTTCGGCTTTTCTCTGGAAGAATGCAATTTTATTAGTCAAAGATTGCCCCTTCCAGGCAAAAAGCGAAACAATGAACATATGGATATTGTCTGTGATATGGCTGCATTTGCTCACATTATCATTGACATAGATATTAGGTTTGAGTGAAAAGAATGCATGTATTTGGCATAAATTGTTGGTTATTCAGTCGAACGTATGATCTATGCAAATGATAATGTTAAATAAATATGTTTTAGAGATGGGAGTGATTTCATATCGCAGTGATTAAATCACAGTGATTTCAGCTTCCGGAACGTCGCTGTTATTTTTAAATCGGAACATAGGTGATAAAATCACTGTGAACTGGAACCTACGTTATAAAATCACCCTGAGTTGAATATTTCTTTTTGTATGTATGTTCGGCTACTGAGCTGATTACGCTCACCCTCACGACTGTAGTCTGTACTGAAAAATGTGGTTATTTATTGTTACCTTCGCTTTCGCATCTCTTTTTCCTCTCTGCACGTATTCATTCGTGAAGTTCTCTCCGATATATTTCTTCCGTCGTTGCTCTTAAGAACAACGTTGCTCCTAAAGATAACTCTGTTCCTAAGAATAACTCCGTTCCTAAAAATATCTCTGTTCCAAAAAATAACTCTGTTCCAAAAAATAACTCTGTTCCAAAAAATCACTAGCAATAAAATCGCAGCGACCGGTTACGACTTAACAATGATGGTTTTACCTGATGGGCACTCACTTGGCAAAACCGCAGTTTTCAAAACAATATCTGGAAACCCAGACAGAATGAATGATGAGCTTTTCCTTATTTTTTCGGTATAAATAAATTTTTCTTCCTTCGGTACGCCTCTAAGAAGATTTTTATTATACCAATTTTTGAATAAATGATAAATTGTCCGAAGAATTCGATAGTTATTTTATTACTGTTTAATTAGTGCGCTTAATGAGTACGGGACAAACAGTTTTGGTACGTAGATGTGATTGAATATTATTTTTGAACCGGGGCGTTAACGAATTTCTTGAATGAAGAAATCATAATGAATTTTGATGGTACGTTCGTCATCCCAAGAATTGTCACTAATTACCAACGGAAATCTGGCAGGAACCCGGATATAAATGAGCGGGTGAACTACTAACTCATTAATTTATTAAAACATATTCCATACATAAAATTTTCCAGAAAACCACAAAATCATTTAATATATGATTGACGAACACCCAATATGTAAGGACGTTCCAAAAAGAACAGAGTTCCAAAAAGAACAGTGTTCCAAAATCGCAGTGATTTATCACTGTGATTTTTTTATCACAGTGACAACTCCGACGGTGATTTGAAAATCACTCTTTGTCCCATCTCTAATATGTTTTATATTTTGATTTTTTCGTAGAGGAATGCAATCACATGCAATCATATGTAAATTCTTTTGGTTTGTGTCCCCAGTAGAAGATTGATCCATTTGGTTTGATTTTCGACTAATTTAGTACTAAAATCACATATGGTATTGCATGAGGCCCTATCTATAATTATCGAAAACCTTGCAGGTGCGGTTGCGGATCTTAAAAGATCTGAAATTTTTCTCATACAAAATACTTTTTGTAAAAATTCTTTCATCTTCCGCAAAATGACCTTGGCCTTGGGTTTCAGAAATACATATAGACACGCAATCGATCAAACGATCTAACTCTACTGGCTACAACATACAATTAATGGTGAGAAAATATAGGTAGTTTGAGTAAGATTCCTTCTTTTTGAAACGTTTGGGATTTATGGGATTTATTAATTGTCATCGCAAAAGCCAGAATAACGGGAAATTGAGTTTTTTGAAAGGAAAAAGACAGAAGTGTACTTATATAATTAAGGTTTATTTGCGGTGTCAAAATAAGTGTGTTTCGGAAAACCCCTGCTAAAATCTTATAATCCAAACAACTTTCTTTTGCATTTTAACTCAACCAATAGGCGTACCATCGACCAAGCAAGTCTTGTCCTGTACTCAAATTACGAATAAGTAAAAGTATGCAATTTGGTTTTGAAAATAAGTTTGTGGAATCGGGAGCCCACTAACATCAACTGAGTTTAAAAATTCTACTGGAAAATTATTTTGCTCTCTATAACCATCACTCAAGATGTAATCGGAGCTCAAATATATTCGTTCCTCTCCGGACAGACTGTTAAAGATTTCTGCATCGATGAAAGTGCAGTTTTCATATTTGGGTGCTAATATAACCGAATTGAGAATATAGTTAGACTTTATGGTTTCAGATACATTGCCATAAGTATCTGCAATTACGAAGTTGCTAGCTTAATGGGAAGGAATTTCAATAACATCTTGGCTGTAATCTGGAAATGTGGGTAAAGTTCCATTACCAAGAGATTTAAGAAATTCAACGAATTCAATCTCATGAGGTGAAGCTCTCATGTTTTGGGTAAAAGTTATTTTGTGGCATTTTGAAAATTCGGACCATGAAGTCAGGCAATTCACAATAAGTGTTACACGTGTACCGTGAGATATAGCAGGCAATATTCGTCAAAAATCTCCACAGAGTAAAATAGTCTTGCCTCTGAAAAGTTTAGTTGAAGTACCGAAGGAATCGTTTACTGAACAAAATTTCTTATATAGCTAATAAAGCACGGTTATATGAATCATTTTCTGAAGAATTTCTTAAAAATCCTTCACACATGAAAATTTTGAATTCATTCCGCAAATCTAAAGCATTTGTAGGAAAGTTCATACCATGAATAGGATATGGCAAATAACCCTCTTAACTGCTGAAAGGACTTACATTCTTTTACTTCTAATAAATATTCACGCCACTCTCCATCATTTCATGCGATAGGTGTTGCATGTGCTGAAAATGTGCAGTAAATAATGTTCCCAACAGTACCCAAATCCTGATGGGACCTCGAACATGAAGCAAAACAGTCTCAAATGGAACAACTCAACATAAAACATAAAATAATCTAGCAACAGCTCTACTACTTCCTCTTTGAGGTTTTTTCCATTTCTTTTCTTTATCTACCTAAATATAATGCATCGGCGTCTCTGTATATAGAAACTCGGACGAACTTATACGATTGATTCCATAGAATGCTGTCAATTTTGTTCTTCTGTGATTTTTAAGAGCTTGCTGAACATTTCCTTCCCTAAGGACTACATTTTGCCGGTGAGGCAAGTAACATTCAAGTCGAACCATAATATATTACGTGACTGGTAATGCATTGGATACTCATTTATGCGCCAACTATCTTCCGTAGATCCAACATAGTGACCGGACAAAAAGCTATCGATTTCATCTATATAAACTTAGCCATCAACTCCACCTCAAACTCTTCCAAACTGTAATGAGGCACAGTCGTATCCCTTACAAACATATTTGTACATATTTTTTAGGCTCTTAACTGTGCCAAGAACTTCCACATTTAAGTAGCAATCAAATTTCGCTAAAAAATATGGATTTTAAGGAACAGCACAACGGTTGCCAACAGAGTGGCCACGAAAGTCAACCGTTATACCATTTACACGATGCATCTAGTATTGGCTTGAGTTGTATTGTAAAATTCCTTAGAAAAGCTTTTGCAGCATTTACCATCTCTCATGCAGACGGGGATACGATTCAATAAACCACATGGACCGTGGATCATATGGTTTTTTACTAAATTATGAAGTTGTGGGAAATACATATATATTGTAAATAAAATATATCTGGAATTTCCGTACAAACGAACCAACTTTCATTTCCTACCTTTTCTATTTTCTCTAAATTGAGGTTTTATACATAGTTGTGCAGACAAAAGTTTGGAAATATGATATAATTTCAGATTTTGAATTTTTAACTGTTTTTTGCTCGTAGCGGCTAAATCAAGCATTCTAGGGGGTATGTCCAACCCCCATTATTTTTTCATCCAACTTTTGGCCATATATCATATTTCACTAAATTATGTTTTTAAATGTGGGTCCATACAAAAGTTGGGAAATATGATAAAATTCAGACTTTCGCTCGCTTTCCATAAATATTCGTGAAAGTTAACCTTTTAAAGAAATAACTGTAAAATTGTGATTTTCCATATTTTTTAAAATAAAATTTGAATATATTTTTATCAAATTAGCAATAAACAATGGTATAAGTAAACGATGGCTTTAAATTTTTCTGTGGTAATGCATCCATATTATTGTCTGTGGCCATATGTTCATTGTTTCGGCTTTTCTCTGGAAGAATGCAATTTTATTAGTCAAAGATTGCCCCTTCCAGGCAAAAAGCGAAACAATGAACATATGAATATTGTCTGTGATATGGCTGCATTTGCTCACATTATCATTGACATAGATATTAGGTTTGAGTGAAAAGAATGCATGTATTTGGCATAAATTGTTGGTTATTCAGTCGAACGTATGATCTATGCAAATGATAATGTTAAATAAGTATGTTCTATATTTTGATTTTTTCGTAGAGGAATGCAATCACATGCAATTATATGTAAATTCTTTTGGTTTGTGTCCCCAGTAGAAGATTGATCCATTTGGTTTGATTTTCGACTAATTTAGTACTAAAATCACATATGGTTGTATATTTCCAGGCAAAAGGAAAAAACAATCACACGCATACATTCTTTCCAAAAGCATCATCTACGCTATACGTGCGCTCAATTCACACATACTATCCCATTGAATTTCTTAATACCAATTTAAAATTAAACTATATTATAATTAAATTTAAGGAAATAAATTAGATGATGCACATAGAGGAAAAACTAATCTTTCGAATGGTATAATTTTTATCCTTGTAAGTCTACCTGGTTTCCTGTAAAAGGGATAACAAGAAAACGTGTCGGCTATTTATATATAAATATATGTAGACCGAAAATTTTGATATATAAATAAAGTAATAAAGTAAATGGACAAATTTCTGTGACTAATTATTCTATGAAGGGTCGAGTGATCTTACACCAAGCACTCCTCGAGCCTTTGTTGTGAAATAAAAAAAAAAAGATTGCGAAAATCACAACATAAAATTTTGGTGGCAGCGGTGGGATGCCACAACTGACGGCATCCAGTGTATCCAGTGTATCCAGAGATCCAGTGTAACCTGAGTTCTGGGCGTATCCAGTGTATCCAGGTCAGCTTTATCCAGAAACCAGAATCAACAATAAGGCCAGCGTACTTTATTTCGATTTATTTTTCTTGAACGTTTATATATATAAAGAAGTAAGAACAATTGTACGATAATGTAAAGGTGGATCTTCTCGTATTTTTTTTTCTTTTCTCTCTCTTTCCTTATTCCTGAAAGACTTCAAAGTAACATTTACGATTTTACTCTTCTTAACTCAATTTAACCCCTACTTGAAAACTATTATTGACCTGAAGGTACTTTAACACTGGCTAAGGTCACTTAAACTCGGCTCCAACCACCTTATTAGAATTTTTTTTTGAGAAGAGGATCTAATTTAATCATTTTAAATTATTCTTTCTTGAAGAAACATGTAAATACAAAACAAATAAACCATCCTTAAACTAAGTCAGCTGAAATCGAAAACAGATTTTCTTTGAATATTTTGTGTTGAAATCCTGTTCTTGAGCATTTAGGATTTACTGTTTTATACTTGGCTACAAAAAAATTGCTTGAAAACAAATGTGTACTACATTTAAAAGACATACGAATTTTTACCAGGAATGAGTAGTATCATTTTCAATTACCCTAAACTCTCTCTACCTTCTACCATTATCAAAAATATATAACAAAAAAAAAATAATCTTGTCAAACCAATACGACCCCAAAACATGGTCATAGTCGTGAATGACACTAAATTCATTTACAAAGCATCCACGAAGGTTCGTAAATGCGTGGCGAAACTACTCCTCGAGGACCAACAAAAGGTAACCATTGCCCTGGAAAAAATTGTTGAATGGTTACAATTGCGGGTCCACTTAAACGGAAATTCATTTCGGGACCAGCAGCACCTATCCGGGAATTTACCAGCACCTATCCGGGTAGATGTCACGTAGCGATGTTTATAGATTGCCAGCCATCCTAGCTATCCGACACTATTAACTGCTGAAGAATAAGAGAACATTCAAAAAAAAACACACACACACATCATAATCCAGTATAATCTATAATAATATTAGTTTCGACCTATCAAATTCCAGTTTCACCGAATAAATGATAGTTGATGATTTCGATTCCTCTATTTTCACTTCTACTTTCTAGTTTTTACACCCATACAGAAATAATCGGTTACCCATATCCACATATTCCACCTACCCCTACTTGAGAGTTTTATCCGCGTAATGACCGAAAATGAGTACAGAAACCTTATTAAGGCGCAACTAGGACTCATAGCGGTAATAAAAAGGTTGCACGCATCCATCCCTGAGACCAAATCCATTAGAATACTATCCAACAAACAAAGAAACTTATCCGAATTGTGGGTCAGTTTTTGTGAGAACGACACCAAGATAAAGAGCCACCCTAAATTCAATCCTCTAGACGAATATACCAAACTTAGGTGCTTTGACGGCACTAGAGACTGGGTTGAAACCACTAAAGAAGGCGTCAACAAAAGAATAGAGACATTAACTCTAACCAACGAACAACAAGGAACGGACGCCGAAGAAGTCGGGTCCCAAACGACCATCGCCTCCCCTATCAGCAATCTAGACTCAACCACTATGCCCAATAACCCCACTAATAACCATGAAAGGGAAACGACACCCCCTGTCGATCATCCCCTTAACGTGCCAGCTCCGACGTCAAGAGCCAATCTACTGAAAACACAAACAGAACGGAGCAAACAACTAATGCGATTTGCAGATAGTGTCCTTACACAAAGCCTGGTGGAAGCTAATCAGTCCATAATAACTCGAAAGGTTAGTCTTCTAGACCAATACTGGGAACCTTTCAAAGACTCTCATTTCGAATTGATCAGGGATTTCGTACCGGAAGACGACAATTGAGAATATTTCTCCTCCCGAATTTTCGAATCTACGGAGACCAAATACTACAACGCCGTAAATCGCTTAATGGAATTCGTCTACGAGCCCAACTCATCTGGTCGTTTAGGAAATACTTCGGTTGCCGAAAATCAATCCAAATTTGTATCATCCTTTTCGTTGTATCATGCACAAAATCTTATCCCTGAATTTCAAGGTGAATCCAGGAATCTACACAAATTTATCTCTTGTGCAGATGACGTCGTCAATACTGTCCAATGCGCAACTGATCACAGACTTTTCCTGAGCGTCATAAAAAATAAATTGCCCGGAAGTGCATATGAGGTATTTATATACCATCAAGACTGCTCTTGGAAGGATTTGAGGTAGGCCCTTGGCAATAAATTTGAAACCAAGCTCTCATGATTCACGCTCCAAAATCAGTTAAATCAGACCCACCAGAGGCGCGGAGAATCCACTAGAGATTTCGTGCAACGAATTAATTCTACTCTCTCTCTAATAAACGAAGCTTCTAGGTCTTACACCAGTGACGAATTGCTTCTAAATTCCATACTCAATGACAACGATACCGAAGCCGTAAGAGCTCTTGAAGATGGCCTACTAAATGGCTCTAGATGCTGGCTAAGGTTTTTCCAGCAAAGAAACTTAACCTGATCAACGAACCATGTATTGGAACATGCTTCTAGAATAGAAGCAAGACCACAGAATCAGACGGACCGAAACGAATTTGCCAGGGGCCCAAATTTGCCAACGACCAACCCTAATCGACCTCAGCAGCAAAGACCACCGCCAACCTGCTACAAGTGTGGGAAACCCGGACATATTGCACCACAATGCTCCCAAGGAAACCGTCCAATTCCTCCCCCAACTTAACTAAACTAGACACTGTAATAATGTAATGGTTAATGTTTTGAAAAAGTATGTAATAGCGATGAAATGTAAGTAACATAAACGCACGTAAATGTAAGCTATCTTGTCGGCAAGAAACACAAGGACTAAGGTTAAGTATAATGTTTATGTCCTATATTACCTTTGGTCTGTCAATTACATATGTTTTATCTTAGGGTTTATAATTCTTTAAATATTTACTTAGATCTACTTTGTTATCTCTTTTAGTATTAAGGATACTATATTTCTTCGTGGGTGGGGTAACCAAATAGTGTTCCAAATCATCCGATGTCCTTCTTCCCGGCTTTTCTGCTCGATATTTGTAGGTCCGCCTGTCAAGTATGTCTGCTCTTTTCCGTGCAGGTACAGTTAGTGGTTCTCCCCTTAACGTTGCTTTTTCTATCTTCCTTCTCATTTTAGAAATTTCACAAGAGGCCTTAAACATTTGATCAACCTCTGGACTAGGTTTTCCTTTCTCCTGTGGTTCGTCCAGTTTTAGTTGGTGATATAATTGATCGGCCTCCCGGAGCGCTTTTTCCCAGTCCCAGCTCATCAGTCTCAATATTGAGGCCTTCCTTGGTCTGACAGGTTTTCATAGTTTTTAACCGCGGTTGTCTGGATTCCTTGACTCTTTGTAAGTGCGGACTTCGAGTTAATTTTGATGGAAATGTCAGTGACATTTGGTTCAGCGGCAGCGATGGTTATAGCAGCTTTATCCGACGTACGTATGGTAATTTTGCCGGAATGAACTTTGACGATGATATCAGAGCCATTCGGTTCAGCCTGGATGGTCACCGTGAGTTTGGCTGTATCATCTCCTGGTCGTCTGCTGTTTCCGGACATCGTGGAACCTGGTAATAAGTGATAGGAATATAAGTGCTAGGGTTTTTTTTTTTTTTGTTATTGCTATTATTGTTATTAGTTTCTCCTTTCACGTGTTCGATCATGGTTGGTTATGGTTCGCTGGGAGTGGACCCCATGCCGGTTGGTGTGGGTCCAGGGGTCGGTATATTGTTCTCATTTTCCGTGAGAATCTGATCCTGGCATAGATTCGATTTGTACTCGTCGGGGGCTCGATCGTGAGGGTTGAGGTGGTGCTTGACAACTCCTATTTCTGCAACTTTTGTACTTGCGTATCACCAAGATTAGGGCTACGGCTACTATTAACCCTCCCGTTACACCGGTTGTGGTGTGTAACTGAATTTTCCGGTGCCGTCTTTGTTGGCTTTCCGCGATTTTAGTGTCTAAGTCGTCTAGTGTCCCAGTAGTGCCTTTGAAATGGTAATTTACCGCTACTGGGTGCAATATTTCCATTCGCGTTTCCGTGATTCGTGGTTTAACTGGGGTTCGGTATCTTGAGAAGTCTACGGTTGGTGGTAGAATTTATTCGGGTTGATGCATATTTAATGGCTGTATCTCCGTAATTTGGTAGGGTAGGATGTACTAAGCCAAGTGGTACATACATTTATGCTTCAACTCCACTATGCCCAAGCCAGTTAGCTGATAAGTTTGTTCGTGGCTCTCACACTGACTTATAAGGGGGGGGGGAAGGGTTGTTGCACCCAATAAAGCCACGCGTTGTCCTGGTGCATAGGAATTATCACAGGTCCTGCATTTACCAATACGCGTATCTGACAATTAGTTGGTACTTGGTCAGTGGCTCGGAACAGTGCTGATGTACAATCGGTGCGTGTCGGTTTCGCTAAGACTGGATCGCCATGGTGGCAGACGCTGTAGATGGTGTTCACTTAGATGCATTGACTGTGATAGCCCAATTCAGTTAGTCTGAAATTCTGTTGGGACCTACTGGTGTTTAAGAAGTACGTGGTCCCGATGTCGTACACATAGTATGAGTTGTGGCCTGACTCTATCGGGGTCATGTATACCCTGTTCAAGGTATATAGTTGGCCTTCCAGTAATGGTAACTGGACCTGTATGAGGGTTCCACCCTGGCTCTTTTCATAATCTATTCTTGCTATTTTTTGTAGCGTAATTGGGTCCATGGATGTTTTCCTCCCTTGTTGACTTTCAATGGCTTTGGCGTAAACTTCCAGAATTTGCCTGGTTGGTAATAGTAATGGACTAAGTTCCCGTCTGTTTAACGCTTCCAGTACTACAAATAAGTCCGTTATCTCTAAGTACATCTGCTGTAATTCCCCCATCATGAATAGTATTACTTCGTTGAGGTCTAGGCGTGCATGTATGACACGGAGTTGGTCGGAGTGCTTGGCTATTTCCCCTATTTTGGAGTTGAAAAGCTCGATTTCTTGTATCAACTTATTTTGTCTTGTCGTTATCTCTTCGTTAGATCTACTCATAGCCCTTAGGGTGGTTTTCATCACTGTGACTTGCTGTTTTGCTAAATCCAGAGCGGCTTTCGTGTCATCTTCCAGATCCGCTAATTTTTGGTGAATGCGTTCCGAGTCCTCGCTATCCATGGTTCCGAAAATGCTTTTTATTATTTTTCCTCCTAGGTTTATCAACCCTCTCTTAGTTCGACTGTGCGGTGTTAGGGTAAAATCTGCCTTTTCCATAAGTTCGCGTATTTGTTTCACCCGTTTCTTGATTTCGGTTTGCCAGTGATAGCAATACTCGTCCCCGACTAAGCTTCCCGTGTTATCGCAGACGTGATGGATCGCGGTTTCACATTCTGCGAGGTATTTCAGGCGTAGTTCCCACGTTGGTTTCGGTAAACGGGTTACAATGGTCCAATGGTCACGGTAGATCTGCACTTTCCTGAGAGGCTCAAACACTACTCCTTTGCGGGTAATCGGATGTATCTCGACCGGTGCTTGTTGGGTGGTGGCTCCCATTGTTAGTAACGTAAGTAGAAATAGCATTTCTGGAAAGACAGAGACGGTTTAGTGGAACAGTTTTAACCTGTTGTTATGAACGCGCCGTTTTCGTTTCCCTATCATTATAGTACTATTGACCGGGCTGTTTATGGCTACCACATTGTATGGCCCTGCCCAGTATTGTATCAACTTGTTCTTTCTGGCCGCGTTTCTCAGTAGTACCTGGTCCCTGAGGTGAACTTTCAGCAGATTGGTTTTTGGTCGTAGTATTCCTTCGATTAAATTTTTCCTTCTTCCAAATTTTTTCGGGCCGTTTGATAGGCTCTTTGGAGCTTGTTTTTTAGGTGTAGATAGTTATTCTCATGATCATATACCGGTTGTGGTTCTTTCCTTAAATTGTTGGGCAATGTGGCGGAGAACCCGTAGAGACAGTCCAGTTCCTTATGTTCTCTGCTTAATCTATTCAACTGGCATTTCGTGCATTTCTTTATATATCTTTTTATGTCTTTCTACATTCCCTTCCAACTAAATTCTCTTCTTAACCGATGATAGGTCTTGAATACCCCTTGGTGTCCTCCTAGAGGTGCATCATGACAGTCTCGTAATATAGTTTCTATATCCTTAGGTTCCATTAAAATTCGGCTTCTGTGCGGCTTCTCCCGTTCGGGGGTTCTGTTTTATAATTCAGGTTCGACTTGTTCATTCGCTGGTCGAGCGTCCATTTCTTCCTCTTCTGGTTTTTCCCCTTGTTCTCTCGCCTGGTTTCGCCTGGTTACTAGCACGTCATAGCGTATCCTACTTAAGGCGTCCGCGTTGTTGTTTTTGCGACCTTCTTTGTATTCTATCTCGAACGTGTAGTCGGATAGTTTGTGCCATAGGCGTAAGATTCTGCTTGTTGGGTCTTTTATTCGTACGGCTCCCTTTAGTGGCTTATGGTCGGTAAAGACTTTGAATAGCCGTCCCTACAGGTAACACCTGAAATTCTTGACGGCCCACACAATGGCCAAGAGTTTCCTTTCTATAGTGGAGTAACTTCTTTCAGCTGCATTCAGAGTTCTACTCGCGTAGGCTGTATTAGCTTCCCTTCACTAGGTGGACCATGTGCTAGTACTGCCCCCAGGACTTCTCCACTTGCGTCCGTGTATAGCTTGAACGGCTCTTTGAAGTTGGGGTACCTGAGTACTGGCGGAATTATCCACTTCTCCTTGAGGTTGTCGAACGCTCTTATGCAACTTTCATCCCAAACGAATTTCGTGTCTTTCCTCAATAGCTTATTGATAGGTGCCGCTATTTTGGAGAAGAACACTATTCCGATATGAATCTCCTATAGTAGTTGGCTTACCCTAGGAACGATTGTACTTGACGGACGGTTTTAGGCGTCAGGAAGTTTCTGACGCTGTCCACCACACTCGGATCCGGCTCCACTCCTTCTTTCAACACGAAGTTCCTTACTGCACCGATAGGTTTCAAGAACCTTGTTCGGTTTTGCAGTTTCGGGCTCGAGTTTGATAGGTTACTATGACCACTTTCAAGCTCGAGCTCCCAACGCAGAGAACCGATAGGTTTCTAGAACCTTGTTCGGTTTGGCAAATTCGAACTTGAGTTTGAAGGGTTACTATGACCACTTTCAAACTCAAGCTCCCAGAAAACCGATAGGTTTCTAGAACCTTGTTTGGTTTGGATCACTTACTTTTCCTTGTTCGTCTACTCCCCTTTCAATCTGATAAGGTTTGCCTGACTTGTGAGGATGTTTAAGTTGATCCCAACTACTGGTGATATCCCCAATTTTTCTCCGCTTTTCATCCAAAGAAACCGGGATTTTTGACCGTTGGTGCGAGGTTGCAATCAATTACGAAACGCACTTAACTTCTGCATGGCGCCATCTACCGGTGACGGGCAGTTTAAGAACTGCGTAAGCTGTTTGAGTTGTTTACGTTTCCAATTTTTCGTTTTGACGTTTCAGTCTAGGTTAAGACCGTGTTGTGATGTCGCGTGTTTTATGTTTGTGAGTGAATTTCATGTTATTAACATAGGTTTCCGGGAATCAATGCTCACGTAAGTGTTATGAAATGGTATGCTTGTTTATATTCTACATATTTGTGGGTTTATTTACGTCGAAATATTGCGTGGCTATCGTGATCCTAACCGTGTTGTGTTTACGCTTGATGGTAAGTATAGTGCATGTTTAACTTCTGGTGTGTAATGTTCTTTAGGCAGTCTTATGTTTTATTCACCTTGAAATACTCCGTGGTTATGTGGACTATGCGATGTGAACATCAACATCGACATCGACTTCTCGTGTGACATGTTCGAGTGAGTATAGTGACATGTTCGATTTCTGGTGCCTTATGTTTTTTAGGTTCATATGTGTTATGGGTATGGTTAGTGATTCGTATAGTATATTTATAATGTTCTAATCTCCCTTCTTTTTAGGTGACGCGACGCTTCACAACACTCCTCCCCCTTTTAGAAGTCCTCCCCAGGGTGAGTGGCAGTTTCTGGGATAAAAGTGGGTCACTATGATCCTCTAAGTTTGTGATTATTGGTATTAACCGGTTAGAGGGTTCGCGAGGTTTGACTGGAAGTGTTATTTTCATGATAAGGATAGTTTTAGCTTATATTCTCGGCGTTGTAGCTCTCGTGTTCCTTGATTTTTTCTTTATTCCTCCTTACAATTTACATTAACTTAATCTTTGTTTTAATTCTAGTTGATTTTGTTTTTTGCTTTCTGCCTCCTACGTCTCGGGTCCTTTTGGTGTTGACTGAATTTGTCCAGCTTCTCCATTGCTGGCGGCTCTTCTATCTCCGGTTTGTCCAATTGAAGTTGTTGAAATAGTTGGTCTGCTTCTTTCAGGATGGATTCGAATTGAGTTTGTTGTTACAACTGGTCTGCTTCTTGCAGGATGTTCTCCCACTCGGCTTTTGTTAGTCCCAAATTATCCACGTTCTGGTCCATTGTAAATCTGCGAATAGGCATGGGGTTTTTATTAATACGTGTTGGATAGAGTGCTGTTGGGGCTATCGTGTCGGGGACGTAGGTTTTAGTTTTAATTAAAAAGCTTCAATCGGTTGTTATGTACGCGGCGTTTGCGATTGCTTATCATTATGGTGCTATTTACCGTACTGTTTATAGCTACCACTTTGTACGGTCCTTCCCAATGCTGTGTCAATTTATTTTTTCGAGCCCCGTTCCGTAGCAATTCCTGGTCCCCGAGGTGTATTTTTAAGGGGTTAGTCTTTTGGTCGTTGTACTCTGTGGACTGCATCTAACTCTCTTCCAAATTTCTTCCTGCGGTTTGATATGCTCTCTGGAGTTTGTTAATTAATTTTGTTGGTATTCTGTAACGACTTATTATTTCCTCCACAAAAGCCTGTGCCACAGTTTTCGCCTCCATATTTTGGAGTGGTATTACGTCCATGAAGCGAGTCAAATCGTCTCCGAAACTAAGGATATACTTGTTCCCGCGTGGTGTTTCTGGAAGTGGACCCATGAAGTCCATATAAACCTTGTCGAACGGTTGTTTAGCTGTATCCGTTATGACCATCGGTTCCGTATGTTCTCTGCTTAACTTATTCAGCTGGCATTTCTTGCATTTTCGTATATGCTTTCTGATATCCCTCAGCATTCCCTTCCAGTAGAACTCTCTCTTCAGGCGGTGCTATGTTTTGAATACTCCTTGATGGCCTCCTAGGGGTGCATCATGACAGTCGCGTAGTATGGTTTCTATTTCTTGAGGGTCCGTTTAAATTCTTATATGTATTTTCTCTCGTTCAGGTACTTTCCTTGGTGATGCATGCTCGGGACTTTCACTTGTGGTTGAACCTTTTGCTTCTGTTTCTTCCAATTTTTCATTTTGTTCCCTCGTTTGTTTTCGCGTGGTTATTAGCACGTCATAGGGGATCCTACTTAAGGCGTCTGCATGGTTATTTTTGCGTCCCTCTTTGTATTCTATCTCGAACGTGTAGTCCGATAGTTTGTGCCATAAGCGTAAAATCCTACTTGTTGGATCCTTGATTCTTATAGCTCCTCTTAGTGGTTTGTGGTCGGTAAATACTTTGAAGGGTCGTCCATACAGGTAACATCTAAAGTTCTTAACTGCCCATACTATGGCCAAGAGTTCTCGTTCTATGGTGGAGTAATTTCTTTCTGCTGCGTTCAATGTCCTACTAGCATAAGCTATGGGTTTCTCTTCGCTGGGTTGACCTTGTGCTAGTACTGCGCCAAGTAATGGTTCCTTAAAATTTGGGTAACTAAGTACCGGTGGACTTATCAATTTCTGTTTGAGAGTGTTAAAAGCGTTTTCACATCTTTCTTTAGGAGATTATCGATTGGTGCCGCTATTTTGGAGAAGTCCGATATGAATTTCGCTATCCATGCTATCCACTAAACTCGGATCTGGTTCTACGCTTTGCGTCGTGCGTTTATGTCCAAGGTATATAATTTCTTTTTTGAGGAAATTGCACTTCGCTACGTTTAACTTCAAGTTATGGTTTCTCAATCGTTCTAATATGGTTCGTAGTTTTGTTTGTTGATCCTTTAGGTTTCTGCCGTATATTACTATATCATCCAGGTATACGAAACACTGTAGACCATGTAGTCCTGTCAGCACATGATTCATGAGACGCTGGAACGTTGCTGGTGCTCCCTTTAACCCAAAAGGCATACGCTTAAAGGCGTAGTGTCCGTAAGGGGTACTGAACGCAGTCTTATCCCGATCTTCTGGTTTCATTGCGATTTGGTGGTATCCGCTGGCGAGGTCGAGTACTGAGAAATACCGAGAATTTCCCAGCTGGTCCAGGATATCTTCAATTCTGGGTTGTGGATAAGCATCCCCCTCAGTTACTTCATTTAGTTTCCTGTAATCGACCACTATTCGCCATCGCTTCTGTCTATCAGGTCCCAGTTTCTTTGGGACTACTAGTAATGGTGCGGTCCATTCGCTCCAGCTTGGTTCTACTATGTCTTCCTCGAGTAATCTTCGTATTTCTTCCGTTATTATCTCACTTCGCGTCTCCGGCAGGCGGTACATCTTGCACTTGTTAGGTTGTTTCCCTGGTTGTATCCGTATTTCATGCTGCAATGTAGCTGTATGTCCCAGTTTCTCTCCCGGTAAATGGAAAACGTTTTGGAATTCTTCAATAATTTTATGCATTTCCCTCCTCTCTTCGATGTTCAAATTGGTTTCTTAGCTTATTAGTTTTTTAATATGGGTTTCTCTTCTTCTTGGTTCCCATTTTTTCGGTGCTAGTACAATTGACGCGTTTTTCCTCAGAGTTATTAGTATCGCTGTTGTTTGGTGACCTTCCCGGTATGATGATGTTCCTGGGCTCTGTGGTTATAAATTCCTCCTTTGAGCAATTTTTTTCGCAGTTTTCTTCGTTTTCCCCATACGTGCGAGTATGGAATGGAAAACATTGCAAATTACTTTCTTCGCAGCTTTCTTCGTTCTCTTCATACGTGCGAGGATGGAATGGAAAACATTTAAAATTACTCCCCCCGGTACGCATCCCACTCTCGTAGTTTTCATGCGTTGTACCTGTCACGAAGAGTTTTCCCAGATCATTCAACACTTCCGCTGTAGGCATTATTTCCCCTGTGTTATCACATGTATTCGGACAGCTTTGCCTGAGGTTGGTAATGTTCCCTGGTTTCTCCGTTTGTCGGGATTCCTCTGGCTGCTCGGCGTAATCTTTTTCCAGTATTGCAGGTTTCGTATCACCCCCCATAGTAGTTTTACTTTGGAATTCTCGGGTGTTTTCCTCCCTGGCATGACTACGCTCATGATTTGTTTTACCAGCTGCTATGACGTCCACAAAATGAACGTCATTCGTACTTCGGTTTTGGTTTTCTTCGAATTTGATAACCGTTCTTTGCCCATTACTTGTGGACAAGAACACGAGCTTCTTCGCGGGGCTTTCGATGTTGCAATGCCTGGACAGAAAGTCGTTGCCCAGCAGGCCCGTTATACTACCTTGGTTGACAGTTTCGATAATATGGAACTTGCATGTATATATCTTATCTAAATTTATGTCCTGTGATGGTTCCCTTTGAGGAAATTTCCCCTGAAATCGTGTTGAGTGTGATAATCTCTTCTCTGTTTATGTCTTTTTCCATTGCTTCATTAATTTCTTCCTCCTTTATAAGACTGATTTCGGCTCCTGTGTCCACTATGAACTTATTTCTGCTTCTTCTCGTAATATTTAGGGGTAAACTTACTATAGGGATGCCTGGACATGTTTCACACCGCTTTTCTTTTTCTTTTAGCGACGACTCGCGGTGTGCCCGGTCGTCTCCTCGCAGTTTTCCGTTTGTAGGTTTGCTGTTTGTTTTTCTAGCTGCAACCGTTCCCATCTCTCTCTTAAATAACACCGGTCCTCCATATGTCCACTTTCCAGACAGAAATTGCATTTTTCGTCTGCTGTATTCGCGATGGTGTGATTCACTTGACGACCTCTATATGTATTTGAAGCTGAATTTTGTTGATTTCTGCCATGCGCGTTACAGTTTTGAATCGTGTGGCCATACGTCTTACAGTTCGCGCAGAATGGCGTCATTTGTTTCGTACGACATTCGGCTATCACTTGTCCTGGTCTTCCACAGAAATGACATCTTATCTGCCGTTTATCCTGTTTCTCCCGGGGTGTATTGGTGTTGTAGTTTCTTGGTACCCGTAGTATCTCGCCGACTGGTATTGTGATTCTTGCTGATTTTTTCCAAACGTTCGGGGTTCTCTTTTCACTTGATTGTAAAACTGGGTTCTAGGTTGCTCCATCGTGTATAGTCCTGGGATTACGGTTTGCTGACTAGCTAGGTGTTGATTCATACATTGCTCAGTCTGCTCAATCCTTGCTATTTTTTTTCCTAAGGCTTCCAAGTTGTTGTCGCAATCTTGGAGCCGGTAGAACTTGTAGTTAGAGTTTGTTATCCTTTACTTAAGGCAATGCAGGCCCACTTCCTCGATTTCGATTTTTAAACCTTCACCCCAGTTGGCGTATTGTTGTTCTGCTGCATTCTTGCAAGCATTTATGAGTGTTTTCACCCTATTGAAGTAGCCCATTGCACGTTTGTTGTACGTTCCTTAATTGAGTATTTAAGGTTATGTAGGAGGTATTCTGGGTTAAGTTCGACCTAGATCTACTCATAGCCCTTAGGGTGGTTTTCATCACTGTGACTTGCTGTTTTGCTAAATCCAGAGCGGCTTTCGTGTCATCTTCCAGATCCGCTAATTTTTGGTGAATGCGTTCCGAGTCCTCGCTATCCATGGTTCCGAAAATGCTTTTTATTATTTTTCCTCCTAGGTTTATCAACCCTCTCTTAGTTCGACTGTGCGGTGTTAGGGTAAAATCTGCCTTTTCCATAAGTTCGCGTATTTGTTTCACCCGTTTCTTGATTTCGGTTTGCCAGTGATAGCAATACTCGTCCCCGACTAAGCTTCCCGTGTTATCGCAGACGTGATGGATCGCGGTTTCACATTCTGCGAGGTATTTCAGGCGTAGTTCCCACGTTGGTTTCGGTAAACGGGTTACAATGGTCCAATGGTCACGGTAGATCTGCACTTTCCTGAGAGGCTCAAACACTACTCCTTTGCGGGTAATCGGATGTATCTCGACCGGTGCTTGTTGGGTGGTGGCTCCCATTGTTAGTAACGTAAGTAGAAATAGCATTTCTGGAAAGACAGAGACGGTTTAGTGGAACAGTTTTAACCTGTTGTTATGAACGCGCCGTTTTCGTTTCCCTATCATTATAGTACTATTGACCGGGCTGTTTATGGCTACCACATTGTATGGCCCTGCCCAGTATTGTATCAACTTGTTCTTTCTGGCCGCGTTTCTCAGTAGTACCTGGTCCCTGAGGTGAACTTTCAGCAGATTGGTTTTTGGTCGTAGTATTCCTTCGATTAAATTTTTCCTTCTTCCAAATTTTTTCGGGCCGTTTGATAGGCTCTTTGGAGCTTGTTTTTTAGGTGTAGATAGTTATTCTCATGATCATATACCGGTTGTGGTTCTTTCCTTAAATTGTTGGGCAATGTGGCGGAGAACCCGTAGAGACAGTCCAGTTCCTTATGTTCTCTGCTTAATCTATTCAACTGGCATTTCGTGCATTTCTTTATATATCTTTTTATGTCTTTCTACATTCCCTTCCAACTAAATTCTCTTCTTAACCGATGATAGGTCTTGAATACCCCTTGGTGTCCTCCTAGAGGTGCATCATGACAGTCTCGTAATATAGTTTCTATATCCTTAGGTTCCATTAAAATTCGGCTTCTGTGCGGCTTCTCCCGTTCGGGGGTTCTGTTTTATAATTCAGGTTCGACTTGTTCATTCGCTGGTCGAGCGTCCATTTCTTCCTCTTCTGGTTTTTCCCCTTGTTCTCTCGCCTGGTTTCGCCTGGTTACTAGCACGTCATAGCGTATCCTACTTAAGGCGTCCGCGTTGTTGTTTTTGCGACCTTCTTTGTATTCTATCTCGAACGTGTAGTCGGATAGTTTGTGCCATAGGCGTAAGATTCTGCTTGTTGGGTCTTTTATTCGTACGGCTCCCTTTAGTGGCTTATGGTCGGTAAAGACTTTGAATAGCCGTCCCTACAGGTAACACCTGAAATTCTTGACGGCCCACACAATGGCCAAGAGTTTCCTTTCTATAGTGGAGTAACTTCTTTCAGCTGCATTCAGAGTTCTACTCGCGTAGGCTGTATTAGCTTCCCTTCACTAGGTGGACCATGTGCTAGTACTGCCCCCAGGACTTCTCCACTTGCGTCCGTGTATAGCTTGAACGGCTCTTTGAAGTTGGGGTACCTGAGTACTGGCGGAATTATCCACTTCTCCTTGAGGTTGTCGAACGCTCTTATGCAACTTTCATCCCAAACGAATTTCGTGTCTTTCCTCAATAGCTTATTGATAGGTGCCGCTATTTTGGAGAAGAACACTATTCCGATATGAATCTCCTATAGTAGTTGGCTTACCCTAGGAACGATTGTACTTGACGGACGGTTTTAGGCGTCAGGAAGTTTCTGACGCTGTCCACCACACTCGGATCCGGCTCCACTCCTTCTTTCAACACGAAGTTCCTTACTGCACCGATAGGTTTCAAGAACCTTGTTCGGTTTTGCAGTTTCGGGCTCGAGTTTGATAGGTTACTATGACCACTTTCAAGCTCGAGCTCCCAACGCAGAGAACCGATAGGTTTCTAGAACCTTGTTCGGTTTGGCAAATTCGAACTTGAGTTTGAAGGGTTACTATGACCACTTTCAAACTCAAGCTCCCAGAAAACCGATAGGTTTCTAGAACCTTGTTTGGTTTGGATCACTTACTTTTCCTTGTTCGTCTACTCCCCTTTCAATCTGATAAGGTTTGCCTGACTTGTGAGGATGTTTAAGTTGATCCCAACTACTGGTGATATCCCCAATTTTTCTCCGCTTTTCATCCAAAGAAACCGGGATTTTTGACCGTTGGTGCGAGGTTGCAATCAATTACGAAACGCACTTAACTTCTGCATGGCGCCATCTACCGGTGACGGGCAGTTTAAGAACTGCGTAAGCTGTTTGAGTTGTTTACGTTTCCAATTTTTCGTTTTGACGTTTCAGTCTAGGTTAAGACCGTGTTGTGATGTCGCGTGTTTTATGTTTGTGAGTGAATTTCATGTTATTAACATAGGTTTCCGGGAATCAATGCTCACGTAAGTGTTATGAAATGGTATGCTTGTTTATATTCTACATATTTGTGGGTTTATTTACGTCGAAATATTGCGTGGCTATCGTGATCCTAACCGT
The DNA here is from genome assembly GCA_963971475.1 of Chrysops caecutiens. Taxonomy (NCBI): domain Eukaryota; kingdom Metazoa; phylum Arthropoda; class Insecta; order Diptera; family Tabanidae; genus Chrysops; species Chrysops caecutiens. The sequence goes on along the minus strand of OZ020567.1, from coordinate 50,239,162 downwards.
GTTGTGTTTACGCTTGATGGTAAGTATAGTGCATGTTTAACTTCTGGTGTGTAATGTTCTTTAGGCAGTCTTATGTTTTATTCACCTTGAAATACTCCGTGGTTATGTGGACTATGCGATGTGAACATCAACATCGACATCGACTTCTCGTGTGACATGTTCGAGTGAGTATAGTGACATGTTCGATTTCTGGTGCCTTATGTTTTTTAGGTTCATATGTGTTATGGGTATGGTTAGTGATTCGTATAGTATATTTATAATGTTCTAATCTCCCTTCTTTTTAGGTGACGCGACGCTTCACAACACTCCTCCCCCTTTTAGAAGTCCTCCCCAGGGTGAGTGGCAGTTTCTGGGATAAAAGTGGGTCACTATGATCCTCTAAGTTTGTGATTATTGGTATTAACCGGTTAGAGGGTTCGCGAGGTTTGACTGGAAGTGTTATTTTCATGATAAGGATAGTTTTAGCTTATATTCTCGGCGTTGTAGCTCTCGTGTTCCTTGATTTTTTCTTTATTCCTCCTTACAATTTACATTAACTTAATCTTTGTTTTAATTCTAGTTGATTTTGTTTTTTGCTTTCTGCCTCCTACGTCTCGGGTCCTTTTGGTGTTGACTGAATTTGTCCAGCTTCTCCATTGCTGGCGGCTCTTCTATCTCCGGTTTGTCCAATTGAAGTTGTTGAAATAGTTGGTCTGCTTCTTTCAGGATGGATTCGAATTGAGTTTGTTGTTACAACTGGTCTGCTTCTTGCAGGATGTTCTCCCACTCGGCTTTTGTTAGTCCCAAATTATCCACGTTCTGGTCCATTGTAAATCTGCGAATAGGCATGGGGTTTTTATTAATACGTGTTGGATAGAGTGCTGTTGGGGCTATCGTGTCGGGGACGTAGGTTTTAGTTTTAATTAAAAAGCTTCAATCGGTTGTTATGTACGCGGCGTTTGCGATTGCTTATCATTATGGTGCTATTTACCGTACTGTTTATAGCTACCACTTTGTACGGTCCTTCCCAATGCTGTGTCAATTTATTTTTTCGAGCCCCGTTCCGTAGCAATTCCTGGTCCCCGAGGTGTATTTTTAAGGGGTTAGTCTTTTGGTCGTTGTACTCTGTGGACTGCATCTAACTCTCTTCCAAATTTCTTCCTGCGGTTTGATATGCTCTCTGGAGTTTGTTAATTAATTTTGTTGGTATTCTGTAACGACTTATTATTTCCTCCACAAAAGCCTGTGCCACAGTTTTCGCCTCCATATTTTGGAGTGGTATTACGTCCATGAAGCGAGTCAAATCGTCTCCGAAACTAAGGATATACTTGTTCCCGCGTGGTGTTTCTGGAAGTGGACCCATGAAGTCCATATAAACCTTGTCGAACGGTTGTTTAGCTGTATCCGTTATGACCATCGGTTCCGTATGTTCTCTGCTTAACTTATTCAGCTGGCATTTCTTGCATTTTCGTATATGCTTTCTGATATCCCTCAGCATTCCCTTCCAGTAGAACTCTCTCTTCAGGCGGTGCTATGTTTTGAATACTCCTTGATGGCCTCCTAGGGGTGCATCATGACAGTCGCGTAGTATGGTTTCTATTTCTTGAGGGTCCGTTTAAATTCTTATATGTATTTTCTCTCGTTCAGGTACTTTCCTTGGTGATGCATGCTCGGGACTTTCACTTGTGGTTGAACCTTTTGCTTCTGTTTCTTCCAATTTTTCATTTTGTTCCCTCGTTTGTTTTCGCGTGGTTATTAGCACGTCATAGGGGATCCTACTTAAGGCGTCTGCATGGTTATTTTTGCGTCCCTCTTTGTATTCTATCTCGAACGTGTAGTCCGATAGTTTGTGCCATAAGCGTAAAATCCTACTTGTTGGATCCTTGATTCTTATAGCTCCTCTTAGTGGTTTGTGGTCGGTAAATACTTTGAAGGGTCGTCCATACAGGTAACATCTAAAGTTCTTAACTGCCCATACTATGGCCAAGAGTTCTCGTTCTATGGTGGAGTAATTTCTTTCTGCTGCGTTCAATGTCCTACTAGCATAAGCTATGGGTTTCTCTTCGCTGGGTTGACCTTGTGCTAGTACTGCGCCAAGTAATGGTTCCTTAAAATTTGGGTAACTAAGTACCGGTGGACTTATCAATTTCTGTTTGAGAGTGTTAAAAGCGTTTTCACATCTTTCTTTAGGAGATTATCGATTGGTGCCGCTATTTTGGAGAAGTCCGATATGAATTTCGCTATCCATGCTATCCACTAAACTCGGATCTGGTTCTACGCTTTGCGTCGTGCGTTTATGTCCAAGGTATATAATTTCTTTTTTGAGGAAATTGCACTTCGCTACGTTTAACTTCAAGTTATGGTTTCTCAATCGTTCTAATATGGTTCGTAGTTTTGTTTGTTGATCCTTTAGGTTTCTGCCGTATATTACTATATCATCCAGGTATACGAAACACTGTAGACCATGTAGTCCTGTCAGCACATGATTCATGAGACGCTGGAACGTTGCTGGTGCTCCCTTTAACCCAAAAGGCATACGCTTAAAGGCGTAGTGTCCGTAAGGGGTACTGAACGCAGTCTTATCCCGATCTTCTGGTTTCATTGCGATTTGGTGGTATCCGCTGGCGAGGTCGAGTACTGAGAAATACCGAGAATTTCCCAGCTGGTCCAGGATATCTTCAATTCTGGGTTGTGGATAAGCATCCCCCTCAGTTACTTCATTTAGTTTCCTGTAATCGACCACTATTCGCCATCGCTTCTGTCTATCAGGTCCCAGTTTCTTTGGGACTACTAGTAATGGTGCGGTCCATTCGCTCCAGCTTGGTTCTACTATGTCTTCCTCGAGTAATCTTCGTATTTCTTCCGTTATTATCTCACTTCGCGTCTCCGGCAGGCGGTACATCTTGCACTTGTTAGGTTGTTTCCCTGGTTGTATCCGTATTTCATGCTGCAATGTAGCTGTATGTCCCAGTTTCTCTCCCGGTAAATGGAAAACGTTTTGGAATTCTTCAATAATTTTATGCATTTCCCTCCTCTCTTCGATGTTCAAATTGGTTTCTTAGCTTATTAGTTTTTTAATATGGGTTTCTCTTCTTCTTGGTTCCCATTTTTTCGGTGCTAGTACAATTGACGCGTTTTTCCTCAGAGTTATTAGTATCGCTGTTGTTTGGTGACCTTCCCGGTATGATGATGTTCCTGGGCTCTGTGGTTATAAATTCCTCCTTTGAGCAATTTTTTTCGCAGTTTTCTTCGTTTTCCCCATACGTGCGAGTATGGAATGGAAAACATTGCAAATTACTTTCTTCGCAGCTTTCTTCGTTCTCTTCATACGTGCGAGGATGGAATGGAAAACATTTAAAATTACTCCCCCCGGTACGCATCCCACTCTCGTAGTTTTCATGCGTTGTACCTGTCACGAAGAGTTTTCCCAGATCATTCAACACTTCCGCTGTAGGCATTATTTCCCCTGTGTTATCACATGTATTCGGACAGCTTTGCCTGAGGTTGGTAATGTTCCCTGGTTTCTCCGTTTGTCGGGATTCCTCTGGCTGCTCGGCGTAATCTTTTTCCAGTATTGCAGGTTTCGTATCACCCCCCATAGTAGTTTTACTTTGGAATTCTCGGGTGTTTTCCTCCCTGGCATGACTACGCTCATGATTTGTTTTACCAGCTGCTATGACGTCCACAAAATGAACGTCATTCGTACTTCGGTTTTGGTTTTCTTCGAATTTGATAACCGTTCTTTGCCCATTACTTGTGGACAAGAACACGAGCTTCTTCGCGGGGCTTTCGATGTTGCAATGCCTGGACAGAAAGTCGTTGCCCAGCAGGCCCGTTATACTACCTTGGTTGACAGTTTCGATAATATGGAACTTGCATGTATATATCTTATCTAAATTTATGTCCTGTGATGGTTCCCTTTGAGGAAATTTCCCCTGAAATCGTGTTGAGTGTGATAATCTCTTCTCTGTTTATGTCTTTTTCCATTGCTTCATTAATTTCTTCCTCCTTTATAAGACTGATTTCGGCTCCTGTGTCCACTATGAACTTATTTCTGCTTCTTCTCGTAATATTTAGGGGTAAACTTACTATAGGGATGCCTGGACATGTTTCACACCGCTTTTCTTTTTCTTTTAGCGACGACTCGCGGTGTGCCCGGTCGTCTCCTCGCAGTTTTCCGTTTGTAGGTTTGCTGTTTGTTTTTCTAGCTGCAACCGTTCCCATCTCTCTCTTAAATAACACCGGTCCTCCATATGTCCACTTTCCAGACAGAAATTGCATTTTTCGTCTGCTGTATTCGCGATGGTGTGATTCACTTGACGACCTCTATATGTATTTGAAGCTGAATTTTGTTGATTTCTGCCATGCGCGTTACAGTTTTGAATCGTGTGGCCATACGTCTTACAGTTCGCGCAGAATGGCGTCATTTATTTCGTACGACATTCGGCTATCACTTGTCCTGGTCTTCCACAGAAATGACATCTTATCTGCCGTTTATCCTGTTTCTCCCGGGGTGTATTGGTGTTGTAGTTTCTTGGTACCCGTAGTATCTCGCCGACTGGTATTGTGATTCTTGCTGATTTTTTCCAAACGTTCGGGGTTCTCTTTTCACTTGATTGTAAAACTGGGTTCTAGGTTGCTCCATCGTGTATAGTCCTGGGATTACGGTTTGCTGACTAGCTAGGTGTTGATTCATACATTGCTCAGTCTGCTCAATCCTTGCTATTTTTTTTCCTAAGGCTTCCAAGTTGTTGTCGCAATCTTGGAGCCGGTAGAACTTGTAGTTAGAGTTTGTTATCCTTTACTTAAGGCAATGCAGGCCCACTTCCTCGATTTCGATTTTTAAACCTTCACCCCAGTTGGCGTATTGTTGTTCTGCTGCATTCTTGCAAGCATTTATGAGTGTTTTCACCCTATTGAAGTAGCCCATTGCACGTTTGTTGTACGTTCCTTAATTGAGTATTTAAGGTTATGTAGGAGGTATTCTGGGTTAAGTTCGACCTAAGAGTGTTGAATATATCCTCGAGAGTGTTATTTACTCCAGCTTGTGCAATTTCTAGGGCTCTTCCTCTTAATCGTGTTGGTAATAGTCTTATAAAGAGCCTTATCTTGTGCTTAAGTGAACGTCTCGTATCCCAGGCGCGCGCAACTAATAAACTCATTCACTTCATTTTGTTTTCGGGGACTGTCTTCCCCCATTAGTATCGGTACGTTGTTGTGTAATACGTTGTTTACTAGAGTTATGTTGGCCATCTTCTTGTTTTCAATTTCTGTTATTTCTTCCGTTTCTTTCGTATCCTGGACTTCCAGTTCCTTGGTCGTAGTTATTATTGCTTACTGCTGGCTGTTGTTTGTTGTTACCTCGGCTGCACTTTCCTGGATCTGAGTTTCTCCTACAGTATTTTCTTCCGTGTCTCAGTTGTATTTCTTCTGTTACTATATTTTCTTCAATTTGATTTCCTGTTTCTGTTTAAACTAAGGATATACTTGTTCCCGCGTGGTGTTTCTGGAAGTGGACCCACAATGTCCATATAAACCTTGTCGAACGGTTGTTTAGCTGTATCCGTTATGACCATCGGTTCCGTATGTTCTCTGCTTAACTTATTCAGCTGGCATTTCTTGCATTTTCGTATATGCTTTCTGATATCCCTCAGCATTCCCTTCCAGTAGAACTCTCTCTTCAGGCGGTGCTATGTTTTGAATACTCCTTGATGGCCTCCTAGGGGTGCATCATGACAGTCGCGTAGTATGGTTTCTATTTCTTGAGGGTCCGTTTAAATTCTTATATGTATTTTCTCTCGTTCAGGTACTTTCCTTGGTGATGCATGCTCGGGACTTTCACTTGTGGTTGAACCTTTTGCTTCTGTTTCTTCCAATTTTTCATTTTGTTCCCTCGTTTGTTTTCGCGTGGTTATTAGCACGTCATAGGGGATCCTACTTAAGGCGTCTGCATGGTTATTTTTGCGTCCCTCTTTGTATTCTATCTCGAACGTGTAGTCCGATAGTTTGTGCCATAAGCGTAAAATCCTACTTGTTGGATCCTTGATTCTTATAGCTCCTCTTAGTGGTTTGTGGTCGGTAAATACTTTGAAGGGTCGTCCATACAGGTAACATCTAAAATTCTTAACTGCCCATACTATGGCCAAGAGTTCTCGTTCTATGGTGGAGTAATTTCTTTCTGCTGCGTTCAATGTCCTACTAGCATAAGCTATGGGTTTCTCTTCGCTGGGTTGACCTTGTGCTAGTACTGCGCCAAGTAATGGTTCCTTAAAATTTGGGTAACTAAGTACCGGTGGACTTATCAATTTCTGTTTGAGAGTGTTGAAAGCGTTTTCACATCTTTCTTTAGGAGATTATCGATTGGTGCCGCTATTTTGGAGAAGTCCGATATGAATTTCGCTATCCATGCTATCCACTAAACTCGGATCTGGTTCTACGCTTTGCGTCGTGCATTTATGTCCAAGGTATATAATTTCTTTTTTGAGGAAATTGCACTTCGCTACGTTTAACTTCAAGTTATGGTTTCTCAATCGTTCTAATATGGTTCGTAGTTTTGTTTGTTGATCCTTTAGGTTTCTGCCGTATATTACTATATCATCCAGGTATACGAAACACTGTAGACCATGTAGTCCTGTCAGCACATGATTCATGAGACGCTGGAACGTTGCTGGTGCTCCCTTTAACCCAAAAGGCATACGCTTAAAGGCGTAGTGTCCGTAAGGGGTACTGAACGCAGTCTTATCCCGATCTTCTGGTTTCATTGCGATTTGGTGGTATCCGCTGGCGAGGTCGAGTACTGAGAAATACCGAGAATTTCCCAGCTGGTCCAGGATATCTTCAATTCTGGGTTGTGGATAAGCATCCCCCTCAGTTACTTCATTTAGTTTCCTGTAATCGACCACTATTCGCCATCGCTTCTGTCTATCAGGTCCCAGTTTCTTTGGGACTACTAGTAATGGTAGACTACTAGTAATCGTGTGGCCATACGTCTTACAGTTCGCGCAGAATGGCGTCATTTGTTTCGTACGACATTCGGCTATCACTTGTCCTGGTCTTCCACAGAAATGACATCTTATCTGCCGTTTATCCTGTTTCTCCCGGGGTGTATTGGTGTTGTAGTTTCTTGGTACCCGTAGTATCTCGCCGACTGGTATTGTGATTGTTGCTGATTTTTTCCAAACGTTCGGGGTTCTCTTTTCACTTGATTGTAAAACTGGGTTCTAGGTTGGTCCATCGTGTATAGTCCTGGGATTACGGTTTGCTGACTAGCTAGGTGTTGATTCATACATTGCTCAGTCTGCTCAATCCTTGTTATTTTTTTCCTAAGGCTTCCAAGTTGTTGTCGCAATCTTGGAGCCGGTAGAACTTGTAGTTAGAGTTTGTTATCCTTTACTTAAAGCAATGCAGGCCCACTTCCTCGATTTCGATTTTTAAACCTTCACCCCCGTTGGCGTATTGTTGTTCTGCTGCATTCTTGCAAGCATTTATGAGTGTTTTCACCCTATTGAAGTAGCCCATTGTACGTTTGTTGTACGTTCCTTAATTGAGTATTTAAGGTTATGTAGGAGGTATTCTGGGTTATTCTAATTTCTAGGGCTCTTCCTCTTAATCGTGTTGGTAATAGTCTTATAAAGAGCGCCTTATCTTGTGCTTAAGTGAACGTCTCGTATCCCAGGCGCGCGCAACTAATAAACTCATTCACTTCATTTTGTTTCCGGGGACTGTCTTCCCCCATTAGTATCGGTACGTTGTTGTGTAATACGTTGTTTACTAGAGTTATGTTGGCCATCTTCTTGTTTTCAATTTCTGTTATTTCTTCCGTTTCTTTCGTATCCTGGACTTCCAGTTCCTTGGTCGTAGTTATTATTGCTTACTGCTGGCTGTTGTTTGTTGTTACCTCGGCTGCACTTTCCTGGATCTGAGTTTCTCCTACAGTATTTTCTTCCGTGTCTCAGTTGTATTTCTTCTGTTACTATATTTTCTTCAATTTGATTTCCTGTTTCTGTTTAAACTAAGGATATACTTGTTCGCGCGTGGTGTTTCTGGAAGTGGACCCACAATGTCCATATAAACCTTGTCGAACGGTTGTTTAGCTGTATCCGTTATGACCATCGGTTCCGTATGTTCTCTGCTTAACTTATTCAGCTGGCATTTCTTGCATTTTCGTATATGCTTTCTGATATCCCTCAGCATTCCCTTCCAGTAGAACTCTCTCTTCAGGCGGTGCTATGTTTTGAATACCCCTTGATGGCTTCCTAGGGGTGCATCATGACAGTCGCGTAGTATGGTTTCTATTTCTTGAGGGTCCGTTTAAATTCTTATATGTATTTTCTCTCGTTCAGGTACTTTCCTTGGTGATGCATGCTCGGGACTTTCAATTGTGGTTGAACCTTTTGCTTCTGTTTCTTCCAATTTTTCATTTTGTTCCCTCGTTTGTTTTCGCGTGGTTATTAGCACGTCATAGGGGATCCTACTTAAGGCGTCTGCATGGTTATTTTTGCGTCCCTCTTTGTATTCTATCTCGAACGTGTAGTCCCAAGTTTGTGCCATAAGCGTAAAATCCTACTTGTTGGATCCTTGATTCTTATAGCTCCTCTTAGTGGTTTGTGGTCGGTAAATACTTTGAAGGGTCGTCCATACAGGTAACATCTAAAGTTCTTAACTGCCCATACTATGGCCAAGAGTTCTCGTTCTATGGTGGAGTAATTTCTTTCTGCTGCGTTCAATGTCCTACTAGCATAAGCTATGGGTTTCTCTTCGCTGGGTTGACCTTGTGCTAGTACTGCGCCAAGTAATGGTTCCTTAAAATTTGGGTAACTAAGTACCGGTGGACTTATCAATTTCTGTTTGAGAGTGTTGAAAGCGTTTTCACATCTTTCCTTAGGAGATTATCGATTGGTGCCGCTATTTTGGAGAAGTCCGATATGAATTTCGCTATCCATGCTATCCACTAAACTCGGATCTGGTTCTACGCTTTGCGTCGTGCATTTATGTCCAAGGTATATAATTTCTTTTTTGAGGAAATTGCACTTCGCTACGTTTAACTTCAAGTTATGGTTTCTCAATCGTTCTAATATGGTTCGTAGTTTTGTTTGTTGATCCTTTAGGTTTCTGCCGTATATTACTATATCATCCAGGTATACGAAACACTGTAGACCATGTAGTCCTGTCAGCACATGATTCATGAGACGCTGGAACGTTGCTGGTGCTCCCTTTAACCCAAAAGGCATACGCTTAAAGGCGTAGTGTCCGTAAGGGGTACTGAACGCAGTCTTATCCCGATCTTCTGGTTTCATTGCGATTTGGTGGTATCCGCTGGCGAGGTCGAGTACTGAGAAATACCGAGAATTTCCCAGCTGGTCCAGGATATCTTCAATTCTGGGTTGTGGATAAGCATCCCCCTCAGTTACTTCATTTAGTTTCCTGTAATCGACCACTATTCGCCATCGCTTCTGTCTATCAGGTTCCAGTTTCTTTGGGACTACTAGTAATGGTGCGGTCCATTCGCTCCAGCTTGGTTCTACTATGTCTTCCTCGAGTAATCTTCGTATTTCTTCCGTTATTATCTCACTTCGCGTCTCCGGCAGGCGGTACATCTTGCACTTGATAGGTTGTTTCCCTGGTTGTATCCGTATTTCATGCTGCAATGTAGCTGTATGTCCCAGTTTCTCTCCCGGTAAATGGAAAACGTTTTGGAATTCTTCAATTATTTTATGCATTTCCCTCCTCTCTTCGATGTTCAAATTGGTTTCTAAGCTTATTAGTTTTTTAATATGGGTTTCTCTTCTTCTTGGTTCCCATTTTTTCGGTGCTAGTACAATTGACGCGTTTTTCCTCAGAGTTATTAGTATCGCTGTTGTTTGGTGACCTTCCCGGTATGATGATGTTCCTGGGCTCTGTGGTTATAAATTCCTCCTTTGAGCAACTTTTTTCGCAGTTTTCTTCGTTTTCCCCATACGTGCGAGTATGGAATGGAAAACATTGCAAATTACTTTCTTCGCAGCTTTCTTCGTTCTCTTCATACGTGCGAGGATGGAATGGAAAACATTTAAAATTACTCCCCCCGGTACGCATCCCACTCTCGTAGTTTTCATGCGTTGTACCTGTCACGAAGAGTTTTCCCAGATCATTCAACACTTCCGCTGTAGGCATTATTTCCCCTGTGTTATCACATGTATTCGGACAGCTTTGCCTGAGGTTGGTAATGTTCCCTGGTTTCTCCGTTTGTCGGGATTCCTCTGGCTGCTCGGCGTAATCTTTTTCCAGTATTGCAGGTTTCGTATCACCCCCCATAGTAGTTTCACTTTGGAATTCTCGGGTGTTTTCCTCCCTGGCATGACTACGCTCATGATTTGTTTTACCAGCTGCTATGACGTCCACAAAATGAACGTCATTCGTACTTCGGTTTTGGTTTTCTTCGAATTTGATAACCGTTCTTTGCCCATTACTTGTGGACAAGAACACGAGCTTCTTCGCGGGGCTTTCGATGTTGCAATGCCTGGACAGAAAGTCGTTGCCCAGCAGGCCCGTTATACTACCTTGGTTGACAGTTTCGATAATATGGAACTTGCATGTATATATCCTATCTAAATTTATGTCCTGTGATGGTTCCCTTTGAGGAAATTTCCCCTGAAATCGTGTTGAGTGTGATAATCTCTTCTCTGTTTATGTCTTTTTCCATTGCTTCATTAATTTCTTCCTCCTTTATAAGACTGATTTCGGCTCCTGTGTCCACTATGAACTTATTTCTGCTTCTTCTCGCAATATTTAGGGGTAAACTTACTATAGGGATGCCTGGACATGTTTCACACCGCTTTTCTTTTTCTTTTAGCGACGACTCGCGGTGTGCCCGGTCGTCTCCTCGCAGTTTTCCGTTTGTAGGTTTGCTGTTTGTTTTTCTAGCTGCAACCGTTCCCATCTCTCTCTTAAATAACACCGGTCCTCCATATGTCCACTTTCCAGACAGAAATTGCATTTTTCGTCTGCTGTGTTCGCGATGGTGTGATTCACTTGACGACCTCTATATGTATTTGAAGCTGAATTTTGTTGATTTCTGCCGTGCGCGTTACAGTTTTGAATCGTGTGGCCATACGTCTTACAGTTCGCGCAGAATGGCGTCATTTGTTTCGTACGACATTCGGCTATCACTTGTCCTGGTCTTCCACAGAAATGACATCTTATCTGCCGTTTATCCTGTTTCTCCCGGGGTGTATTGGTGTTGTAGTTTCTTGGTACCCGTAGTATCTCGCCGACTGGTATTGTGATTGTTGCTGATTTTTTTTCGGGGTTCTCTTTTCACTTGATTGTAAAACTGGGTTCTTGGTTGGTCCATCGTGTGTAGTCCTGGGATTACGGTTTGCTGACTAGCTAGGTGTTGATTCATACATTGCTCAGTCTGCTCAATCCTTGCTATTTTTTTTCCTAAGGCTTCCAAGTTGTTGTCGCAATCTTGGAGCCGGTAGAACTTGTAGTTAGAGTTTGTTATCCCTTACTTAAAGCAATGCAGGCCCACTTCCTCGATTTCGATTTTTAAACCTTCACCCCCGTTGGCGTATTGTTGTTCTGCTGCATTCTTGCAAGCATTTATGAGTGTTTTCACCCTATTGAAGTAGCCCATTAGTGTTTCCATGGGTAGTTGTTGTACGTTTCTTAATTGAGTATTTAAGGTTATGTAGGAGGTATTCTGGGTTAAATTTGACCTAAGAGTGTTGAATATATCCTCGAGAGTGTTATTTACTCCAGCTTGTGCAATTTCTAGGGCTCTTCCTCTTAATCGTGTTGGTAATAGTCTTATAAAGAACCTTATCTTGTGCTTAAGTGAACGTCTCGTATCCCAGGCGCGCGCAAATAATAAACTCATTCACTTCATTTTGTTTTCGGGGACTGTCTTCCCCCATTAGTATCGGTACGTTGTTGTGTAATACGTTGTTTACTAGAGTTATGTTGGCCATCTTCTTGTTTTCAATTTCTGTTATTTCTTCCGTTTCTTTCGTATCCTGGACTTCCAGTTCCTTGGTCGTAGTTATTATTGCTTACTGTTGGCTGTTGTTTGTTGTTACCTCGGCTGCACTTTCCTGGATCTGAGTTTCTCATACAGTATTTTCTTCCGTGTCTCAGTTGTATTTCTTCTGTAACTATATTTTCTTCAATTTGATTTCCTGTTTCTGTTTCCGTTATTTGTGGATATTCCTGATTTCTTAACATTAATACTGGTTCCACTCTCCTATATTCTTCAATTTCGTTGTCTGTTCTCTCTATGTTGTCCATGTTCACGATAGAATCTTCACCTGTTTCGTCGTCCTCTGTACTTGTAGGAAATTCTGGATCCGGATTATCGATTGAAAATTGTTGTAATTTATCAAAAAACCTCGAAGATCTTCTAGTTAGTTTAGATTTTGGGGTTGAATGATCCATACACCATTGCTTATCATTATCTTATTATCTATTACTATTATTATTATTCTTATTTATATTGTTCTTATTATATTTTTTTCTTTCTTTCTATATATTTTTTTTGTTCTTATGTATCTTTTTTTTTGTTTTATGTTTTTATGGATTTTTGTGTATAGTATTATTCTTTTATTGTATCCTTTTGCAACGCCGCGTAATGGCCACAGTCCTTAAAGAACCCGTGCTCGACCTTTATCAATGAAATCAGAGCAAGCATGTGATTTCAGTGGTAAAGGTCATGAATCGTTTTTGATTCGTTCATCAACATGATTCGGATCAAAAGCCCGCCCAGAATCCGCCTCCTAGATCCTCATCATTGAAATCACACAACTTCATTGATGAGGATCGATACGAGTGAAAGCATTTTTATGGTCGAATGCGTCGGATCATCGAGTTTGATTGATTACACAATCAATCGAAAATGGTGCGCTTGAGGATCGATTGTCCGAACAAAGGCAGAGTCGGACAATCGTTCCTCTAGCCAAGGGATACCGCCCACAAGAACTCGAGCATTGTGCAATGAGTGCAATACGGGACTTATTGTCCCAAATTGGCCTTCGAAACTCATTGCACAATGCAAGAGTTCGACGACCCGGGGAATTTTGAGCTCGCCCACAAATTCAAGAAAAAAAAAAAGAAATTGAAATTTAAAATGCAAATGAAATGTAAAAAATTGAAAATGTGACTAAATTTGGGCGGAGAGTTCAATGTTCCCAGAGTTCACGGTACGGGACTTCCTGGATTTTTGCAACTGAGGAATTGAACGAGAATCCGGACTAACGTCTAACGTCTAACGATATAAACCAGCGTCTGGTGGAATGGGGATCCTTTTTTCTTGGCGAGTAGTGAGAGATTGGAGGAAAGGTGGGAGTTAGGATTCGTTGGTGATTTTATTTTTTATTGGAAGTGAAAGATTGGAGCAAGAGTGGTTTCTTTTCTTGAGAAAGTGATGAGAGAAATTGATAAGTGGAGGACTATGAAAGCTTAGGTGGAAGCATGTTGAAGTTCGGGCGTCTTTTTTTTGAAGAAGGATTTTGAAAGTGAATTCAAGTAGGAATACCAGACTTTTCCTTTTTTTTTAATGAGAACGATGTACACGATTTATTGAATTGGCGTATTGTGATTGAGAACAAGAAAGTTATTATTTAGAAAGTTAAGAGGAAGGTTAAGGAAGTTATTAGTTATTTGAATTCTGAATACTCCAGTTAATAACAATATAAGAAGTAGAGACTTCTTAAAAAGAAGAAGTCAGTGATCACTGTACGAACTGCGACGCGACATTTGTGATTGAAAAGAAAGAAAGTTATTATTTAGAAAGTTAAGGAGAAAGTTAGGAAAGTTATTAGTTATTCGAATCCTGAATACTCAAGTTAAGAACAATTTAAGAAGAAGAAGTCAGTGATCAAGGTGCGAACTGCGAAGTGATGTTTGTGATTAAGAAGAAAGAAAGTCATTACGAACGTTGAATTCTGAACACTCAAGTTAAGGAATAGAGGCTTCTTAAGAACAGGAAGTCAGTGATCAATGTACGAACTGCGATGTGTTTGTGATTGAGAAGGAAGAAAGTTATTATTTGGACAGTCAAGAAGAAAGTTGAGAAAGTTATTAGTTATCTGAGTTCTGAATACTCAAGTTAAGAACGATTTAAGAAGAAGAAGTCAGTGATCACTGTACGAACCGCGAAGTGATGTTTGTGATTAAGTAGTAAGGCTGTTATCAACTGTGAATTCTGAGGAGAAAGTTAAGAAAGTTATTAGTCATTTCTGAATACTCAAGTTAAGAACGATTTAAGAAGAAGAAGTCAGTGATCACTGTACGAACTGCGAAGTGATGCTTGTGATTGAGTAGTAAGGCTGTTACGAACTGTGAATCCTGAGGACTAAGACGAGGAGGAAGGACAGGGAATCAAGAGACCAGCACCGTGGCGAGTGAAGCGGGGAACGGAGCAGCACAGTGAGAGATAAGTTTTAGCCTTAAGAATTAAGAATTGAAGAAGTTTTAGCATTAAGAATTGAGAATTGAAGAAACTATAGCATTAAGAACTGTCGTTAGAGATTAAGTCATAACCAGATAGGTTTAGCCAGGGCGAAGCATGTTAGCATGTTAGATTAAGTGAACTTTGTGAAAATTGTGAAGGTCTGGTATTATAGTAAAGGTGTTTCTCTCTAACACAAACACGGTGTCCTATTTCGCTTCCACCTATACTACTCCTCTCTTGGTCGGCACATCGGGGGCGATCGGTGCCGGGTGACTCGCTCCAAAACGAGTGGCGCCCACCCACGACCTTTCTTCGTGGGCTGAAGGCCGGTTGAGTCACCCAACCTCCGGATATTCGGAGGCCATCTGTCGTACGTAGATTCTTGCACGTGACACTTTTTAGTTTCGTATATCTTTGTTTTTTGTTTTTTCTATTTTCAGCTTCTAACAATTTTAATACAAATATTCCATAATTAATAACTTAAACAAACAATCCTTTTTTATGTCTTATATTCTTCAGCGTACCTTCAACATTTACCTTATTTAACTTTAATTTGATTTATTTTGCTCAATATTATTTTTTGTGCGCTTAGGTCCTTAATGCGGCTGCGCCAGTTTTGTTATGTATTTTTTATTCGTTTTGTTATAGCTTTTACTTTCAGTGTTTACCAGTTGTTAGTTCAATGTTTAGGGTAGGCTTTACACAAACATTGGGATGGCTTAATATTTATTATTGTGCATATACTACTTACAATTCTCATTTACATTTTCATTCATTTTCCTAAAGCTTTATACAAATCAAACGTCCATGCGACCATTTCATTCCTTCTATAAACTAATCTACTAATTATTTTTTCATTCCACTTCTCAGACAGATTCAAATTTACTTTACTTCTTGACTAAATTCATGTTTCTTTTATTTCCAAATTTCCTTATCCTTCAAAGGTAATCGGCTTCGGTCCGGCCCTGGAATCGCGCAACGCCTCCTCCAATGTTATTTGCGACGTCCCCGACACTGCGAAATAGTCACTTCAATGACGACGCCGTACTTGGAACTAGGTTGATGGGTTCTGGCGACCACTTTCAACTAGAAGTTCCCCCCAAAATCGATAGATTTCTAGAACCTTGTTCAATGGGATATTTCGGACTCTAGTTGATGAGTTACTAAACCTCTTTCAACACAAAGTTCCTTACTGCACCGATAGGTTTCGAGAGCCTTGTTCGGTTTTGCAGCTTCGAGCTCGAGTTTGATGGGTTACTATGACCACTTTCAAGCTCGAGCTCCCAACGCAGAGAACCGATAGGTTTCTAGAACCTTGTTCGGTTTGGCAAATTCCAACTTGAGTTTGATGGGTTACTATGACCACTTTCAAAGTCAAGCTCCTAGAAAACCGATAGGAACCTTGTTCGGTTTGGATCACTTACTTTTCCTTGTTCGTCTACTCCCTTTTCAATCTGATAAGGTCTGCCTGACTTGTGAGGATGTATAAGTTTATCCCAACTACTGGTGATATCCCCAATTTTTCTCCGCTATTTATCCCAAGAAACCCATCAATTACGAAACGCACTTAACTTCTGCATGGCGCCATCTACCGGTGACGGGCGGAGGTTCTTAGAACTGCGTAAGTTGTTTGAGTTGTTTACGTTTCCACATGTTTCGTTTTTACGTTTCAGTCTAGGTTAAGACCGTGTTGTGATGTTGCGTTTCTTATGTTTGTGAGTGAATTTCATGTTATTAACATAGGTTTCCGGGATCCAATGCTCACGTAAGTGTTATGAAATGGTATGCTGTTTATATTCTACGTATTTGTAGGTTCATTTACGTCGAAATATTTCGTGGCTATCGCAATCCTAACCGTGTTGTGTTTACGCTTGATGGTAAGTATAGTGCATGTTTAACTTCTGGTGTGTTATGTTTTTTAGGCAGTCTTATGTTTTATTCACATTGAAATACTCCGTGGTTGTGTGGACTATGCGATGTGAACATCAACATCGACATCAACTTCTCGTGTGACATGTTCGAGTGAGTATAGTGACAAGTTCGATTTCTGGTGCTTTATGTTTTTTAGGTTCATATGTGTTATGGGTATGGTTAGTGATTTGTATAGTATATTTATTATGTTCTAATCTCCCTTCTTTTTAGGTGACGCGACGCATCACAACATTCCGACTGTCTATTTGCTGCTTGTTTCTCTATCTGTATTCGCTCCCATCTCTCTCTTAAAAAACGCCGGCCTTCCGCATGTCCATTCTCCAGACAGAAGTAACATCTTTTATTTGTCGCATTCGCGATGGGGTGGATCACTTGGCAACCTCTATACCCATTAGCAGCTGAATTCGATTGATTCCTGGTGCAGTTTTGCAGTGTGTGGCTATATGTCTTGCAATTTGTACAGAACGGTGTCATCTGTTTCGTGCGCGGTTGCAGAAATGGCATCTTATCTGTCGGCGATTCGGCCTGCCTCTTGGACTACCCTGATTTCCATTGCGATAGTTATTCACAGGCGGTTGGAAATTGTTTCTGCGCTGCTGGTTCTGTTGACCCCCATTCTTGTTGTTCTGGTAACTTCTTTTGGGGTACTGTCGATTCGTCTCGAACGATTGATGTGGTCGTTGGGTGAGGCCTGTTCCCATGTAGTAGTTTGGTCCTACCCCCGGGTTAAGTTGTTGACTGGCGGCGGATTGCTGCGGTTATTGCATACACTGTTGTTCTAGTCTTCTAACTTTCGTTCCTAACGCCTCCAGTGTGTTTTCAACGTCTTGTAAGAGATAGAACTTGTAATTCGAATTCAACACTCCCATCTTGAAAAAATGCAGGCCTACTTCCTCTACTTCAGCCTTTAATCCATCTCCTCCATTAGGGTACTGTACGTCTGCAGCATTCTTACAGGCAGCAATGAGATCTTTCACCCTGTTGAAATATCTCAACAGGGTCTCTGTTGGTAGCTGATGAACATTGCGAATCTGAGTGTTCAACGTTATGTAGGATGCTCCCTGGAGTAGGTTTGGAAAACACAGCGAATCAAGGAAATCAGGAACCAACCCCTTCTCCCCCTTCCCCTCGAATTGTACCCCCTACAGAACAAAAAAACTTTTGAACGCGGAGACCAATTGTCGGCCACTCACCACTCCAGCAACAAAAGGCCGACTTAACCCTAAAGAGTCTAAAGAAACCACACTAATTTTACCCAAAGCCAGGATGTTAGAATTACCACTGAACCTCGACCATCGGAATCTTACCATTGCTCTCCCCTTATATATAAGCAAAGCAAAACAACCAAACCCCAAAAGTTTACTTCACAAAAATTAAAATCAAAAATTAAATTGTCGCCCTGTGACACGTGCGCCTGGCTGAACGGGATCTTAAAAATCTGTCCTATGGATCCAACAGATGGTTCGTTTGTTCCCAGGGACATCCGCCCCTTTGAATGCACGAGGGATCAATTCAACAATTGATTTCAAAATCAAACTCGATGAATTGATCTTTCGTAAATTGTGTCCAAACTCAATCGATTCCGTGGGAATCAGCTGAGTTGGACAATGGTCACCTCCAGGTCCATGAAAGAGCAATGAAATTTAAAAAGAAAGAATTGGTCTTTCATGGATTGGAGCTCCACTGTCCGGTCATTGTCTTCGGCAGAATAAAAACTGCAGAATTTTGGCCCAAAAGTCAGTCGATTTTGGAAGGGGACGTCGTGCTGTCCGGTAGAAGAATTCATAATTTTAAAGTTATGTAAAATAAATAGTTAAACCTTAAACTTAATTCGAAAATTAGAACAAGATTATTAATATGAAGAATTTGGAAATAAATCCTAAGACTATGAAACCAGAATAAAGAATTTGAAGTGATGAAAAATGAATTGTTAAACCCAAAACTTAATTCAAAAATTAGAACAAGATTATTAATATGAACAATTTAGAAATAAATCCAAAGACTATGAAACCAGAATTAAAATTTGAAGTGATGGGAAATAAATTGTTAAACCTAAAACCTAGTTTAAAAATTCGAACAAAATAATTAATTTTAAGAAAATTAGAAATGAATCCTAAGACCATGAAACCAGAAATAAAATTTTGAAGTGATGTGGATTAACTTGTTAAACCTGGAACCTAGTTTAAAAATTCGAAACAAGATAATTAATTTCAAGAAAATAGAAATAAATCTTAAGACTATGAAACCAGAATTAAAATTTTGAAGTGATGGGAATTAAAATATAAAACCTAAGACCTAGTTTGAAAATTCGAAACAATATAATTAATTTCAAGAAAATAGAAATAAATCCTTAGACTATGAAACCAGAATTAAAATTTTGAAGTAATGTGAATTAAAATGTTAAACCTACGACCTAGTTTAAAAATTCGAAACATGATAATTAATTTAAAGACAATACAGTCCCTGGCCACATTATTAGGCGCACCTGAATTTTTTGAAGTTACCAATTTTTAAGCTTCATTAACAATTGATCATTGGTTCTCCTTTTACTATTTTGGGTAAATAACAATCAACAGTCATGAATGTAAGAAATGTAATTACTTGGGAAAAAATTATATTATATACAAGTATATGCACTTTTTCGATCGTTGCTTATTTTCGCGTTGAGACTGGCCTTCCTTCACTATTATCATCTACTAACCCCTCTGTGCCCTCCAAAAAAAAAATTATGTCATAAAAAAAATTCGCTTTACTCAAACAATCTCCGTAGCAAACTTGCTGCATCAACTGGAATGTCTCCGACTCATTTTTATCAAGTTTTTATCAGCAAAAGAGTTGTGTTGGGAAAACTGTCATAACTTTTCTACTTCTCAATCGATTGAAACAAAATTGGTATGACTGGAAGGCGAAATGTTATAGTATTCAAACGACGGTCTGAATACAGAGATGGCGCTACTATTTAATTTGATATAGCTTATAACTTATTTGTAGCACTGTGCATGTACATAACTGCGAAGAAAAAATCAATGTCTTTTAGGCGACACGCAGAGCCTTGCTTCGATGATGATACAAAAAATACAGGCCAGCACGATATCGTGTAAGCGTTTGAGATGGGTCTACGCCTCAATAATCGTTTCAGTCAGGCGAATTTCGTAGTTACTATTTCCTTTGCAATCGCCCTCTTAAGCTTAAAAACATCCTTGCAGACAAGGATACGGTAGGATGTGGAACACTCTCTTATTACCGTCAATCCAACAATGTATTGTGTAAGTAACTGCGAGTGAAAAAAATCGACAGTTATTAGCCTTTAGGCCGTAATTTTAATCTGTAAGCCGCAGTTTTCATAACACACGATGGTGCGCCTAATAGTTTGGCCAGGGACTGTAGAAAATACGTCTAAAGATTCATCTAAATATATGTAGACCAAAAATTTTTAAATATAAATAAAGTAATAAAGTAAATGGACTAATTTCTGTGACTAATTATTCTATGAAAGGTCGACTGATCTTACACCAAGCACTCCTCGAGCCTTTGTTGTGAAATAAAAAAAAAGATTGCGAAAATCACAATAAGGGGGGAGTCAAATTAAAGTTCATAGATAATTAGGCTATGTGGGATACTATCAAAGGATTTGCTCAAGTCTGTAAAGATCTCTTCAATCACCTCTCCGCGTTCAAGTGCATTCATTGTGAATGACGTGAACTGAACGAGGTTGGCGACCGTTGATTTACCCTTGAGGAGGACATGCTGATGTGGGGAGATGATTGATGAGAAGGAGGGGTACAGTTTCTCTACAAGAAGTTGTTCAAAAAGTTTTGGGATGGCAGAAAGTTTGGCGATAGGTCTGTAATTTGTGGCTTGCTTTTTAGAGCCCTTCCTAAAGACGGGGATGAGAAACCCGACCTTCCAATAGTCAGGAAACAGCCCAGTGCTGATAGAGATGTTGAATAGTTTTGATAATGGGCGTGCATGGCTGATCGTTCATCGTTTAAGTAGAATAGGGGGGATACAATCCGGGCCCGAGGAGAAATCGTCTTTAAGATGCACAAGCCGTTCATAAATTTCTTTTTCAGAGAAGAGTAACTTGGGGAGGTCGACAAGAGAAGGAGGAGAAGCGGAATATAAGGAGGAGAAGTAGGCTTCGTCTCGTTTAAAAAGCCCATCATAGAAGGTGGAAGAAAAAATGTTGGCAAACATGTTCGCAATAGTAGGGGATCGTCACGCTCCTCGCCAAGGTAAGAGATGGCATGAGGGAAGCAGTCCTTTTTCATTTTTCTTTTTGAATTGACAAAAGATTAGAACCCGCGGGGATTAGCAAGAAGGTTAGACCTCATCGACACAAGATAATCATTGTAGAGAGACTTGTTCAGGGATGCGAAACCGGTCTACGTCACATACAATTTCTCGTAGTCCGCAAGCAGACCCGATTTCTGTTATCGTTTCCAATTCGAGTTACGTTTGTTTCTGATAGATTTCAATTCCCTGGTATACCAGGGTGGCGATAGTTTAGGAGGTGTAGTATCTGATGTTGGCGTGGAAATGGAGATGCCATGGTGCAGTGTATCATAGAAATTAGTGATATAAGACGAGAGATTAGATTCAGAAACGTACATGTCACGGCATGAAGACTGTAAAATTGAATTTAAGAGATCATAGTTGGTTTTACGGAAGTTGAGTCGTGGAGCAGAGATGAAATTCCTAGCGTTTGTGGGGCTGGTGGGGTGATTATAGAAGAGGCTAACGGAAGGGGAGGGTGATGATAGTCGACGCTACAGAGTTCCATTGTCTTATGCAGTTGCAAACTGGAGTGTTGGATGGGTCGTTTGAAAATACTAAGTCCAGTTGTCGATTGTTCCGATTTTTTATTGGATTCATTTGGTATAGGCTGTGGAGGGATGTGATATCAGTAAAGGGAATTTCAGAAGGAGTGGTAGGGTAGGGTTGTCAGCATTGAAGCAGTCAGATTCAATGTCAAATGACCATTCGAGTGAAGGAAGGTTGAAATCACCAAGAAGCAGTATAGGCTCCTCAAGTGGAGCTAAACCGACTAAGGAGTCAATTACATCGGAGAGAAGTAAGTTCGCACTTTCGTTAGAGCGCGGAGGAATGTAGCAGGTAATAAGAACTAGGTTCTCCGAGGGTAAGCGAATTCTAACTGCAATCATTTCGATGGGATCCTGGGAAGAAGTTTGGATGAGGAAGGCGTCAAGCGAAGAACGCACTGCTATTAGCACGCCTCCGCTCCGCCGATTTGGATCACCTTTGGAGCGGTCTTTTCGGAAAACAGTGAATTGCTGGTCAAGGACCTGAAGATCGTGAATGCTATCACACAGCCATGTTTCAGTCAAACAGATTATGGTGTGGGGAAGCGTTTGTGAGGAGAGGAATGCAGGGTGGGATTTGGTACGAAGTCCCATTACGTTTTGGTAATGGACGCTGGCAGTTTTTTTTCCGGCATGGAACCAGACGGCCCATATGAGGAATTGGGAACATCTTCAAGAACTCGTCGCCTGTAGCTTCTTTCCCTAGGCAGGAATTCTTTCAGAAACACGTCCTTGGGCCATTTTGATTTAGTGACGAGGAGCTCGAAAAAGGAGGGTCGGGCAATAATCTTGAAGGAAGAACATCGCCCCTCAGAGAGTTTGAAAACCTTAATCCAATTCTCTTCAATGGGAACACCAATAACATTCTCAAAAGGATTGATGATATCATGGGTCTGCGTGGAAGGAACCAGCTCGGTTACACAAATCGATCGTGTTTTGTGAACAGTCTTTAGATTACTGAGATAGGTATGAGGAACTTCCTGCCGTGTAGTTTCAAGCGCAGTTTCAGTTATAGTGCAGGGGCCAACATTGGAAGGGATTATGTTCAATTGTAGGGAAGTCGAGTGGAAATTCGAATTGTTCAAAATATCAGTGAGAGCAGTTACATCCTGGGACTTAGTGTCGTGTATGTTATGTCCAGGGGCAATTGTAATTCCAGAAGACGCAGATTCATCAGCGTTATTCATAACACTTTTTATTGGAACGGACTGGGGATGGACATTTGGTGCTAGGTCAGGCTGCGGCGAGAAGGTCATTAACGGGGTGTCCTGTTGTGTAGAAAGAGTTTGTTTACTTGATCTAGTCGACCTAGCTATTCCTCTCTGTACAGATAATAAGGCGGGTTTGGTAGTGGGTTGGTCGGGTGTAAGGGGATCAATCTGTGGAGGGATGAGGTTTTTGAGTGACGCGACCGATGCTGGAACTGTCGATTGGATGGCGGATGATTATACGAGATGATTACCTAGCTTACGGAGCTGGGATTCAATGTCCTTTAGGCGGAATGAGAGAGCATTCAGGGAGTATTTCCGGCATTGCGCGCAATACCGGTAAACGCCGGAGTCTTTGGATTCCACCTTGTAAGCTAAGGCAACAGTCATGCCCACACATTTATGGTGAAAGAACGCATCACTAAAGCCATGACAGGATAAAAGCCTACCAGGGCTTTTGTCTTTGCAGTTGGGAGCACCACAGTGATAGGTCATATTTTGGGTCCTTATAACTACTTGTTTATGCTAGGAAATAGAAAAAGCACGAAATGAAAGTTGTGACTATCGAAAAAAGAAACGTTAGTAGTGTACGCAAGTGGATCCCAGGTCAGTACAGCAAAAATGAAATTTATGAAGTATTTACTGCATCACGTAGCCAACGGTGGTCCTATTATAGCTCGGGGAAAAAATATCCGTTAAATGAGGGGAAGTAACTGAACAGGTCTTAACTTTGGTTTTTGTTTACTTATTTGTTTTTGTTTGTTTTTGTTGAGCTGTATTTTAGTTATTTTTTCAATTGTATTTAATAAAATCGGTATTCTAATTGGAAGTAATTAACTTTGTTATTTGGATGTTGGAACAATTACCACTGAAATGTTGTTATACATTCGGGAATTATTGTTCACATTAATATATTCACACTTGATAAGTTTTTCAATTGAAAAGTGCTTGATAGTTGTGAGTATTTGTGTTCACTATTCAAAGTTAAGTTTAATAACTTAAGTTTGATTTAAATATTTGCACTTGCGCATTGACTTCACTTCACTTTCACGTTGATAATGTTCTATGGCATAGTCCCATTAACAATTGTTGAAATTCCGATAGTTCAGGATAAAAAGTCTTAAAAATTCTTGAAAACTATTACAAAACACAAAGGAAGTTCAAATATTTCGAGATTCAAACATAGAGACTACAGTCCAAGTAAATACGTGTTCACTCTAAACAACACCAAACAATACTAATACTAAACAAGCAAGAACTTATAAATTACAGAAACAAAACATTCCCCTACCCGACTTGTCCTCGTGGGGAATCAGACTGCAACCCTCCACTAAATACAGAAACAGATCAAGGTATAAAACAAACCCTCAAAATTTGCACTTATAATGTAAGATCACTTGCATCAACAGAACGATTCCTTGAATTAACTTATGCTCTAAAAAATATCAACTGGGATATTGTAGGTCTCGTAGAAAGACGAAAAATGGGATGCAGGATCGAAGAACACAACGACTTTATCTTTTGCTACATTGGTGGAACTAAACGACTACATGGAGTAGGAATTCAAGAAAAAATAAAAATATTAAAACAACATTACCAGCATCATAGGAATCTCAGAAAAAGTTGCACTTTTACAAGTAAAATTTGAATGCTTCTCCTTATCAATAATTCAAACATACTCACCGCCAGAGAGATCAGTGGAAGAAGAAATTGAAGAATTCTACAAAGACATTGAATATGCTCACTCCAAGACCGAAGGAAAGGTCATACATCAATGCGAAAATTGGTTGTCCACAAGCAAATTACTACCCAATAATGGGAAAACATGGTTACGGAGTGCGCAACGAATGAGGTGAACGTCTCTTAAGCTGCGCCTACTAACACAAATTGTCAACAATGAACTCATTTTTTGAAAAGAAGAAGAATCGTAGATGGACATGAAATTGGCAATGGCTATCGCCTGACCAAAAAACTAAAAACGAAATAGATTTCATAATGATAAACCGCCACAAGCTTATAACTAATATTGTAATACTTAAAAAATTCAATTTCTCTTCCGATCACAGATTAGTGAGAGCAACACTACGTCTAAGTCGTCCAATAAGGAGCAGAAAAACCTACACAACAGAATGTACTGACACCCAAACATACTACAATATCCTGGAAAGAGGTATAACTGAGAGCTCAAAATGCAAAAACACTACAAACCCTCATCAATATAATATTCTCTCTGTAGACACCGCCCAACTAATAAAAAGGCGCACGGAACTACCACACGCAAAGAATAAAACTAAAGAGATGAAAGAAGAACTTTGCAGAATATACAAAGAGGCTAACAGATCAATCAGTAAAGACTAAAACAACCACAGGTATGAGACTATTTCGAGAAACATCGAGAATTTTAGAAGTGCCAAAACAGCCTATAAAGAACTAACTACATTCAAATCATGGATTCAGAAACTTGAGCACAACTCACAAGAAACAAAATCAATAAGAGTGGTAATAAGCCATGCAACAAGCTTTTACAAAAACTTGTACAGGAAACAAAATAACTCCGAAATGGAAGCGCAAGTAACTCACATAAATATGAGCGACTGCATCAGCCCAATCGAAGACTCCGAACAAATCAAAAAGCGAAGGCTGAGAAGAGTCCCGGACCAGATGGAATATGCAATGAAGCTCTTAAAATAGGAGCACCTATCTTAACTCGCCACTTAACGCAACTATTTAAAAGGATACTAGACGAAGAAAAAGTACCAACTCAGTGGAACATATCGGACATAATCCTGCTCTTTAAAAAAGGAAACCCCTTCGACATAGGAAATTACAAACCCATAAGTCTGATGGCAAGTATTAACAAATTATTCTCATCCATAATATTAAAGAGAATATTCGACGACATTGACTAACAGCAACCAAAGGAACAAGCGGGATTCAGAACAGGCTTTAGTACAATGGACCACATACAGACATTAGAACAGGTTATAGAAAAGTATAGAAAATACAATAGACCACTGTGTGTGGCCTTCATTGACTACAGCAAAGCCTTTGATAGTCAGTCACTGCTCAATCTGGAACGCATTACAACAATCAAACATTAATTCTAAATACATCAATATCTTGAAATATACTTATACAAAAAGCACGAGCAGAATAAAAATGGAAACAAGAGGAGACGAAATAAAAATAGAACAAGGCGTACGACAAGGAGACCTTCTATCCCCAAAACTGTTTATAGCAGTACTTGAAAATATTTTTCGAAAACTAGACTGGAAAAAACAGGGGAGTGTACAACAATGGACACTATTTAAACCACCTGAGGTTCGCTGATGACATTGTTGTAAGAGCTGAAACCGCCAAAGACCTAGAAGAGATGATGACATCACTTGACCGCGAAAGCTCCAAAATCGGCCTGGAAATGAATGCTAGTAAAACCAAGGTAATAACTAACAATCGTGAACGCCCGATAGTGACAAAAGGCAATAATATAGAATATGTCAGCCAATATATCTACTTGGGAAAACAAATTTCATTTAAAATGTCAAGCAATGAAGAAGAAGTAACAAGAAGAATAAACGCAACCTGGAAGTAATTTTGGTCATGAAGAGAATTCCTTAAGGGGAACTACAACTTGCACATGAAAAGGACAATATTTGATACATGCCTATTACCCTGCTTGCTGTATGGCTGCCAAACTTGGGTATTCACAAATAAAATAAAATAAAAATCAAATGCAGTCAAACAGCAATGGAATGAAGCATGTTGAAAATTAGAAGAACACAAGAAACCGAAAGGCCCTGTCAAGGTCCGCGCCGTAGATTTTCCGTGAAAACTTGGGAATTAAATTATAATAAGTGTTTCTCATGAGTATGTACTTAAATCAATGTTTCATATACAATGGTTATATAGAGTGGTACGGTAACAGAAAACATGAATCACAAGTTTATTGTTTCCGCCTTTTTTCATATTTCCTTTGATCCTGCCGTAGCTCTGACATTTACTCGGCACTGGACACTTTAGGATTTTTTGAATACGATTTGATGCAAGCTCTCTTTGATTTGCGTTTTATTCAATTCGGCCCATATCTACGGCTGACATGAGCCAATATTTTTAATTGTTTTTCCAATTTTCAATTTAATTCCGATTTTTACTAACATTTCAGCGACTATTTTTATTGTTTTACTTCAGGTCCTCGTAGCTCTTCTCAAATTTCTTACAATGACACCCGAATGAATGTCCTACATGATCGCGTTCTCACACTACACTTATTTATAATTTTACCAACGCTTATTAACAAGAATCATGCGTAATTGAACAAGCCCGATGACGTCACGCGCAAAACTTATGCCACACGATAATCACGTACAAAAATTCTGTATGCATTGTGACCTCAACAGTTGTTATTGCATTATTAGCCTCATAGCTATGGCCGATTGAAACCTGACAGTAAATTGTACCGCAAGAAAGTTTGACTGGCTATCAGTGTACTTAACGAGCGAAAAGACGTTTTAACGTCAAAAAATTACAACAAAATTTTCGTAATAATATGTACTTTCATCATCAAACCATTAATTACAATTGTTATGGAGAGCAGTACGGTTACAGAATAGATAAATCACAAGTTAATTTTTTTCCGCCGTTTTTTTTATTTCTTCTTCGATGCCACCGTAGTTCTCACACTTGCTCGGTACAAAACATTTTTGGTTTTTAATATTCGGCTTGATGCGGGTTTTTTCCGATTTGAGTTTTTACAATTCGGTGCATATTTACGCCTCAAATGAAACGATATCTTCCATATTTTTTACATTTTCAAATTCATTACGATTTTTGCATATATTTCGGAAAATATTTTTAATGTTTCGCTTTAGGTCCTGGTAGCTTTTTTCATGGTTTTTACAATGATTCCCCAATCAACGTCCTAGCTTAATGCGTTCTCACGCTAACTCATAAATATCCTCACACACCTCTAAAAAACAACAATCACACGTGGGCGCTTGCACGAGCCCGATGACGTCATGGGAAAAACACGTGACACACAATAAATACGTGCAAATATGTTCCATCCACTGTGACTTCAACCGTTCTTATCGCGTTATTAGCTTCGTAGTTATTAGCGATTGAAAAATGACTGTGTTTTGTAACACAAGAATGTTAGACTGGCTACCAATGTACATACTCAACGAGAAGAAAGACGTTTTCGCGTCAAAAATTAAGAGCCAAGATATCCGTCAAAAAACTAAACTGACAGGTGCTCTCAAGCACGCACTCTTATTAAAGTGGAGATGGGCTAGGCACATCTCACGATACTCAGGTAGAAGATGGACCATTGAAGCCACACGATGGAAAGGTCCAGAGGGGAACAGGAATGTGGGTCGACAACTAAGACGGTGGGCTGATGACATAAAACACGTTGCAGGATGAAGTCAGGCAAAGACAGGGAGTCATGGAAAAGGATGGAGGAGGCCTATACCCAAACAGGAGTCCATATCCCATAAACAATACTGTTACCCTTTTTGGGATTTCGTTGATCGCCACGTTCTGCGAAATTTATTTCTTCCTCATATAATTCGATGTCACCGACTTTCAGCGCCAAGATTTAACTCCATCGAAGTGTATGGGGTCGGTGGGATCTGCTCCAGAGACCTCAACCTTCGGAGCACTGATGAGGGTTGGTTGAGGTCTCACCCGAAATCCCCAGCAGATGGCCTTTCTTAAGGTTCCCGGTATTTGGTCGCCGATGTCCGTCATGGTTTCCGGCGCTTCAGCTTGTAGCGTTACTCCTCACCCTACTTCACGCAATTGTCGTGGTGCTGTGAACGTGCAGCCCACCGACGAAAATTGTAACATTGGTGTCAGGTGTGGGGTCCTCGAACGACTTCTTGAAAAAGAAGTCACCCCTTCAGTTCGGATGGAACTTCGAGCTTTCGAGGAGGGAGTAATGTTACCCTTTTTGGGATTTCGTTGATCGCCACATTCTGCGAAATTTATTTCCTCCCCATATAATTTAACGTCACGGACTTCCAGCGCCAAGACTTAACTCTATCGAATTGTATGGGGTCGGTGGGATCTGCTCCAGAGACCTCAACCTTCGGAGCACTGATGAGGGTTGGTTGAGGTCTCACCCGAAATCCCCAGCCGATGGCCTTTCTTAAGGTTCCTGGTATTTGGTCGCCGATGTCCGTCATGGTTTCCGGCCCTTCAGCTTGTAGCGTTACCCCTCACCCTGCTTCACGCAATTGTCGTAGTGCTGTGAACGTGCAGCCCACCGACGGAAATTGTAACAATACTAACATTAATACTAACATCTCTTACCTATCTTAAGCTATAACTTACTAATAAATACAGAAATGAAATAGAAAGCGAAGATATGGAATAAACTGCTTTATTATTAGTCTTCAGTAATTGCCTGCGAGGCCGTGTTAATTTCTTTCTTGACCTTCTTTTTTTTATAAACAGAAAAAAAAATAACTTTGCATAGTTATTAATCAAATATACTTTGCTAACAGTATCTTTGTCAGTATATGCTCGTATATGTTTACATATATATAATGTACAAACTAATTTTTACATTTCACCTTGGGGAAAAAAATTAAACTTGAAACCATTGATTAGATGCGAAAGAACATATATAGAAAACCTGTGTTTCAAAGTGCCAAGTGTTTTATTATTTGGGTAAATTTTCATATATGCCATATTTCATTGGTAAAAGCAAGGATAACAATTTCACTTGGATGTTATGAACCCTGCTTCATGAGATGCAGGCAGCCAAACAATCCTAACATGCAGGTTATACTAATACTTCACTACTTCGTTGTTGTTAACGTAGTATTAGCTAGCATTAGATGTTCAACCCTAACTACACTCCATTCCTCCTAAATTTCGGAATTCACCGGATTATTTATTTATGAGCGTAGAGTGAGAACGCGTTTAGCTAGAACGTTGATTGTGGTATCGTTGTAAAAAGCATGGAAAGAGCTACTAGAATCTATAGCTAAACAATAAAAATATTCTCCAAAATATAAGCAAAACTCGTCATGAACTTGAAAATGGAAAAAAATGGAAGATATCGTCTCATATGCGTCCTAAATATGCACCGAATGGTAAGAAACTCAAATCGGAGGAAACCCGCATTAAAAAGAATATTAAAAACCAAAAATGTCCAGTGCCAACCAAGTGTGAGAGCTACGGCGGCATTGAAGAGGTAATAAAATAACGGCTCATATCAATGAACTTGTGATTTATCTATTCTGTTACCGCACTACTCTTCATAATCATTTTAATTAATAGTTTGATGATTAAAGTACAAATTAGTACGAAAATCTTCCTGTAATTTTTTTGACGCAAAATCGTCTTTTCGCTCGTTAAGCACACTGAGAGCCAGTCACACTTTCTTGCGGTACCACATACCGTCAGATTTCAATCGCTTATAGTTGGGAGGCTAATAATGCGATATCAACAGTTAAGTGCACAATGGATAGACCACGCCTTTACGTGTTTATTGTGCAGTATTTGTTTTGCGGGTGGCATCATAGGGCTAGTGCACCTACGCATGGTTTTTGTTAATAAGCGTTATGTAAAAGAGCAAATCAGTGTATCGTGAGAACGCGATCATATAGGACGTTCGTTCAGGTGTCATTGTAAGGAGTTTGAGAAGAACTACCAGCACCTTAAGTAAAACGATAAAAATATTTTCCAAAATATAATTAAAAATGGGTATTAAATTGAAAATTTAAAAAAATTTAAAATATCGTCGGATATGAGTCGTAAATATGCGTCCAATTGAATAAAACGCAAACCAGAGAACGCTCGCATCAAAACAAATCTAAAAAAAACCCAAAATGCGCAGTGCCGAGTAAATGTCGGAGCTTCGGCTGCATCAAAGAAGATAAAAAAAGGCGCAAGAAATAAACTTGTGATTGATCTTTTCTGTCACTGTACCACTCTACATAACCATTGTATAAAAGACATTGATTTAAGTATATACTAATAAGAAACACTTATTCTTATTTTATCTGGAAGTTTTCACGGAAAATGTACAGTGTGGACCTTGACTGGGCCTTTCGGTTTTTTTTTTCTTCACTATATTGTTTTGCGGTTTCTTTAATTTCACTTTGTCACTTGAAAACTTGACAGGTTTAATTTATATGTCTTCTAACCTCTCAGAACCTTTGTTGTGTGATATTCAAGAACGTGTCTGTAATGTTGGGTGATCATGTCTCTGGGTTCTTCGAGATTGGTTCATTTATAATGTTATGATGCTACAAAGAATATTCTTCCCCTTATTGTCTTTCTTGGTTTCAGATTTTAATCTTTTTTTTTAAATTTTTATTGCTTTATTTTTCGTCAAAGTTTAGGGTGATGATGGCTTTCGTTTCTCGCTTTTGTTCTTTTTTCCAATTTTTGGGATGCTGCGCAATTAACTGAAAACATATATGTATATTTCTACCCAGTGCATGCACGTTTGACTATATATTATATCATTCCTTCTTTCTTTTCACAGTATAAATATGTTCAAGCGAGAGAAAAGAGACACACACATTCAGAAACTATTTGTTGCATTATATTCTTTCTCTTTCTGTAAGCACATGTTATAATGTCGGTTTATTTGCCAGATATTTTCTTTCTTTCTTTCCATATATATATTAATGGAGAATAAATATAAATAATATGAGCACGACGTGCAAATAAAAAAAAAACGGTACTCACCACGGGCAATTTCCAGAACCAGCACTAATTAAATTACACAATTCTTTCTCTACTTACTAAATAACATAAAAACATGGAAAGGAATTTAAGTTACTAAGAAAAAATTAAGAAAAGAAAAAAACATATCGATTTACTGGATCAAAATTCTAACAACCACATGTTTCACCGTATTCGGCTAAGAAGGAAATATCCGTACTCTCCGGTCCTCCTCGACACATCGAACTCCCACGACGACTCGATCCAAAAAGCGAGCGATTCATCTCGTCTGCTGCCGATGATCACTGTGGATCCCGTTATCCTTCCCACTGGTTCCTCCCATCTGTATCCGCCGTGAAGAGACTGGCGATCGAAAACTCACATTGTTTACACGCTTGGTACGTTCAGAATTTCAGAGTCGGAAAACAGCTTCTCTTACAAGGTGATCCTCATATTGAGCAACTGCTCATTTAGTTCAGAAAACCATCGAACTATCCAGTTCATTTTAATTGTTATGAATTATAAAATTGTTTGCTTGTATTATTTTATTTTGGTGATCGAATGAGAACTTTATGTGCGTAACGCTCTGTGTTTAAAGCACTCCTTAGCACATGCAGTTTATATGACATTATCGTTCAGTACAATGCGTACGTGCTTATGAATTTAGGATTGTGCGTTCGATGCTTAGTTAAAACTTAATTTTTAAAGTTAAATAAATTTTTTTTATAAAAATAAATGGAAATGTTGTAGTATTATTATTTTTCCTCAGTTATCGTCGTATGTATTGTATGTATGTATGTTCAGATTTTACAAAAAAGTAATCGTAACTAACTCACTATTAGGATAGTTTTTTTGTAAAATTTGAATACCATATTGTAGGCATATTTTGTGTTAAATATCACAAAAGGATAATTTTTGTTCAAAGAACAGAGCTTTTTGTAATGAAGAGCAGGAGAATTGAAGTGATTGAAAAATCTATAAGACAAAGTAGGCTTTGAAGTCATTTTACAAAATTATCACTGTAAACCATCATGAAAAGTAACGAACAAGATTGTCATAACGAATGGCTTTTGAATGAAGACGGAATTTCTGATACAGGTTTAATTCAAATACCTCAACAAATGGTGAAGCACAATGATCAAATCTCAGCAATTATCGGCAACATCAATCAATTATTAACTCATTGTCATTTTTCCAGAAGAGGTATAGGCGCACCAACTTTATTCAAACTCTTGTAATGAATGATCCAATCATTGACATGATTCCTAGAGACAAGAAAATTTATTATACGCTGACTCGATAGCTATAGGAGATTTTAATTACGAATGCAACAATCCAATAGAATTTCTTAACACGCTGACACCATCAGGAATACCGCTTTAAAGGTTGATTCTTAAGAAAGAATTCATAATTATGTTGCTGCGAAACCTTAACACAAAAAAAGCTTTGATAGCTTAAGGATTGACAGACAATTTCATTCAAGCCAATTTTCTGTCAGAAAATAACAGAGGGTAAATTTTGTAACAAATGATTCTTTACCGCTAACTTACTTTCCTTGTGACAAATTTAGTATGTACATAAATAAGAATCCATAAGGTTCAGCAACAAAACACGGAACTATTATAAATGCAATTATTTCACGTCATCTCGAAAATGTCGAATCACGGATATATATCTAATATTTGAGTTATCGAAAACCATTGACTTCATTCAGTATTCGTATAACCAAATGAAGCACAAACCAATAACAGTGTAAATATTGAATAAACTGAATATTCTTGATGCAAATTTTTTATTGGTGGATTTCTTTTCAGATGCTCTATCGTTTTTTAAGAAGTTTCAATTCTTTCACGTGTACGGTGTTACACACGCAATTGTTTTTTCTGTTCTTGAGTTTTTTTACAAATCTATTTATGGTATTTGTTTTTATTATCTCCAATGATCAAACTGTTGACTATCGTTTTTATTTAATCCTTGTTTAGTTTCATTGTTTAGTTCACTATTGTACTCCGCGTCTAAATTCTTAATTTTCTTTTCCACATTAATTTCTCTTTTTCTCTTTACTTATATGTGTACATATTAGTTGCGTTCCATTCGCCTTGCTCTGCTCATGATCATTGCTCACGACGAATGGAACGCACAAAATTTTATTTTCAAAGGTTGGCTAACCTGTTGATATTTTGACATTTGTCAATTTACAACTTTCAACTTGAATTGTCAAAACCAATTTCAACAATTCATTTCAACTTGAATTGTCAAAACCAAATAGTTAAATTTAATTTATTTCAATTGCAAGTGATATAAAATATGGCGCAAAAAGCAGAATTATTGAAGGTGAAGTTAATTTAGTTTTATATGTTTCAAGTGAAGGTTAACTAAAATTGGTTTTAGATTTTATGTGAATCTAGCAGCTCTTCCGAAGGAACGGATGTTTCTTCTTCGGAATCCTTTTTTGATAGCTTTTCATCATTTTCATCGGATTCAGTGGAAGAAGAGCTCCAGCCATCAATTACCAATTTTATGGCAACTATTGAACAGTACTCCGATGCTCAATTTAAAAGGCAGTTTCGTTTGGAACGCAAAACTGTTTTGTATCTGATCGGTAAGCTTCAAGATAGATATGATTAAAATAAAAAAACTTAAGGTTTGGTATTTAATTTTCAGGTTTATATAGGAATAGTATGAACAGTCACCTGGGTGGTCGTGTACGTGTTTCGGTTGAAAAGGCAATTTACCTTTTTATATGGTACCTGAGCAACACTACCACGTTTTGAGAATTAGCAAACTTGTTTGGAGTTTCTAAGTCTTCGGCGTGGAGAGTTGTAACACGGGTGTCAGTCTGGTTGATTGGGATTGGCCATGAATACATCAAGTGGCCATCTTCCTCCGATGTTCAGGCAATATCGGCCAAGTTCGAGAGGAAGCACAAGATACCTAACATAATAGGTGCAATAGACGGCACCCATATACGAATCAAGGCACCCAGAGAAGAGAAAACAGCATTTTTCAACCGAAAACGTTACTATAGCATTAACCTGCAGGTAGTGGTTGATGCGTCAAAAAAATTTATTAGCGTCTCGTGCGGAGAGCCGGGGTCCCTACACGATAGTAGGGTTCTGCGTAGATCAAAACTCTACAAAAGGGCTGAAGAAAATATGGCGAACACATTTCCGAACGAGACATTTTTAATTGGTGATTCGGCATATCCTTGCCTTGAATGGCTTGTTCCTCCTTTCAGGGACAACGGATCACTGTCTGATGCTCAGAATGCATTCAATGATAAACATTCGTCAACACGAATTGTCGTGGAACATGCTATTGGTTTACTGAAAACTAGGTTCAGAAGACTTCTTCACTTCACAGAACAGGTTCACCTTAACCATGTGAAGAACCTAGTTTCATGTGCATGTATTTTGCACAACATTTGCATGTCACAAAATGACAATGTTCTTGGTGATGAAAATGAACCTGACGTTCTATCACAGGAACAAGAACCTGACGCTCAACCACAGGAACAAGAAAATGAAGAACAACATCAAACAAATCGGCGTCAACGTCTCCTAAATCTGCTTCTACGGAAACATATTTTATAAGCGTAAGTAAATTCCTTATTTATTTTAAGTATTTGTTTTATTATTACCTATTTACAAAAATTATTCTAGACTTATATCTAACTAACAAATTTAGAAAACTTATATCTAAGTAATACATTTATAAAACTTATATCTAACTAATAAATTTAGAAAACTTATTCTAGACTTTTAAATAATTTACTTAACCTAACTCATCAATCCGCTGGATTTCCCGCATCCTTTCTTCATGGCGCTGTTGACGGCACCTTTCCTTCTCCTTAAGGTAAGCCTCATGTCGTTTGGCTTTTCCATCGAGGTACTTCTCCATAAGTTCGATCTTACGGTCGTAGTACCTCTCTTTAGCTGTCTGCCGGGGCCTCGTCCTTTGCTCTGGTTGGCCACCTGACGAGCTTGCTGCAGTCGATGTTGATGCCAATAGATCATCACTGTTAACTGCAAGCACAGTGGTGGTTTGGCTACATGATGCCGACGATGGTAATTCAGCAGCAATAGGCTCTTCTACCAAAGCGACGCTTTTCCCGAAGCCAACTTGTACCACCTCACTGGTGCTTACAATTGGGCTTCTGCCAAATATTTCCTCCATAAGACCTTCATATGGAAAATATTGGCTTCCAGCCCCTGACCTATTGGCAGAGTCTTTACTCGCCTTGAAGGCTCGCAGCAAGCTACGCAGCTTCACCTTAAGGTTGCTTACTGTGGTGCGATCCGTCTGAAATTTGAATAAATTAAAATTTTTCCTTAAAAGCCAAAATGTCAAACTCACCAAAATTCCTTGCGCCATCAAATCTTGCAGGACATTCTTCATAGCTGATTTTTTCTTTCTGACGTCCTCAGATTCACCTTTCCTTGTTAGATAGGACGTCAGAAAAGCCTTGGTCTCTGCAATAGACCAGTGTCTCTTAACGCTGAAAATAAAACACAAACAAAAGCAAAGACAAAACAAAACAAACACAAACCAAACAAGAAATCAATAAAAAAGATCAAAATTAATTTAAATTAACGCAATAAAATCAAAAACTAAGCGAAACTACGCGTACGTATTATTTTGCGCTTTCTCCATGATGATTTTGTTGACACTAAATTAAATTTGGCATTTGACACATTTTTCAATCAAATCGTCAGTGCCACCAACCCTGAAAACAAAAACTACAGTCTGGATCAAAATTTTTTACGTGAGCAGTGCTCTTGCTCACGTTTTAAAACGTGTGCAAGGTTGCACACATTTTGTTGTTGTTCCCAATGTAAATGCTGATCTGCTCATGAGCAGACCAGCGAATGGAACGCAACTATTTTTACGACCTATTTGCTCATCGTTTCTCTTCAGCGTGTGTTTATGTATTTGTATCCTCCATTTAAATTTTTTTCTTTTCCATTATTTCTCTTGCTTTACTATTTCTTTGTTCTGCAATGGGTCCTTCTTGCCGCTAGAATGTGCCTTATGAAACATTTTCACCTACCAAAGTCATATAAAAGTCATAAGGTGGCTGCCATATTTGCGAGCATGACGTAGAGCGCAATATTCAAAGTATTCTTTTAGGATCGCACTGTAAGCGAACTTTGGATTTTGTGTTCGGTACCTATTTTCGTAAGCTTGTCAATTATTGTGATACATAATCGTCGATTTACGTGATATATGTATGTCTAAACGTAAAACTTGGTTCTTGTTAGTAGGTGATTCAGTCAGTTTGATTTTTGGTTTGATAGGTCGTCTATCGTATTTAGTCATCATGCATTTCTGACAGTTAATAACAATTTTCCGAATGTGATCAAAGAATTTAGGGTAATATATTCTATCTTTAAGTTGGGGTCATGTCACTACTATCCCATTATAAAGGCTTTCGTTTATGTGATATTGAGAGATTTGTTTACTTAGTTCTTGTTCATTAAAAATGTCTCTAGCTTTCTTCGTAGCTTTCTCTAAACAAATTTCCTTATCATGACCAAAAAAATTAATAAGTGCTTGTTTAACCCTATTGTAAATAGAAGCACCCAATTCGGTTTAAATTCCCACTTTTCCTTTCCCAATATTCTTTTTAAATATATCAACCAATATTAATACGCTAACATAAATTTTGTGACCCCTCTTACGGACAAACTGCATTTCCGATTTCATTAAAAATGCACAATTTAAGAGATATTTTGTCAAAAATGTGCAGAATATACTTTGAATTGAAATTGGTCAAGTAGTTTACCCGTAATTAATAAAAATAATTTCAGTGCGTTTGTTGTCGCATTGATAAGAGCATGTTCAGAAGAGTATTGTGGAAGAGAGAGATCGATGAGCAATGCATATACGTGAGGGTGAGATATGAATTTGTGGTGTGGAAATCTTCTCAGTGTGACCACATTTAGATTCAACTTAATACTAGATGTTCGGGTAATATCAGCTAAATTCTGCAAAGCTTTTTAATAGTCGTTTTGAAACTTTTCGATAATGGTTTTCAAACTTAATTCTTAATTGAACTCCATTGAACTTTCTCTGTATTGTTTTTTTCTTAGAATTGGCAAAAAATATCTGCAGTCGTTGCAAACAGTTAATCGAAGGCGAGCATAAAGAACCTTATTGGCTTTTTATACAAATGTGTTTCATTGCACGATTTATAGTAATATGTCATATTAGTCAAATATTATTTTGTCATTCTGTTGGTCTTCTATATTACATTCAAATTATTATAATAATTTTAATTGGAATCGTTTCAGACTCTTGCTTGTCGACTTATGTCTGTTTCCTTTGAAATTGGTTGCCGACCGATGTTTAAAAATAAATTCTTACGGATAATTTGCAACTGATACTTTCGAGCAATGGAAATTTCTATTTTCCAGTAAACTTGAGTCTTTTAATTTGTAGATTATGCAGTCAATTTCCCACTGCCATGGGCATTCCTAGTATCAACTAATTGTTGATCTGTTTTTTTTATATTATATACTATTGATTCCTCGGTTTTTATGTATTGTTTCGAATTCTACTTTGTCTTCATAACTAAGAATAATTTATTTTTTAGTTCACTTAGTTCAAGTAAACAAAATAAGCGTGGTTAAAAAACTATTAAATACTTCTAAACTAAATCTTTAATTTAAGCTTTCCGTGATAATTTGTTCTGAGTTTTGGAAATTAAAATTTCCGAATTTATTCAAAACAAACGGATACAAAATAATATTGCAAATTAAATATATATAATAAAACTATAGCACATTATATAAGCCTAATGGTGAAGTTCCTAACATACATGAAAATGTTATCGAAACAACTTCCATTATCACTTTCCATAAACTAAAAATCTTAAATTCGAAAATAACTATTGAAAACAACAAAATATTAGAAATATCATCTATAGACAGAAGTCCTCATGATTTCCATGAAAGTGAATTCTTAAAGAATCTGAAGGACTTTTTGTCCTCTAAAAAAATATTCTTACAAAGTCTCGGAGACAGGACCTCGTCGAATGAAATGAATCCATTTTTACCATGGTTCATTACAAAATCGATCAACTCTCAAAATTCAAAATCAAAAAAAAATGTCAACAAACTTTTCAAAATAATATAAAATGAAATTTATTCTCGTACATGTCAATCCCTTCTCGATGTTCCTGGTCAACTGGTTGTCAACCCCAGGTCGTTACTCCAGGAAGTAGCGGGACTCATCTGACTCCTCCTTCTTACGGGATCGGTCAGATGGGTCACAGGGTAACAATATTAAGAATCATTTAATTATTGGGGACTGTAATCTTGACATTTTACAACTTGATGTGTATAGCCAGGAACATATACTAAACTTACTTGAAGCAGAATTTGATCCTGGTTTTACAGGAGTAATTACACCGTGTGACTTAAACAGGGAAGGATCGTGGATAGATTTTTTTTTTTATTAACAAAATGCCAGGGTGCACACTCAGGGACACTAAGTTTTCACCATTGTATCCCTATACCCCCTGCTTTTACTCAGAGGTGTGCGCGATCCCCAGTGCCTTGCTGAACGCAAGCAGGTTGTCCACGTGCACCTCTTTGAATAGCTCTGAATAGAGGATCTCTTTGCCCAACCATTCTTGACGAAAGTTCATCAGGATCGGACATTTGCAGAGGAAGTGTCTAGGTGTTTCTTCCTCCTCACCACACCATCTGCACAGGTTGTCATGGCCCTGTGTCTTATGGGTAAAACATCGTAGGCCACAGTGCCCTGATAAAATTCCCAGGACGTCGCGTGCTCTGCGCGTATCACGTTTAGTGATCGCTCTCGCCCAGCCGGTAAAATAGTTTCCCAGCAGCTCTTCCGACCGCCTGTATCCGGAGCTTTTCTCACAAGTCTCCCACCTTTCTCTATCAATGGTGTGTAAATAATGTTGCACCCTTCGTGGTATGGGATTTCCACTTCCATTTTCAGTTGTTCACCCGACTCCGCTCCCCTTTTCGCGAGTTTTTCCGCTCTTTCATTGCCCGTGTAGCCTGAGTGACCGGGTATCCAGGTAATGATGACTCTGTTCTTTCTGGCTAGTGCATTAAGAGTTTCTTTTGCCTCCTTAACTAGCTTGGACTTGGTGTCTATCTATCGTGTATAGATAACATATTGATAAAAAAACTGAAATAATAAAAATAACAACCTTTAAACATGCAAATTCTATAACT
Organism: Chrysops caecutiens; assembly: GCA_963971475.1. NCBI lineage: Eukaryota > Metazoa > Arthropoda > Insecta > Diptera > Tabanidae > Chrysops > Chrysops caecutiens. Next base: position 50,199,897 of record OZ020567.1, on the reverse strand, counting down.
GGCCATTATGCTCTTTTTTTCAATAAGCAAATTTAGAAAGACTAATCAATTACTGAAACCTCGTATTAAATTTTCCCGTTTGAAAATTTTTGCGTCTAAATATGGCTGGTGTAATAAATTGTCTATTAGCGATCCTAACATGGCCTCTGATGTAATAATTGAAAAAATAGTTAATTGCTATAAACTCTCTGAGAAAAAAATTTTAAATAAAGATAAAAATAAATGTGTACCAAAATCTGAATGGATAACGAAAACTATTATGATTTCTTGTCAAAAAAAGAATTATTGTATAATCTTTGGAAATTAGAACCAAATAATTTGCAACTGAGGACTGAGTATAAAAATTATGAAAAAGTTTTGAGCACTATAATAAGACAAGCAGAGTTTAAACATGATGGAGAGATAATAAATAAATATAGTCAAAAACTACTAATGAACTGCTAGGAAAAGAACCACAAACTGAGGATTCTATTGAGTATATCATAGAACCGGAAAATAGCAATATAAAATTAGATAACTATATGAAAATTGCCAACACATTAAACAAATATTTCACAGAAATTGGAACTTAAGTAGCAAAATAGTGACTTCATCAAATTCAGTTTTACCGCCACATAACACTAATTCAATATTGTTTACCTTAACAAATTCAGAGGAAATACTAAGAGTTACAAAAATCGTAAATCTAAAACTGGTGGCATTGATGGAATAAATGCTAATATCCATTGTTGAGCCCCTTGTCCATATCATTAACACCAGTATCTCGCAAGGTATTTGGGCAGACAGTTTAAAGTGCGCAGTAAAATAATACCTGTTCACAAAAGAAGAAATAAATTTACTCTTAACAACTTAAGACCAATATCTCTTATCTCTAATTTAAACAAAATTTTTGAAAAAAAAAATCTACAATGGAATTTTTACATTCATCAGAATAAATAAAATCTTATCCCCTAATCAATACGGACTCATTAAAAAAAATTGGTACCAAAAATGCACTTGGTAAAATCACAAGCATAATCTTTGATAAAATTGATAATGCAAAGCCCATAACAATAACATTTCTTGACCTGGCCAAAGCGTTTGACACTGTTAATCACCGAACACTAATAAAAAAACTTGAAATACGCGTTGGACATACGCGTGTGCGGCATTTTTCGATAGACCTTTAAAAACGAAAAACATGCTATTATATCCTTTTTTCATTTGCGTTAATAGTTCGTGAGATATGCGCTTCCAAATTCGTTAAAAGTGTGCCCTGCGCCCCTCTAACTTTTGAACGACGGGGTGTGATGAACATCCCGTCAAGGTAAAGGATCTCAAAAAGAAAGGACTTTACTAATAATAAGACAAGAGACTTACCTGACAAAAGACTCGCATGGCAGCTACACGTCACGTCACTGAAACGTCACGATCGCGACTAGTACAAATCAGTACTAAACATAGCGACTAGTACGAATCAGTACTAAAATGTACTAGAAATTCGTTCAACTAGTCATCGTTAGAGGTCGAACGATCAACGTGACCGAATGTCGAGTGGAACGACCGAATTGACCCACTTAAACGGAATGTGCGGAAATGCATTTTGCGGGAAAAACAAAATGGAATGTGCGAAAATGCATTTTCGGGAAACGCAGTGTGGAATTGGGAAATTGGGACAACAAGAACTTCAGGGAAAATTGACAGAGTGGGAAAAATGAGGATAAATACACAACGAAAATTAGGGAAAAGTCAGTCGATCACAAGCAGACGAGAAGAGCCAGTTAGCCGTCCAGATAGACCAGCCAGATAGATCAACTACCAGTACCAACCAAATAAAAAGTGAGTATGCAGCACTCATCAATAATGAAGAACTAGCGGATGAGAGCTCTTAGGCTCTACGCTTAAGCCCCGACCACGGTTCTTTGAACCTATCGGGCATAATTACATTGTACTCACTGGGAAATTCTCCCCCAGTGAGCGACAAAAAGCAGCAGTTGCAAGAGGAGCTCCGTAATCCCAAGGCTGGACCCCGACCTCTCACGATAGAGGAATACCGGGAGAGGAGAAAGGGGCAGGCGCACCCGCGAATCACTCCGGAGCTACCGGAAATACCACTGAAGAAACGGACGGGCAAGGAGGCGCGATTCCGGGCGGATATCGAGGAGACGCGACGTCGACTCCTTCTGGCCGTGGGTCGGGAGCAGCGAGCAAGGGTGGAGCAAGAGCTCCAACGGCTGTATAACGAGCGAAGGCGGTATCGCCAGGCAAAGAAGCTGGCCAGGTACAACCCAGCGAACGAGTAATAGTAGTCCAATTTAGATTAAGAGAAAGTTGTATTTAGTAATTAGTAAGATGAATAAATGTATAAAAATCTTAGAGGTGTCTGTCGATCGAATAATTATTTGTGTTCGGAATTGTACACCACTGAAATAGAGCAATTGTGAGGTTTTCTCCTACAACGACACAAAGAGTCGAGGGAAAATCGTCACATAAATTTGGCGCAGCCGCTTTTCGGACCTACCTCTAGCAAACTGGTTAAGAGGAGGTAAGAGTAGAATTGTAGAAGCTTGAGAAGAACGAAAAAAAGGAAAAATTTAATTAGTCAACCTTTAGGAAATTGCTCGGTTGATGGGTCAAAATATAAATATAAATAAATTTGATAATGTTTGAGAGCAAAAAGAGAAAATAAAGTAAAAGACACTTCTGAACACAAATCGATAGCGATAAGTAAATGAGAAATGTACTAAGGCTAGGGATAGGAGCTTAATGGGTTCTTAATTAACTTAACAAAATAAACAATATACATAAGTGAAAATATCAAATATTGTATTAGCGGAATATCTTGAAGTTAATGTATATGACATAAGACACTAATGCATAGTACGTAAGAAACTAATGTACATTCGATGTTATAATCTGAAAAAAAAGAAAAGAGAAAAATTAAAAAAAAGATACATATATAAAGAAAAAAAAAGATATAGAAAAAAAAGATATAGGAAGGAAAAAAAGAGAGGAAGAAAAAAAAACAAGGAAAGAAAATATATATACAAAAAGAAAGAAATACTAATGAAACAATAATAATAATAATAGTAATAAGCGAATAATAAGAGGACAATGATACAGTTAACAACGCAAAAACAGAGTAACGGAATATATGGCCACGTCTACATCCAAAATTCCGGTAAATAAAAAATTAAGGAAATTTTTAGAAACGATGAACTCCTTCACATTGGAAACAGAAATCGAGGAAATTCCGGAAGCACTAGCTATTAGTGAGGCATCCACAGAAGGAGATAACACAAATAAAGACGGTGGCACACTCAGCGCGGGAGACCGCACAAACCCAGAAAACACCAACGAAAACAACACCAACACGGGCGCTTCACCTAATAGGCAAGAAGTAGAACTCTCATTCAGCACGGAAGAAAATGGCGCGGAACCTCAGGCAGAAGAACAGGAGGACAAACGGGTGCAAGCAGTGGATAACGGAGTACCAGAAGAAAACGACGAAGAGATCCAAAGACCCCTGTTACGAGAAGTAGTATCACTCAGGAGCGGGAGGCGATATATCCGGACACACTCAGTTAATTCCGAACCCGGAGGTAGTAGTAACAAGCAACGAAAACTCCGGAAGAATACAGATAGTGAGACTGTAGGCGAATCGAGTACAACAGAACGAAAAACTGGTTGTAGCGATAGCAGACAACAAAGATCACGACGGCATACAGATAGTGAGGTAGTGGTAGAAGAGAGTCCAATAGAGGAAGAAACTAAAAAGATGGCCAACATAACCCTGGTGAATAGTATACTTCACAACAATGTGCCAATTTTGGCTGGAGAGGATGGGCCCCGCAAGCAATGCGAGGTGAACGAATTTACAAATTGCGCGCGTCTATGATATGAAATCCTCACAGAGGTGCCAGACAAAGTATTATTCACTCGATTGCTACCAACACGATAAAGAGGCAGGGCACTCGAAGTGATACAAGCAGGTGGAACCGACACATTGAACGAGATAATTTTAACATTGAGGGCAAACCAACTCCAGGGAGCATCCTACATCACGTTGAACACTCAACTTCAAAATGTTCACCAGCTACCAACGGAGACGTTATTAGGGTATTTTAATAGGGTGAAAGACCTCATTGCTGCCTGTAAGAATGCTGCAGACGTGCAGTACCCTAATGGAGGAGATGGATTAAAAGCCGAAATAGAGGAAGTAGGCCTACACTGTTTCAAGATGGGGGTGCTAAATTCAAACTACAAGTTCTATCTCTTACAAGACGTCGAGAACACGCTGGAGGCGATAGGTGCTAAGGTCAGAAGACTTGAACAGACGGAGCAGTGTATGCAGCAGCCGCAACAGGACGTCGCCAGCCCGATGCAACAACCAACCCAGGGGTTGGGACCCAACTTTTACATGGCCGCACAACGGCCGCATCAACCATTTGTTATCAAGCAGGAGTACCATCAGAGAGGTCCCCAGAACTACAGGGACGGGGGTCAACAGTACCAGCAAACACGCAGGAATAGTTTCCAACCGCCTGGGAATAACTATCGAAATGGGAATCAGGGTAGTCCACGAGGAAGGCCGGATCGCCGACAGATAAGATGCCATTTCTGCAACCGCGAGGGACATGTAATGGCAGAGTGTCGCACAAAACAAATGACACCGTTCTGCATAAGTTGCAAGGCGTATGGTCACACAGCACAAAACTGCAACTCGCACGGTAGGAACCGAACAAATCCAGGTCCAAATGGATATAGGGGTCGCCAGGTGAATCACACCACGGCAAACGATACAGAAGAAAAGTGTTACTTTTGTCTGGCGCTTGGACCTACGGAAGGCAGATGTTATTTGAAGGAGAGATGGGAACGATAACAGCTGGAAAAACAAACCATAAACAGGTCTTCGGAAAACTGCGAGGGGGCGACTGGACACACCGCGAGTCGCCACTAAAATATAAGAAAGGCGGTGTGGATCGTGTCCAGAAATCCCTATAGTGAGTCTACCACTGAATGTGGCCCAAAGAAGTAAAAACTTGTTCATAATAGACACAGGAACCGAAATAAGCCTTATAAAAGAAGACGAAATTAACGAAGAAAGGAAAAGAGATATAAATAGAGAAGAAACTATCAGACTCAACACTATTTCAGGGGAAATTTCTTCAAAGGGAACCATCAGAGGACACATAAATTTGGATAAGATTTACCCATGCAAGTTTCATATTATAGAAACTGTCAATCATGGGAACATAACGGGATTATTGGGTAAGGATTTCTTGTCTAAGCATTATAATATTGAGGGCCCCGCACAGCAGCTCGTGTTCCCACCCACAAGCAATGGCAGAGGAACAATTATAAAATTTGAAGAAAACCGCAACCAACGCGGGAATGACGTATACTTCGTGGACGTAATAGCTGCTGGTGGAACAAGCCTTGAGCGTAGTCACACCAGGGAGGAAAACACTCGAGATGACCAAAGTAGCACTACTACGGGGAGTGGAGAGAAACCTGAAACACTGAGTAAAGACAACGCTGACCAGTCAGAAGAAATGCGACAGAAGAAGGAGTCGGGAAGCAGCACCACCGCTAGGCAAAGCTGTCCAAAAATATGTGGAAGCACAGAAGAAGTAATGCCTACAGCGGAAATAATGAGTGACTTGGAACAACTCTTCGAGACAGGTACGAAGCATGAAAACTACGAGAGTAGGATGTGTACCTGGAAGAGTAGTGCTAAATGTCTTCCAGCCCATACTCGCACGTACAAGGAAAACAAAGAGAGTTGTGAGGAAAGCTGTTCAAAAGAGGAACCCATAACCACAGAGCCGAGAAACATCGTAATGCCAGCCAGGACAGTAAAATGCGTGGAAATGACCACGGATAGAGAAGGACAATTCCTAGCCGAGGGGGAGGAGATAACGCCGGGGGTGTATATCAGCAATGCGCTCGTGCAGACCAAGAACGGGAGAGTGAAACTGAGCGTATTAAACGTAAACAGTCACTAGGTAGAAATTAAAAACGTGACAGTAAAACTACGAGAGTACGAGGAAACAACGGCGAGGGGAAAAGACACCGAAGACCCCGAGCGGAAAGTCGTCTATTGCACGGGTACCGAGGAAGGGAAGCCAGGCAAAAGGGAGGCCCAAATCAAAAAACTAATAAGTATGGAGAATAACTTAAACACCGAGGAAACAAGAGAGATAAACAAAATAATCGAAGAGTTTCAAGATGTTTTCCATTTGCCGGGGGAAAAATTAGGGCACACCACGACCGTACAGCACGAAGTACGGATACAACCCGGAAAACAGCCAATCAAGTGCAAGATGTACCACCTGCCAGAAACACAGAGAGACATAATAACCGAGGAAATCCAAAGATTGCTCGATGAAGATATAATAGAGCCAAGCTGGAGCGAATGGAACGCACCATTGCTAGTAGTCCTCAAAAAGCCGGGACCGGATGGAAAGAAGCGATGGCGGATAGTGGTCGATTACAGGAAGTTGAATGAAGTGACCGAGGGGGATGCATATCCACTACCCAGGATCGAAGATATCCTGGACCAGTTGGGGAATTCCCGATATTTCTCGGTGCTCGACCTCGCCAGCGGCTACCATCAGATAGCAATTAAGCCGGTAGATCGGGATAAAACAGCGTTCAGTACTCCTTACGGGCATTACGCCTTTAAACGAATGCCGTTCGGACTGAAAGGAGCATCAGCAACGTTCCAGCGACTCATGAACCATGTGTTAACTGGTTTACAAGGATTGCAGTGCTTCGTGTACCTGGACGACATAGTTGTATACGGCAGGAATTTGAACGACCATCAAGTAAAATTACGAGCAATACTACAACGGTTAAGAACCCATAATCTCAAGTTAAACGTAGAAAAGTGCAATTTCTTGAAAAAAGAGATTATATATCTCGGGCAAAAATGCACAACCGAAGGGGTGGAGCCTGATCCGAGTCTGGTAGACAGTATCAAAAACTTCCCGAAACCTAAAACCGTTCGCCAAGTGCAATCGTTCCTAGGGTTAGCCAACTACTATAGGAGATTCATATCGGACTTTTCTAAAATAGCGGTACCCATCAACAAACTCCTAAGGAAAGACGTGAAATTCGTTTGGAACGAAGGTTGCATAAAAGCCTTTGACAACCTCAAGGAGAAATTTATAAGCCCACCGGTACTCCGATACCCAAACTTCAAAGAACCGTTCAAACTATACACGGACGCGAGCGGAGAGACCCTCGGCGCCGTCCTAGCACAGTGTCAAACCAGCGAGGAGAAGCCAATAGCTTATGCGAGTAGAACATTGAACGCGGCAGAGAGGAACTACTCTACCATAGAACGGGAACTCTTAGCCATAGTATGGGCAGTGAAGAACTTCAGATCTTACCTGTACGGACGACCCTTCAAAGTATTTACTGACCACAAACCATTGAAGGGAGCAATAAGAATAAAAGACCCCACAAGTAGGATATTGCGATTATGGCACAAACTGTCCGATTACACGTTCGAGATAGAATACAAGGAGGGTCACAAAAACAATAACGCAGACGCCTTAAGTAGGATCCCTTACGACGTGCTGGTAACTACACGAAGACAGGCGAGGGAACAAAGAGAAACACCACAAGAAGTAGTAGAAGCGGAGGAACCGTCCACGGGCGAGCAGCCCGAGTCTACGCCAGCAAACAGTATACAGGAACGAGGAAGATCACTCATACAAATTTTGACAGACCCACAGGATATAGAAACTATACTGCGAGATTGCCACGACGCACCCCTGGGAGGTCATCAAGGAGTCTTCAAGACCTACCACCGGTTAAAAAGGGAATGCAGCTGGAAGGGAATACTGAAAGACATCAATAAGTATATCCGGAAACGTAAGAAGTGCCAGCTAAACAAATTAAGCAGAGAACATAAGGAGCCGATGGTCATAACGGACATAGCCCAGCAACCGTTCGACAAGGTCCACATGGATCTAGTGGGGCCACCACCAGAAACGCCTCGCGGAAACAAGTACATTGTAAGCTTTGAGGATGATCTCACCCGATTCATGGATGTCGTACCGTTACCAAATATGGAGGCAAAAACAGTAGCCCAAGCGTTCGTAGAAGAAATCATAAGTCGGTATAGGATACCGAAAAAATTAATCACAGATCAAGGGGCAAATTTCACTTCCGAAATGTTCAAGGAAGTGTGTAAGTTATTCCGGATACGGAAATTCGAAACAACGCCGTATCATCCACAAGCCAACGGAGCATTAGAAAGATCCCACAGGCCTTTGGTAGAATATCTGAGAAATTTCGTTGATGATAATCAAACGGATTGGGATGAGCATTTACGGGCAGCCATGTTCGTCCGAAATAACAGCATGCACTCCACTACAAAACTAACACCCATGGACTGTTTATACGGGTTCTCCGCCTCGCTGCCCAACAACTTAAAGAAAGAACCACAACCTGTGTACGACCATGAGAACTACTTCTTACACCTAAGAATTAAGCTCCAAAGAGCCTACCAAACAGCCCGAAAGAATTTGGAAGAGGGTAAAATTCAGTCGAAGGAATACTACGACCAAAAGACCAACCCGCTGAAAATTCACCTAGGAGATCAAGTACTACTGAGAAACGCGGCTCGAAAGAATAAGTTGATACAACACTGGGTAGGGCCATACAAAGTGGTAGCCATAAAAAGCCCGGTCAATAGTACTATAATGATAGGGAAACGAAAACGGCGCGTTCATAACAACAGGTTAAAACTGTTTCACTAAAACCAGCTCTGTCTTTCCAGAAATGCTCTTTCTAATCACGCTACTGACATTGGGAGCCACAACTCAACCAGCACCGGTCGAGATATATCCGATTACTCGTAAAGGAGTAGTGTTCGAGCCTCTCAGAAAAGTGCAGATTTATCGCGACCATTGGACCATTGTAACCCGTTTACCAACACCAACGTGGGAACTACACCTGAAAAACCTAGCAGAATGTGAAACCGCGATCCATCACCTCTGCGACAACGCGGGCCTTTTAGTCGGAGAAGAGTATTGCTATCACTGGCAAAGTGAAATCAGGAAACGAGTGAAACAAATACGCGAACTTATGGACAAGGCAGATTATACGCTAACACCGCACGGTCGAACCAAGCGAGGACTGATAAATTTAGGGGGAAAAATAATAAAAAGCATCTTCAGAACCATGGACAGCGAAGACTCGGAACACATTCATCAGAAGTTAGCAGAGTTGGAAGATAACACGAAAGCCACTTTGGATTTAGCAAAACAGCAAGTCACCGTGATGAAAACCACCCTCAAGGCTATGAAGAGATGACGATAAGGCAAAACAAGTTGACACGAAAGGTCGAGCTTTTCAACTCCAAGATAGGGGAAATAGACAGCATTCATGACGTACACCTAGACCTCAACGAAGTAATACTATTCATGATGGCGGAACTACAGCAGATGTATTTAGAGATAACGGACTTATTTATAGTCATGGAAGCACTTAACCGACGGGAACTCAGCCCACTGCTACTACCAACCAGACAAATTCTGGAAGTTTATGCCAAGGCACTTGAAAGCCAACAGGGAAGAAAAACATTCATGGACCAGATCACGCTACAAAAGATTGCCAGGGTAGATTATGAACAAAGCCCGGGAGGCACCCTCATACAGGTCCAACTACCATTACTGGAAGGTCAATTATATACCTTGAACAGGATATACACGACACCGATAGATTCAGGGCACAACTCATACTACGTGTATGACATCGGGGCCACATATTTCTTAAACACCAGTATGTCCCAACAGAACTTCGGATTAACGGAATTAAAATATTAAAGTCAATGCATCCAAGTGAACACAACCTACAGCGTTTGTCACCATGGCGATCCAGTTCTAGCGAAACTAACACGCACCGATTGCACATCGGCATTGTTTCGAGCCACTGACCAAATACCGACTGGTTGTCAGATACGCGTATTGATAAACGCGGGACCCGTACTAATCCCTATGCATCAGGATAACGCTTGGCTTTATTGGGTACAACAACCGACCCCACTCATAAGCCAATGTGAGAGCCAAGAACAAACCTATCAACTAACTGGTTTGGGCATAGTGGAGTTGAAGAATAAATGTGTGTACCATCTAGCTAAATACACGCTACCATACCGAATTACGGAAATACAGCCAATAAATATGCATCAACCCGGAGAAATTCTACCGCCGGCCGTAGACTTTTCCAGATATCGAGTACCGATTACACCTCGAAAAACGGAAACGCGGATGGAAATCTTGCATCCAGTAGCGGTAAATGACCATTTCAAAGGCATTAGTGAGACGCTAGACGACTTGGACACTAAAATCACGGAAAGCCAGCAAAATCGGTACCGGAAAATCCAACTACACACCACAACCGGAGTAACGGGAGGGTTAATAGTAGTCATAGCCCTAATCGTGGTGATACGCAACTACAAGAATTGCAGAAATAGGAGTTGCCAACCGCCACCTCAACCTTCACGACCTAGCCCACGACGAGTGCAAATCGTATCTATGCCAGTAACGATCCCCAGAAGAGATCAGATTCTCACGGGAAATGAGAGTAATACAACGACCCCTGGACCCGCACCAACTGGCATGGGGTCCACCCCCAGCGAACCATAACCAACCGCGATCGAAAGGAGAAACTAATAATAACAATACCAATAATAATAATAACAATAATAACAGTAACAATAACAATAAAAATAATAATGAAAAAAAGAGGGAATAGATTACTTAAGCTAAACCTATCACTAATTACCAGGTTCCCACGATGTCCGGAAACCACAGACGATCAGGAGGTGATGCAGCTCGCGGTGACCATCCAGGCTGAACCTAACGGCGCGGATATCAACATCAAAGTTCAATCTGGCAAGATTACCATACGCACGTCGGATGAAACGGCTATCACCATCGCCGCTGAACCAAATGTCACTGACATTTCCATCCAAATTAATTCGAAGTCCCCACCTATAAAGAATCAAGGAATCCAGACGACTACAGCTAAAAACTACGAAAACCTGTCGGACGAAGGAGGTCGCAAGGACCTCAATACTGAAATTGATGAGCTGGGACTGACCCAAGCTAGTTGGGAAGAAGCGCTCCAGGAGGCTGATCAATTATATCGCCAACTAAAACTGGACGAACCACAGCAGGAAGAACAACCTAGTCCAGAGGTTGACCAAATGTTTAAGGCCTCTTGTGAAATTGCTAAAATGAGAAGGAAATTAGAAAAAGCAACGTTAAGGGGGGAACCACTAACTGTACCCGAACGGAAAAGAACAGACTTACCTGATAGGCGGACCTACGAATATCCAGCAGAAAAGCCGAGACGAAGGACATCGGAGGATTTGAAACACTATATGGTCACCCCACCCATGAAGAAATATAGGATCCTTAATACTAAAAGAAACCACAAGGTAGATTTAAGAAAATATTTAAAGAACTATAAACACTAGGATAAAACACTTGTAATTGAGATATCAAGATTAATATAGGACATTAGTAACGTAAAGGAAGGAGAGGTAAAAAGAATAAATGTAATATGAAAAGGAAACATGTAAAAAAGAATAAATGTAATATCTAACAAAAACATGTAAAAGGAATAAATGTAATATGTAACAGAAACATGTATAAGAGAATAAATGTAATGGGAAATATGTAAAGGAAACATGTAAAAGGAATAAATGTAATAGGGAGCAGAAACATGTAAAAGAGAATAAATGTAATGGAAAACATGTAAAGGAAACATGTAAAACAAATATATGTAATATGTAACAGTTATATGTGAAGAAAATAAATGAAACGGTAGATAAATTTCGCATAACCACAAGGTAGTTAAGAGAAATGTAACATTAATTAATAATGTCATTAACATTAAAAATGTCAGCCAAGCATAGGAATAGATAAATTCCGGATAGGTAATTGTAACACACTTTCGATAGGTTAAATTAGATTAGTTTAGGGAATTAGGGAATTTAAATGAGATAGGAATTAGTTAGGGAATGAAGAAATTAAGGTAACACTATTGTAAAACTCGAGATAGAAATAAGTAATACCGAACTTCGTTCACGCCTGAAACAACCCTCAAAGTCCTGCACCAGAAGTTCCACCCAACAAAAATCCAGAGTAGTTCAACAACAGTCATCCAAACACCAAGGTCATCCAGGGTATTCCTTACGAGTAATTCCCAAACAAGGAAGCCTCCATCAATGATTTCCTAACCTACAACAACACCATGCACCAATTCCCATCAAAGCGGATAATCAAGACACCCACCACAACACTTTTGTCCCTGGGGGAGTCCTCCAGAGAGGGGAGGAATCTGATGAACATCCCTTCAAGGTAAAGGATCCTAAAATGAAAGGATTTTACTCATAATAAGACAAAAGACTTACCTGACAAAAGACTCGCATGGCAGCTACACGTCACGTCACTGAAACGTCACGATCGCGACTAGTACAAATCAGTACTAAACATAGCGACTAGTACGAATCAGTACTAAAATGTACTAGAAATTCGTTCAACTAGTCATCGTTAGAGGTCGAACGATCAACGTGACCGAATGTCGAGTGGAACGACCGAATTGACCCACTTAAACGGAATGTGCGGAAATGCATTTTGCGGGAAAAACAAAATGGAATGTGCGAAAATGCATTTTCGGGAAACGCAGTGTGGAATTGGCAAATTGGGACAACAAGAACTTCAGGGAAAATTGACAGAGTGGGAATTGCGGCGTAATGGAAAAATTAGGATAAATACACAACGAAAATTAGGGAAAAGTCAGTCGATCACAAGCAGACGAGAAGAGCCAGTTAGCCGTCCAGATAGACCAACCAGATAGATCAACTACCAGTACCAGAAAGTCTACCAGTACCAGTACCAACCAAATAAAAAGTGAGTATGCAGCACTCATCAATAATGAAGAACTAGCGGATGAGAGCTCTTAGGCTCTACGCTTAAGCCCCGACCACGGTTCTTTGAACCTATCGGGCATAATTACATTGTACTCACTGGGAATTTCTCCCCCAGTGAGCGACAAAAAGCAGCAGTTGCAAGAGGAGCTCCGTAATCCCAAGGCTGGACCCCGACCTCTTACGATAGAGGAATACCGGGAGAGGAGAAAGGGGCAGGCGCACCCGCGAATCACTCCGGAGCTACCGGAAATACCACTGAAGAAACGGACGAGCAGGGAGGCGCGATTCCGGGCGGATATCGAGGAGACGCGACGTCGACTCCTTTTGGCCGTGGGTCGGGAGCAGCGAGCAAGGGTGGAGCAAGAGCTCCAACGGCTGTATAACGAGCGAAGGCGGTATCGCCAGGCAAAGAAGCTGGCCAGGTACAACCCAGCGAACGAGTAATAGTAGTCCAATTTAGATTAAGAGAAAGTTGTATTTAGTAATTAGTAAGATGAATAAATGTATAAAAATCTTAGAGGTGTCTGTCGATCGAATAATTATTTGTGTTCGGAATTGTACTCCACTGAAATAGAGCAATTGTGAGGTTTTCTCCTACAACGACACAAAGAGTCGAGGGAAAATCGTCACAGGGGCGAAAAATTCTGAAAAAATTTAAGGTATTCCAACTATATAAAAAAAGTCAACGATTTTTGATTTGAACAATAAGAGAAATACCGTTAATTAGATATTCGAACTTTTAAGTTACCAACAAAGATAACTTTAACTCAATACTTTATGCGGCATTCTACGGAATACTTAGCTTATGCGTGTCCAACACGCACTTGGTTTCTTGTTAATGCTACATATTAATGACTTCTTACAAATATTGCCAGAACTACTGTTTTTTCATATGCTGATGACACAGCTGTTGTTCTCCGGATAAAAGTTGGAAATTAGCACAGAATAATATAAGTGGTCTGTTGTTGACAATTTCCAAATGGTAAGCTAATAATAAACTGTCTGTAAACGTTCAAAAACAATTAATATGAGCTTTGGTACCTATTAAGGTAACATCCCCTACAATCTTCACGAACATATTAATAAATACTTGATTAATAAATTAAAATATTCGCCTTTCTTAATTTCCAAATTATGTAAAATCATGAATTCAGGTACACTAAGAACTATTTACTACTATTTTTTCCACAGTCTAATTAATTATGGTAATATCGCTTGGGGAGTCGCTTACACTAACTTCTTCAGTTTACTCCAAAAATTTCGAGATAGGATCCTGAAAATTGCTAACAAAAAAAAGTTTAATAGTGTCAATAATCCACTTAATCTAGAGCAATTATTTGGATATAATTCTATCCTTCACCATTATGGCGAACTAAGTGAAAAGTTTACTGAATCCTTGAGCTGTACTAGGAAAAGTTGCTTCATTTACAAAAATAAAATAAGACAATAAAATTTATATATAAATATATGACAGCTTTTAAGATCTTTAATCAATTACCAAATGAATTAAAAATTTTGAAATTATCTCAAAGAAAAAGGAAACTTAAAGAATGGTCTTACCAAATATATGAATATAGAAATATAAATTATAATACCAAATAAAATATTAAAAATATGGCAACTATAGGGTATCTCAGAAGCTCCAAAACAAAAAATTAAAAGAATATATTATAGTTTAACTTTATTTTCATATTATTAGCCTAGCTTATAGTTGAGTTTTAAGTTAATGAAGTTTAATTTTTCGAGGCATGGGTACAGGTGTCTTTGAACTACTCTGCAGGATTTATTTTGAGCATACACTTGCTAAACTCTACAAGTTTCTGTATTTATTGTGTAAATAATTACCTGGAAAGAAATGAAATTCGATGAAAATGAAATCTAGATGGGAAAAATTTGGGGCAGCTAGAGGAAACAACACAAAAGTAAAAAATATAAATGTTATCTTAGAACTAAGACAAGAATAAAATTTGTATAATATATCGAAACAATTCAAAAACGTAAAAATAGATACAAATAGAATCAAGGTACGCCAGCTAACTACAAGTGTAGAGCTGCCTCCACACAGTTACGGAAAAGGGTGCAGAGAAAGCTTGCCTCATGTGCAGATTGAATGAGTCGAGCTACACGATTGTAGGCCCGAAGCGTCCGAGTCACAGGTTCCATCCTGCCATAGTCAGTGTGGTGGAAGCTTAAATCAAACATGTTAGAGAATCTGAGATTCCAATTGCCATGCCGCAGAGCGATCTGGTTCATAATAGACGGAGCACATATGTTCCCCTGGGGGACCCCGTTGGCGAAGGTAATATCGGTGATCGTCCAGCGAGAAGAAAGTGTTTGTAGTCCAATAAGTCCCAGGTGATCCACGTACGGAGGAAGGAGGAAGGGATCAGACCAAGGGAAGAATCTAAGGGCAGCCTGCAGGAAGCGTTTCTGTACCGCTTCGATCCTTCCCGAGTGTTATTTATGGTAGGGTGACCAAACCTGGGAAGCATATTCGAGGATTGGACGAACAAGTTAGGTGTAGCGAGACTTACAAATATACGGTTCAGAAAATTCCATAGACCACCTGAGTATGAACACAGTCATACCACTGGCTCTGCGAACAAGATAGTTAATGGTCAGTAAATGAGAGGTTTGAGTCTAGGTGGACGACCAGATCTTGGGCAACTCCAACCGTGCAAATTACTGAGTCTTTGATACCTTAGGTATAAGGCACAGAGTCACGCTTTCTGAAGAAGCATACATGCTCACACTTGGAGGTGTTAAGCGTGAGGCTGCTTTTGTGGCACCATTCAACAAACCGATTCGGATCATTTTGCAGAAGCCGAACATCAGAGGAATGGTATAAGTTTTTATGGAGTTTCATGTCGTCAGCATAGCTAAGTATTGAAAAGTCACGCACTACCCTGGAGGCATCGTTGGTGTTGAAGATAAAAAGAAGAGGACCAATGTGACTACCCTGAGGAATACCCGAGGTGGAAGTAATTGCATTAGAGAGCTGAGACCGGATTAGGACACGGTTAGTGCGGCTACTGATATAGGAGTAAATCAAGCAGATGAGGGGAATAGGACACTCTGCTAGTTTGAGCTTAAGGATAATGAGCGTACGGGGAATGCTATCAATTGCCTTACTCATGTCGATAAAGATTGCATTAACACCTCACCGATAGTTTGGAATGTGAATTGTAGGAGGTTAGTAACGGTCGAATTACCCTTTAGGAATCCATGCTGACGACGTGAAATTAAGGATGAGAGGAAGGGATAGATTTTGTCTACAGCAAGGTTGTTCGCACATCTTTCAAGTAGGATGGAAAGTAAACTTTCTAGCTCAGCGGCGAGATCGTTTTGGAGACTAAGGAGGTGCGATAGAACATCATCTTCACTGATAACGAGATTGGGAAAGTTCAGTTCCGAAAGGGTTGAGGAAGGCTTGAGTTGTGCGAAATACTCTTCATCAGGAACAAAGGTGTCATCCTGGAATGTGGACGTGAAAAATTTGGCAATTGCGTTCGCAATGGGGTCAGGGTGACAAACTCCGTGCCGTAAGGGACTGCGGACAGTTATCCCTTTTACGCTTCTTTTTCGAGTTAACAAAGGAAAAGAACTCTCGGGGGTTACACAGAAGTTGGACTTAACCAACGCTAGATACTCACTGCACAGTGATTTTACCTTGGATGCAAAACCACTGTAGGAAGTACAGAAGTTGTCGTAGTCGTAGAGTGGTGAGGGTCCACGTTGCAGAGGACCACTTCACTGGGGGAGACCTGAGCGTTTAGAAGGTCGTTTGAAAAGACCAGGTCCAATTGACGCTGGTTTTAGTTTTTGCGGGAACTAAACTGGAAGAGTTTATTGGAAACGATACAATCAATAAATGAGGTTTCCGCAATCGAAGAGGAAATGTCTGCTTTATAGTATTCCATTTCCTTGTCAATGAACCACGCAAGGGATGGGAGAGTAAAACCCCCAACGATTAAAACGTGATCTTCACCTGTAAGCGAAAAAGTCAATGAGACTATAATATCCGTAAGGAGCCCGTAGACAGATTCGTGGGACCGAGGTGGGATGTAGCAAGTTAGAACGATGTGACTCACCTTAGGTAGGCGAACTCGAATAGCAAGGAGTTCTAGTGGCCCGAGAGAGCTAGTTTGAATAAGGGAAGTATCAAATGAGGAGCGCACAGCGATAAGGATTCGACCACCACGTCGCATAGGGTCACCTAGGGAGCGGTCTTTGCGGAAAATCGTGTAATGGTGGTCAAGGATCTCTAAGTCATTGATGCTGGAACAAAGCCTGGTTTCACTAACGGAAATGATGTCATGGGGATCTTACAGTTGGAACAATATTAGCTGGAGTGGTTGATCTAGCAGATTGGTTCCGTACACTTGACCTTGGGCGGAATTCTTTAATAAATACGTCCTTTCCCAACTTCGACTTGTTCATGAGGGGATCAAAATGTGTCGGAGGAAAAATAATCTTAAACGAGGCACATCTCCTCTCAGAGATCTTTGCGACCTTGATGTTATTTGCCTCCACATCAACACCAAAGACATGTAACTATTACACTAACTAAGTGACTAATAATGTCATCAGTAGATGTGGAAGGGATAAGTTCGGTAACAAAAATGGATCCCATTTTAGGTACCGTCAGCAATGAGCAGGGCACCTTCAGGGACGGTTTCCCCGCTATGTCAGGCGGTGCCGCCCCAATGAAGGTGATACCGGGAAAATGAGGGTTACCCGCTCTCGCCACGGCATTGCCCAGGACCTGTTGGTTGCCGTCCAGAATAACACCCACGTTAGTCAGGTCATTACTAAGATTATGATTCCTAGCAGACGTTACAACAGTAATTAACGATACCTGAGGGGGTGGGATGTTGACAAGGGAGGTTGGGTCGCTATTATTGTTAGTTGGTGTAGGGGAGAAGAGAGGAAAAATGTGATTAGTTGGGGCACTAGAGGCACGGCAATGGAGGAGGCGACAGCGGGGGAGGTTGCACCGGGGTGCGTACGAGTCGGACACTCTGTGTTGTGGTAAAGTCTTTCAAAGACTCAACCGAGCTTGCGCACATCCGCTTCAATAAGTTTAAGACGAAAGGAGAGCGCGCTCATAGTGAATTTGCGGCAACGTGAGCAGTACCAGTAAGCATCAGTATCTTTGGATTGGATTTTGTCTGCAAGAGGCCCGGTCAGGCCAATGCATTTTTTGTGGAAGCACCCACCACAAAACACATGGCAAGAGACGCGCCTTTCAGAATTCTTGTCTTATCAAGTCACGGCAACGTAATTCGGTGTCATATTAATGCCTCTAATTCGATAAACTGCTACCCTATACTGAGAGAATAAAGGCTTAATCAAAAAATAAGTAATAAAATTAAAATTAAAAAAAAAAGAAAAAAAACAAAAGGGAAAAACCGAAAGGCCCAGTCAAGGTCCACACCGTACATATTCCATGAAAACTTCGAAATAAAATTAGAATAAGTGTTTCTTATTAGTATATACTTAAATCAATAACTCTTATACAGTGGTTATATAGAGTGGTACAGTGACAGAAGAGATTAATCACAAGTCTATTTCTTGCACCTTTTTTCATTTCTTCTTTGATGCTGCCGTAGCTCTGACATTTACTGCGCATTTTGGGTTTCTTTTGGATTTGTTTTCATGCAAAGCTTCTCTGATTTGCGTTTTATTCAATTGGACGCACATATACGACTCATATCCGAGGATATTTTTAATTTTTTTCAGTTTTCAATTGAATACCGATTTTTACTAATATTTTTGAGAATATTTTCATTGTTTCACTTAAGGTGCTGGCAGTTCTTCTCAAACTCCTTACAATGACACCAGAACGAACGTCCTACCTGATTGCGTTCTGACGATACACTGATTTGTACCCTTACATAACGCTTATTAACAAAAACCATGCGTAGGTGCACTAGCTCTATGCTTATAACGCTTATTAACAAAAACCATGCGTAGGTGCACTAGCCTTATGACGCCACCCGCAAAACAAATGCTGCAAGATACACACGTACAGGCGTTGTCTATCCATTGTTACCTCAACTGTTGTTATCGCATTATCAGCCTCGCAACTATTAGCGATTGAAATCAGACGGTATATGGTACCGCAAAAAAGTTTGACAGGCTATCAGTGTACTTAACGAGCGAAGAGACGTTTTTGCGTCAAAAATATTACAGCAAGATTTTCGTACTAATTTGTACTTTAATTATCAAACTATTAATTAAAATGATTCTGGAGAGTAGTGTGGTAACAGAATAGATAAGTCACAAGTTCATTGTTATGAGCCGTTTCTTTATTTCCTCTTCGATGCCGCCGTAGCTCTCACAATTGCTCGGAACTGGACATTTTTGGTTGTTAAGTTTCGTTTTGATGCGGATTTTCTCCAATTTGAGTTTCTTACAATTCGGTGCATATTTGCGACTCATATGAGACGGTATCTTCCATTTTTGACGTTATCGGGTTAGTTTACTTACGCATGATTGTTATTAATAACCGTTGCGTAAAATTATAAATCAGTGAAGCGTGAGAACGCGATCATGTAGGACGTCCGTTCAGATTTCATAGTAAGGAATTCGAGAGGATCTACGAGAACCTAAAGTGAAACAATAAAAATATTCACTCAAGCATAAGTACAAATCGGTATTAAATTGAAAACTTAAAAAAAATAAAAAAAATATCTGCTTATATGAGTCGCAAATATGGGCCGAATTGAATAAAACGCAAACTTAAGCGAGCTTACATCAAATCGAATTCAGAAAAACCTAAAGTGTCCAGTGTCGAGTAAATGCCAGAGCTACGGCAGCATTAAAGAAGAAATGAAAACAGGCGCGAATTGATAAACTTGTGATTTATCTGCTCTGTCATCGAATTTATATTCTATATAAACACTGTATAAGAGACATCAATTTTAGTACATACTAATAAGGAGCACTTATTATAATTTTATCCCCAAATTTTCACGGAGAATCTACGGCGCTGAGCCTTTCGGTTTTTTTTCATTTTGGCTTATGTTTTGGAGAATATTTTTATTGTTAACTTGAGGTCCTGGTAGCCCTTTTCATGCTTTTTACTACGTTACCACAGTCAACGTTCTAGCTAAACGCGTTCTCACGCTACGTTCATAAATATCTTTACGCAACGCTAAAAACAACACTCACGCGTAGGCCCTTACAATACCCCGATGACGTCACTGGCAAAAGAAACGCCACACAATAAATACGTACTAATATGCTCCATCGACTGTGACTTTAGCCGTTGTTATCGCATTATTAACCTCATAGTTATTAGCGATTGACCAATGACGGTATTATGTAACACAAGAATGTTAGACTGGCTACCAATATACATACTCAACGAGAAGAAAGACGTTTTCACGTTAAAAGATGAGTTAATAGAAAATATTAAACTAAATTCAGAATGAAATATCAAGCCTGGCATGTCCTCTGCTAGTTCGGCTGTAGGTGATGTGGTGCGAATATCTAGGTCAAATATTGGTGTAGGTTCGGCTCCCAACGGTAAACATAAACCAGTATGGATGTACTGAATTGGTCTTAGCACTCAATCAACAAACTGAAAAACTTCCAGACAAGTGATGTAAAAAATGTGGAAAACAAAGACAAGTTTGGATCCCAAAACCAGCGTGGGGCTACAGAAGAGAAGAAAATTCCGCAAAGATTTCCGTTTAATGGCTGGTGCTGCGCCATTTATATTTGGACAGTAGTGTATTAGAAAATTAAAGCTTTTAATTTTCAAAGCTCAAATGAAATTTTAGTTCGTGCACTTTTGAAGTGTGAGAAACATTCAGATCAAATTTAAGTGCCAATTCATTTGAGTACTTTCATTTATTTATTATCAACACTTTATTTGTAATCAAATTCAAGAGTATATCAGTTTGTGCACTATTTAAAGTTAGAAGTGATCAAACACTTTTACAGTTCATTTGAGTTAGGGTTCACTCTGACAACAGCACAGTACTGACGGTTTTGTTGAAACGAACAAAACTTAAGTCTTAAACTTAAGTCTTAAACGAGAAACGTAAAAAGTCTAAAGTTAAAATAATGCTTAACAAAAGTCACTGGAAGAGACGTCCACAAGTAATCAAACTGGTAGAATGTTAAATTATTGAATTTGAAAAATTAGAACCTGTTAGAACACAACCGCTCCCTTCGACAGTCAACAACTCGACTTGAATAATCTGGGTCTTATATATGTAAACTATTATGTCCCTAACAAGAAAATGATCTAAATTTTGTTCATCCTCTGAATCTGACGCTTATTTCATTTACATACTTGGTTTCCAGTTTCGTTTGTTTGAATTATACTTAGGAAATCGGATACTTTATTTTCTTTTATATCAAATTGGTATTCTTGAAGTTTCAGTAGCCATCTTTGTGTCCTTTGACTAAACTCGTTACCAGTATACTTCTTGTTTAAATACTTAATAGGAATACTCGTATGGTCAGTTGTTCGCCCCCATAAATAAGGTCTGAAATAATTTACGGACCAAACAATTGCAAAAAACTCTTTATCTATCGTCAAATAGTTTCTTCCATTGTCGTTTAATGTTCGTGATGCATATCAACCAGATTGTTTTCCTTGAGAAAGGACTGCATCGATTGCATAGTTGCTAGCATCTGTAGTTAGCTCAAAAGGTTTACTGTAGTCTGGAAATCTTAAAATTGGGAATTCTTTTAGATTTTTCTTTAATTTTTCGAATGCAACAATGTGCTCTGGGTCCTTGGAGTTAATTTTACTTCCCTTCTTTAAATATTTAGTCATTGGTTGTGCCAATTTTGCATACCCTTCAACGAATTGACGATAGTAGCCGGTTATCCCTTAGAAGCTTTTTAATTCCTTCTCCGTGGTAGGAACCATGTATTCTTAAATACAGTGGATCTTGTTTGGATTGGGCTTCATACCATCTTTTGTAAGTACATGTCCTAGATATTCGGTAGCTTTTTTCAAGAACGAACATTTATCGAATTGGATTTTTAATTGGTGTTTGTTTGAAACTTGAAAGATTTTTCTGATATTTGAAATTAGGGATGCGACATCGATGACGATGTTTTCACCAAACAACGACTATTTTTAACATCGATATTTCTAAGACGATATTTTTCACACATCGATGTCCCAATCGCTGGTTTTTACCCGTCAATACATATTCGGTGTTCGAACTTTACGATTCTTCTATGATAAAAATGGAGAATAACTATATGCAATGTGCAATAGCAACTTCAGTTCCGTCCGTAAGAGATTTCTCCACCACTGGCGATATTGTTTCCAAAAGGTTCTGGTGGTTGTAAATATTACTTTACTATACTATTTCATTTTACCCAATTGAAATTAAAATTGAATAAATATTGAAATATTGAACAAAAATAAATTGTCATTAATTGTATTGTAAATTCTTTTGAATAAAATGGTTTTATAAGAAGACGTAGAACATCGATGTTTGGCAACATCGATATTTCTTTACCAATGTTTTTTGGCATCGATATTGCTAAATTTCAACATCGATTTGTTACAACATCGATGTTTCATGGTCAATTTCGCATCCCTATTTGTAATATTTGTATATTTATGGTAGATTTAGGCATATACATATTTTCCATATATATGTCTATATCTGCCTTACATCAGTATTACATTTTTTTTTTCTTCGCCATTAGGACTTACAATTCTTTTTCGCCTATATACTCATATACATTTTTTCTTAATGTTATACCTCTTGAGAGCCTTATTTGACTTTTATTTGATCTTGGAGATATTTTTCATCCTTTTCCTTCATCGGCCCTGGCATGAGCCACAATATTTATGGTCGTAACAATTTTTACATTCGGTCAGGAAATTCGCCGGCCTAGTCAGCGGAGGAAGGTAGATACGAAAAGGGGAAGGGGGTTTGTAATCCTAGTGTGGGGGTGTAGTTGGCTTGCACGAAAGTAAATGACATGGGTAGCCATAATAGGGAGGTAGGGCAGTTTCACATCTTAATAGGAGACGAATCGGAAAAACAACTGGGGGACCCACCTCGTAGGTTTAACAGGGGCCTACGGTTGTGAGAGGGCTAGTTAGCAGCCCAGTTAGGGAACCATTATAAAATAACTCATGAAGCGAGCGAGACGACTTGTTTACTTGAGCAAATGGTTATTATCTCAAACAAACGGTGGGTAATAAAAATTTTTTTTCAAATAAAAATGAAATGGAATTAAAATAACGCGTTAGTGGAATTATTAAAATGGCAACAGAGTAATAGAAGTGAGTTGGAGATTGACGGTACTGTGGTGCCAAGGTCGAAGGGGTAAATTAAACTATGTGCAGTTTGATCGAAAGCAAGGAGAGTAAAACATCAAAAGGGGGAGAGAAGAACAAAAGGAGTTTTGGTTGTCGAGCGAGCAGTTTGGCGGCATGCTTGGGACGAATGAATGAAGCGAGAGATTTCAAAGAATAAAGAGAGAAAAGAAGAAGAAGGGGAGGAGAAAAAATGGGAAAAAAAAGGAGACAAGAAGGGGATTTCGATAATGCAGTTTAATGTCATGCTTATTAATTCATGGTGTGTTGAACTACGTTCAGTTCGATCGAAAACAAAAAACGCAAAGCCACAAAGGGGAAGGAAAAACAAGAGATGTTAGGAGAGCAGTTTAACGTCATGCTTGGGACTAGTAAATGGGGCGAAAGTCAAAGAGGGGAAAGAAATAAAAATAAAAAGGATAGCACGAAAGGGGGTTTTGATGATGCGGCCTAGGACATGAACGTTATTAGGCTGCGCAAGGATCGACGGAAAACAAGGAGGGTTTTAGAGGTCCATGTCGCACTAAGGGAACGAAGTGACTTACTTGACTTCAAACAATAACGACGGTTAGAATATATTTAGTATGCCGACTGTGCAGTTCTTATAAAGAAGAAAGAGAGAGATAAGACAATTAAATAAGACTTCTAGCTCACATGACAGGAGGAACACAGTACAACGATTTGGGGAGAGCAGTTAATCGTCGTGCCTGGGACGATTGAAACGTGGATATGAAACAAAGTATCTTATTAGCAGACAATCAAGTACAATCAAGTGATTCCTCATCTAAACGCGATTTCTGCGGTTCCACCATGCGTTATGGAAGGGCCTAAGCGACAGGGCAGGCATGTACGCAAAGTATTAAGAAGGTTGCTCTCGATGATTTTAAAGTACCAAGTACCATAAACATTCGAAACCAGGGAGCTCAAATTCTAAAATTTTATTCTTTGACGTTTCAAAGGAGAGAGAGAGAGAAGGGTAAAATCCAAGGTAGAAAATGTTCAACAGGGCAAGAATGGATCTAGGTTGAAACAAAAATATTCTTAATCTCGCCATAAACACCACAAAAAAAATATGAAGGAAAAGGAGGGAACTTTAAAAAAAAAACAATATCCTCAAACGAAATCCATGGTGTATTCCAAGTAACAAAGAGTAGAGGGAGAGAGACGAGAAAAAGAAAGAGAGAGCAGTTTAACGTCATGCCTGGGACGATGGAGATCGTTGGACTTTGTTAATTTCGGATGAGATGTTAATTTGGGATGTACAGAGAAAACCAACGGTGGAGGATGAGAAGGGGGACAAAAGAAAGGGTGTGTTCGAAAATAAACCGGAGAGAAAGGGAGGAGAAAAAAAAGGGTAATTATACGGAAAGAAAAGGGCTTTTATTTTGTGAGAGAGAAAGAATATTTCAACATCATGGCTGGGATGAACGAAAAGGGTCCTTACTGAGAGGTGGAAGGACTTGAAGGGGGCAGTTTAACGTCGTGCTTAGGACGTTAAATCGTTTGGTGAATCCTCATCTTGGGGGGGAGATGGTATGTGGCACAACGAGAGTCTTGGGTTTGGGGTGGGAGGAATGTGGCTTCTATGTTCTGCCACGACTCGAAGGGGAAGGTTTCGCTGGCGTCCTCTTTTACATAATTGCATAATTCCAATTACGAGAATAAGGGAGAGGACTACGTATAACATAGTGTAGTGGTGAATGTGGTGGTTGTTCAGGTTCAGGAGGGGTACCTGTTCGTCTTTCTTCTGCTGTGAAATTTTTGCTGCCAATTCGTCCAAGTCGTCCTCTGGTTTTCTTGGGGATTCTTTGATGTAAGGGCCCTCGGGAGGGGGTAGAGTCGTGTATTTAGGATCAGGCTTGTTTGCCAAAAGAGCTGTGACATTTATGTGGTGTATGGTATGGGGGAAACTAGAGCTTTGCCTCTCGTTTTGGCCATGTATGATGAAGTTACTGGTTCTGAGGTAGCAAGTGGGTTCAATGTGGAGTAACGCTGTCTGATTTAGTTCGAAGGACTGAACAGTGTTGTTACACACGACGTCGGCATTGCGGAGTGTCTTGGTGGTG
This sequence comes from Chrysops caecutiens, assembly GCA_963971475.1. Taxonomy (NCBI): domain Eukaryota; kingdom Metazoa; phylum Arthropoda; class Insecta; order Diptera; family Tabanidae; genus Chrysops; species Chrysops caecutiens. The sequence goes on along the minus strand of OZ020567.1, from coordinate 50,174,585 downwards.
TAGATCCAAGTGTTAGGGCGAGAAGGGGAAATCCAGTAAGAAGTACGCTCGGTACAAGTAAGTTGGCACTGGGATGTATCTACGCCACTCCTTATGAGGGCAATTTCACATTTGAAAGGGCTTGACTGAGCATTGAAAATAGGGAATTTCGCTCGACAGAAGAATTTAGAGGCGGCTGAGGATAGACAGTCGTGAAAATCGCTAATGCTCATTTCATAAAAATGCTCTCGGTTAAGATCGATCAAGAGGATTTCGGAAGAGGGTTGAATATAACATAGGGAGTTGTTGTAGACTGTAGGTAGTGGAAGAATCCTGAAGGTTTGATATACATCTCTGAAAGGTAGGGGTAATTTTAATTCGATGATTCATTTAGAATTAATTATTGTGGCGGACATAGTGGAGAGCTTGTAAATTTGCCAAATCATATTGGGAAGAGGGTCGAATGGAAGAGTTTTTTGAGGGTCCATTTCCTGCCGAATGGTGGAGAGAAGGTTTTCTATCTGAGAAGGAGTTATGAGCGTAGGGTGAAATTGGCCGTGTTTTACATCTGCTAGGAGATCTATCAGGTCGGATTGAGTAGATTGGTATTGATTTATAATAATAAGGACTAACGAGAAAAGGGAGTTTATTTCGGTTGCCCATTCATTTACATGTACTTGATTTTCAACTTTGGAGACCTTGGATTCGAGGGTGGTTATTTTGGTGAAAATTACGGCACGATCCTTCCTAATGCTTTCCCGAGTTTTATTGGTTATATTAATGGTCGCGTCCAAGATAGAGGTCTGATTTTTCAATAGGGAATGTAAGTGGTGATTATTTCGTTGAAGGGTTCGTATTTGCTCGTCGTATCTTTGAGCATCATCCTCATTAAGGATTTGGGGTTTGGTAATCTTCCCGACAAAATTAAAAAGGGACCTAGTTTTTCTAAGCGGGGGAAATATAATCCTATTTTTGTTTTCTATCGCTTCCTCCAAGTTATCTAATTGCGTGATAGAAGAGAGACAGATCGTTTTTAAGGGCGTCTCAGAGGCCAAATGGCTACACATTTGCTGAAGCTTACCCGTGATTCTTAATATTGAGAGGTATTCTTCCTGGAGGGCCGCTAGGTCGTAGTAAGTTATTATCTTCCATTCGCTTGTGAACAGTTTCATCCTTCCTATTTCTTCGAAGTATAAGCCGACCGTGGAAGTGAGAGGAGTAATTTGGATTCCCAGCTCCTCGCGAGAGAAAGCTGAGACGGTAAGGCACAGGACCGCGAACAGATAAAACCTTGCTCTGGGAACGAAAGGAAGAGATTTTAGTTTGAGAGAGAACTTAGTTAAGAAATTATGGATGTATGAATTTTTTTAAGTCGTTATTATGTACGCGTTTTTCCTTGTTTTTTATTTTTATTGTTGAATTTTCAGGGGTATTTACCTGAGTTAAAACTTAAGGGCCTTCCCATAAGGGTGAGAATTTGTTGTCCCTTGTTCTCGCTCTTAGAAGGACCAGATCTCCGATTTCAAAGGATTTTTGTTGTGTTCCCCTGTCGTAGTATTGTTTGGATCGCTCTTTATTTTCTAACGCGATCTGTCTAGCGATTTGATGACAGTGCCGGAGTCGTGCCTTGAGTTCGTGGGCATAATTATCGTAATTGTACCCAATTTCGGGGGAGGACTTTAGATGGTTTGGGACCTCGGCGGGAAAACCGTAAAGGATTTCGTGTGGAGAATAATTTGTACTTGAGTGCGGAGTAGTGTTGTACACGAACATGGCGTAAGGAACCCAGGTGTCCCATGACAGTGGATCCTTTTCTATGTAAGAACGGAGGTATTCCGCTATAGTTCGATGACTTCTCTCTAGGGCTCCGTTAGACTGGGGGTGGTAGGGAGTTATTTTCAACCTCTTGATTCTTAGGAGTTTTGAAACTTCGTGAAACATTCCCGCGATTAAGTTAGCACCTTGATCAGTCAAGATGCTTTCAGGTATCCCGTGCCTACATATGATTGTAGTAGTAAACGCTTCCGCGAGGGTGGTTGATTCGGCATTGGGAACAGGGATTGCTTCCGAAAATTTTGTTAAATCATCCTGGAAAGTGAGGAGGTATTTACTTCCTTGGTACGAAACGGGTAGTGGCCCCACAATATCTAAATAAATTCTTTCGAATGGCTTGGAACTCACTGAAGTTATTTTCATAGGGATCTTAGGGTTTCACGATACTTTGTTTATTTGGCACTGTTTGCAGTTTCTAATAAATGTTACAACAGCTTGGGTCATTGCTTCCCAATAAAACTGTTTCTTGATCCTCTTCAAGGTCCGAGATACACCTTGGTGACCTCCCGTGGGTAGCAAATGGAAATCTTTTATTATTTGCTCCCTTTCCTTAGGGTCATCTAAGTACCTAATTGTTTCGACATGGAGTATTGTGTCGATTTTAAACGCCTTACGGATTTTGTCCTTAAGTGCCATTAGGGTCTGTAGTTCCAGTTTCGGAATACTTATGTGTATGGTCTTCAGGTTTCTTTCTACGGCCAGGGAAACGAAGTTGGAGAGGTTAGTGTTGAGGTTGTCCTCATCCTGAGGGGTACGAAGGGGAAGTATTAATCTTTTGACAATGAAATCGGATTCTTGAAAGAAAATATTTTAGGTTCAAGGGAGAAATCGATTTCGCTCAAATCGACACTTAGCATGGCGGCTAAACGCCGTTCAAGATTAGTGTCCCTTGTGGGCAAAATAAAGAATTTGGCACGGGCAGATTTAGACAGTAATAAAGAGTCATCAGTTTCAATGAGGGATGATGAAATGTAGTTGCCATTATTGGTTCTGGCCTTCTTTTGTACATCCTGGTCCAGGTTATCAGTGACCTAGGCTTGGCTTCTTGTTACCGCGTATAGCGAGGTGGTGTTTTTAGGGTCGTTTCGTTTTTCCGATTTATCTGTCTCAGGAGAGTTCTCTTGTGCTTCCGCGGTTACTCTACTTAAGGCATCGGCGTTTGTATTAAGTTTCCCGGCCTTGTGGGTTATCGTGTAGTCGTACTCTTCTAAACGGATTCTCCATCTCATCAATCTTGACGAGTGGTCCTTTAGATTCATGAGCCAAACTAGAGGCTTGTGGTTAGTGATAATGGAGAACTTCCTTCCATATACATATGGACGAAATTGTTCCACGGCGTACACGATAGCAAGTAAGTCTTTCTCTATTGTCGAGTATCTTGTTTCGGCACCGTTTAGAGCACGGCTCGCGTATGCAATGGGGTGGTCTCCATCTTCGTCCTGCTGCGAGAGAACAGCTCCTAGAGCTATGTCACGGCCGTGACGTAGAATTGCCGCGAAAAGTCGGGATATGCCAAGATGGGAGAGGTTATTAACCGTTGCTTTAAGTTCGTAAAGGCTTCGTCACAAAGGGCATCAAATTTAAAGGGTACGTCCTTTTTTAAAAGGTTGGTCAAGGGTTTGGCGATCTTAGAGAAATTTGGGATAAATCGGCGGTAATACCCGATAAATCCGAGAAAAGCTCTGATATCCTTTACCTTTTTAGGTCTTGGATATGTTTTGACTGCTGTTATCTTCCCTGGATCCGGTTTGACACCGTTTTCCGTAATTAAGTGTCCCAGATACATGATTTCTTTCCGAAGAAAATGGCATTTTTCTGCCTGCAATTTTAGTTTGAATTCGCGTAAACGTTGGAATACAGCAATGAGCCTATTGTTGTGTTGAGATAGATTGTAGCCATGGATGACTATATCGTCCATATAAATGAAGCAGTGAATTCCTTGTAATCCAGACAAGATATTATTCGTGGTTCTTTGGAATGTAGCGGGAGCTCCTTTCAGACCGAATGGCATTCGATTCTATTCGTAATGGCCATAAGACGTACTGAAGGCTGTTTTTTCCCGATCCCTGTCGTCCATTCTTATCTGGTGGAATCCGCTGGCCAAGTCGAGCGTCGTAAAATACTTAGATTTCCCAAGTTGGTCCAATATGTCTGTTATATTTGGTAGAGGGAACGCGTCTCCTACCGTAATCTCATTAAGACGCCGGAAATCTACCACTACTCGCCATCTCTTATTCCCTTGTTCATCGGGTTTCTTCGGAACGAGGAGTAGGGGAGAGTTCCAGGGACTATAGGATGGTCTGACAATGCCTGATTTAAGCATCTCTTGGACTTGGTTATCCACTTCCTTACGATTTGCCTCCGGTAATCTGTACGGTTTAGTGTATATCGCGGGATGATTTGCTTCTTCCTCAATTTTATGGGTAGTCGCGTCCGTGTAGGACAATATATCTCCTTCTAGATAAAATATATCATCGAAGGTTCTACAGATATCTCGAATTGATGTCTCTTCTTCTTCATTACAATGATCCAATTTTACAAGGTTCTGCAGTTTTTTTATTCTGCCCTCAATCGGATCTTGGTCGAAGTTTGGAGTTATCATGTCGAAATTCTTCGCATCTAGATACTCTAGGTCCAGATCATGGAGGGGTAAACTAACGTCCTCCTCTGTAGTATTGAGGATTAAGACTTTTACCATTCCATTTTCAGGAGTACCAATAGAATTGCCTATATACACTCCGGGAATTATTTCTCTATAAGATATTACCGTTTCCGTGGAAGCCGTAGTGGGTATTAAGTGGATTGTTTCTGTTCGAGCTGGAATGATCGCATGGCCTAAGGCACTTGGGTTGAAATGTGGTTGCAGTTTACCGTCGTGCCCAGGACGAATGCCCTTTCGAGAAGATGTTACTGGTTGCAGTTTGATGTCTTGCCCAGGACGGATATACTTATCTAACGAGGAAGGAGATATTTCTGACTTAACTAACGAGGAAGGAGATACTTCTGACTTAACTAACGAGGAAGGAGATACTTCTGACTTAACTAACGAGGAAGGAGATACTTCTGACTTAACTAACGAGGAAGGAGATAATATTGTTGACTTTATTAACGAGGAAGGAGATATTTCTGACTCAGCTAGCGAGGAAGGAGATGCTTCTGACTTAACTAACGAGGAAGGAGATATTTCTGAGTGCAGTTTAAGGTCTTGTCCAGGACGTGTAGTAGACGAAGGCGATGTTGACGATACCGATGATGTGACTGATAAAAATGAGGGGGAGACTGTCGGAGATAAAGAAGTGGAAGTGGATATTATTGGCCGCAGTTTAACGTCTTGCCGAGGACGATTAACTGACGAGACTGACGTGGAAGATGTGGACGGAGTTGAAGGACCCGAAGAAGAGGGTAAGGACGAGGAGGGGGATATAGTCGAAGGCGACGAAGAAGATATTATTGGATGTAGTTTAACGTCGTGCCCAGGACGGGTATTAGACGAATTTATAATCCTACGATGAAACTGAGGGAAATCATTGAGATATTGCTCCAAGGTGTAAGGAATCGAGTTGCGACTGACCTCGAGTGTTAGTATCTGAGCCCCATAATCAATTTGTGCCTTATATCTGGTCAAGAAGTCGTGACCTAATAAACCTTCATACGCCATTGCCGAAGCATCCCTCAGAATTTGGAAAGGATGTTCGATTTGGAAATCTGCACCTTCGTGGTGTAGTTCGCTCAAGGATATTATGAGACCCTCTGTGGAAGTAGATTGGGAAAAGACTGTATTGATATGACAAATAATATCGCTGTAATACCTGCTACCAGGTTTCAGTGACTGACTTTGAACTAAACTGATCTCCGCTCCGGTATCTATTGGACTAACGGACACTTTAGAGGCTAGGGTGAGGGTTATGGATGAAGGTCGTACGGTTATGGGGAGTTTTATCCTTGAGTGTTGGAAGGTTGGGTCCGATTCCCATGTACATCGGTCTGAATGACGATCTGCGGGGGGTTGCCGACGAATTTCCCCCGCACCTGGGAGTTTTCCGGGTTGTTGGAATGCGTAGTTGACGGGTAAGGAGGATTCGGTGGTGACAGAGGAGACAGGGGTTGTGTGTAACGCGATTGTGGGTTATATGGTGGCCTTCTTCTTCGGTTGTTGGTCTCCCTTTTCCGACATTCGTCAATTGTATGGCCTTTGTTATGGCAATAATTACAGATTTTCGGAATCTGTTTTGGAATGGAGTTTTCTGGGGCTCTGTTCCCGGACGAGAGGTGGTGTATTGTAGATGGGTTAGACCATTCCTGACGTTGTACGGAGCGGGGCGGCAAATGGCACTGTGGGGCGATGTGACCTGGCTGGCCACATCTGAAGCAGGTAGTATTCCTTAAAGGGTTTTGCTGTGGTTGGATCCTGTCTCGGGGTATTGATTTGATTAAGTCGCGTCGCGTGCTCTAATACATAGTCGGACATTGAGGCGAGTTTTTTCTCAGAAAAGACCTTGGCGATCATTTGCAGCTGGTCATTTAGCAGCCCGTCTTCGAGGGTTCTGACGGCCTGTGCCTCGTTGTCTTTAAGAAGGGATCTCAACAGGACGTTGTCGCTTGTATATTTTCGGGTGGCTTCGTTTAACAGAGTAAAGGTGGTGGTCAGGCGATTTAAGAATTCTTTAACACCCTCGCCAGTTTTCTGCTTTAACTGTCCTAATTGGGTTTGTAGGGTAAATCTGGATAGTCGGGTTTCGAACTTGGATGATAGAGCGGAACGTAGAACAGTCCAGTCGTCAGTGGGGTTATATTTGTACACGTCATACGCTGGACCACTCAATTTACTTTTGACAAGACCCATGAAACTTTGATGGTCTATCCCCGTTGACACGGTGGAAAAAATGTCATCCGCACAGGTAAGGAATCGGTGTAGATCCCTGGTATTTCCGGAAAATTCTGGCAACAGTCGTTGTGAATTTGCAAGGGAGAACCCGGACGTTGGAGAAGCATGGTGTAGAATTGAACCCAATGTAGCATTTAATTGGTCATGGATATTAGGTTCTTGGAAAGGATATCTGTCCTGCAGCCTGTCTTGCAGGAGGTCAAAGGTATTATCATATTGTCCTTGGATCTCCTCGAATGTATTACTGGTAAAATATGCATCTTCTTCCTCGTCGTCGTACAAATCCGCTAGAATTTGGAAATGAGTTTGCTCAAATGGTTCCCAGTATTTTTTCAGGGTGGTGATTTTATTCTGTAAGGCAACTTTGCTAGCGTCTCGGAGGAAGTCAGGGGTAATTTGAGAAACAATCCGCCGGATTACCTGGCTTCTTTCCTTTTGGAGCCTGAGCCTTCCAGGATTAGGTGATTCGTTGACTTCGGATTCGGCTTCGGGGGCGTTAGGCCTTTTTTGAGTTTCGGGGGCTGGAGGTATGAAAAATTGGCTGGTGGCCTTAGCTAGTGAGGGGCTAACGAGCCAATCACAAAGGGCCGTTTTCGTGGTCTTGTACCAATCGTGGGCCTTCCCATGGCAGTCGAGAGTAAAATATTCATGCTTATCATCCCGTTCGGGGTGATCTTTCAGAGAAACATGGCCCTTTTGGAAATTTCCCCACGCTTCCTCTAGGAGGCTGAGTTTCCTTTTTGTATAATCGGCGGTCCTTGAAGAGTTGGGCGCCTTACTGAAGTTGTTATATAACTTGACGATCTCTGAATTGATTTGCATTTGCGCAAGGCAAAGATCGTGAAACGTGGGAGGAGACATTATTAGGATGTTTGGAGGGTACTGTTGAGCAAGAGTTAACCGAAGATCGAAGCTGATCAATGGAAGGTGGAATTTGCGTCGAGATCAAGAAATTAATTCGTGCGTTAGATGATGTTAATAAAGAATTAAAACGATTACCAAAAAAAAGGGACTAACGGGCTTAATGCAAGGAAAGGGGTGTTGAACAGTACTTTTGACGAATGTCAAAAAAAAAGAAGAGAGACGCGAATCGGTAATTGGTCGAACTAGATAAGTTTTGGGTTTAGGTGGTCACATTCATTGTTAACCAACTATCTCCTTGTTTAAAATAGGTTATAGCTATTTCTTAATATCGGTCCGCAGAATCTTTGATTTAAAAAATTCCCAAAAAAAAAAGGGTTCAAATTTGTGAGAGAGGGTTTTATACGAGTCGTCGACTATGCAAGTTATTGTATCTATATAGGTTTTTTTTTTTTGTTTTTTTTTTTTTTTTTTAAACAGGGAAGAGGCACGACGATAAGATACTGGTAGATTGATCGGAGCTAGGACGAGCTTGCTTTCATGAAGCGGTTCATGGAGATAGGGCAACGCAAATATACGAGTAAACGAGCATCAACCAACGAAAACAGAAGAATTTGGGATACATCCCCACGGTGGTTGAACCAAAATTGAAGTTTAAGATACGATCTGGAGGAAGGATGTCTGGAGAGTCCTCTCAATATGACGCTCCAAGCTCACGTATTTCCCGACAGCAAGAGAGATACAAAGTTGCGATTCGGAATGCAGGTTAGAACTCTTCTGACACCAAAAAAAAAAATGGAAACAAGGGCCGGTGAAGGAGGATGTGGGGACATTAAAATTTTCTTTTTATTATGTTTTTATATTATTGGGTACGTAGAGGCCGGAATGTCAGCGTGACAATTCCCTTGCCTAGCAGACTGTCCAAGACTCTTACCTTGGGTAGGGGAAATCTTGGATTTCTACTAGGCGCGCGGACTATTATCTGTTTTTAGTTATTGATGTTATATTTCATTATATATTATTTTTGAAAATTATAAGAAGGTAAAATATTTGGCTCTCAAAAGGTTTACAAAAAATTTTATAAATATATGAATATATATATGTAATATTGAAATATCGTTTTTTTTTTTCTTAGACTAAAACTCACGGCTTCATGTTGAATTCTTCCTTCGTTGGTCAGGGGTGGTGTTTTCTGGCTGGCAGTTGGCTTGATTGTTTATTTTTCCTATCTGTTGAGGACTCCCCGGTCACTAAAGATGCGGGCAGGGTTGGAGCCCCTAAAAGAAATTCGTTGGGGTTTAATTTTGTGCTCGCCTGGAGCCCAAAAACCCTTATCACTTCACTTTACTTCACTTTTAGTTAAATCTACGTTTTATTTTGTTCTAATTTATTAACTTTTATTATTTTATTTTTTTATATAAATATTATCCCCCTATTTTTTTTTATTATTATATTTCCTTTTTTGTGTTTGGGAGCCAATCGGCATCCCACCGCTGCCACCAATTGTTTTATCCCTGCGATCTGATCGGGAAAGGAACAGGGAGTGCTTTCCCGGAGGAGAAGTTCACCTGTACCTGGGTTGGTTTTTTTTTTTGAAACAGTTCCTCCCTTATTCTATACTTTTATTCAAAATGAAATACATTTAAAGAGTTTTATTAATTTTAGGTAATCTTCTATTCCTTACTCAAAACTCGATCCTTTATTACACCCTTCACGAACAATTCTGTCCTTAAAGACCATTAATTGACCATTAATTAATCTTCTCACTAAAGTTCTAAATTCAGTCTCAAAAATTCTGTCTTTAATTATTCTGTCAGAATAATTCTGGCTTTAATTCAAAATTCGAAATTAATTATTTATTGGTTAGTCTCTTCACGAAAATTCAAAATTTGATCACAAAAATACTATTCATTGATCATTCAAAATTCGACGACAGACATTCTGTCTTTATTGACTTTGTCACAAAAATTCAAAATTTGAAATTAATTATTTATTGATCATTAATCTTTTCACAAAAATTCAACATTCGATCACAAAAATTTTGTTTATTGATCATTAATTAATCTTTCCACAAAAGTTCAAAATTTGAAAAAATTCAGAATTCGATCACAGACATTCTGTCTTTTTTTATTTCGTCACAAAAATTTTGTCTTTAATTCAAAATATGAAATTAATTATTTGTTGATCATTAATCTTTTCACAAAAATTCAACATTTGATCACAAAAATTCTGTTCATTGATCATTAATTAATCTTTCCACAAAACTTCAAAATTTAATCACAAAAATGTGGAATGTGCGCAATTAACACTTCATTTTGAATTTTACGAACTTACGCGATCAGATTTCATCACGACGGTGATGAAATCCGATCGCGACAGTTCGTCGCGATCCCATGATTGGGTTGCGATCAAGTTTTATCAGAGTGATAAAACTTGACCGCAACGGGAAATTTTATCGCGCATGGGTTTTATTCTGTCGCGATCAGGTTACATTTTGGTGATCAGACCTGATCGCGACAGAATTTCGCGCATGGGAACCCAAAATGCAACGTCAGCATTTTGGGTTGGGAATGGACGAGTTCCCATGGTGGCTGTTTTTACGGCAGGGGGTAAGGGGGGGGGGGGGGAACATGTGTGTCACAACAACTTAACGAAAGTGCCGGATAAAAACGAATGGCTGACATCCCCTCTATCCGTTGAGAAGGAGAAGTGTGCGCTAGCCTGGTATACAGACGGTTCGGTGAGGGACGGCTGATCGGGCCTGGGGATCTGGCGACGCTCCACAAGGATCGCCAGGTCGCTGGGACACAAATGCACCGTCTTCCAAACCGAAGTAATGGCAATAATGGTCTGCGCTCAAAGTATTCTCGAGAGAAAATACAAGGTGCACGGATATTCATAGCCAGTGACAGCAAAGCCGCGATAAAAGCAGTAGCAAACGTCACAAAGAAGTCCAAACTGGTCAAGGAATGCCACGAATGCCTGGAACAACTGGGAAGAGACAACAAGCTTTGCCTGATCTGGACCCCAGGGCACCTAGGCATACCAGGCAATGAAAAAGCCAATATGTTGGCTAAAGAGTGCTCCAAGGAACCACCAATAGGTCCAGAACCTTTCTGCGGATACTCAAAAAAGCATATTAAAGCGGATATAGAAACATGGGAATACAAGCTGAAATCCTCACACTGGCATAACGCTCAACAGGCCAGGCAGGCCAAGCACCTGCTGGACTGGCAGTACTGTGAGGAGAACAAATTTCTTCGTCTCAGCAGAAATGACCTTAGACAGTTGGTAGGAACCAACACAAGTCACCATCATGTCAACGATCATCTTAAAGTGATGGGCAAGGTGGACAATGATTCCTGCAGATTCTGCAACGAGGGCAGAGAATCTGTACATCATCTTCTGATAGAATGTGAAGTGCTATCAAAAGAAAGATCAAGATCACTCGGCAAAGAAGCACCAAGTTACGAGGGTCTTAAAAACCTTAATCCTAGATCATTAATCGCGTACTTCAAAGTGCTAGAAATAGCCCCTGACGTAACGCAATAAATAACATAGGGGATGATACAAGAGATCTTTAGGTCGCAGTGCCCAAGGGTCCTCTGCGAAAGCCCTGACCCAGAGTTAAATACAAAAAAAAAAAATATTGGATATTTTGATGGAATGCGTTTCTATTGGCCTTGAAATGATTTTCCGGGGGTTAAGGTTTGTAGAGGGTTGGTAATTTTTCTGGGAGTAATTATATTTATCAAGATTTTCATGAAAATTGATATACGTATATAAAATTGATTTTATTGAATGGATATCATATTCATGTCACAAATCCCTAGATAAACTTCCACGAACTTAATCTTTCATTTTAACTTCCCGTGTTGAATATAAAGTGTTTTTTAATTCGTTTGAATTTCTTTCATACAAAACAAAACCATTTATTTCGCTTAAAATATTTTTAATTGTTGATTTAACTCTGATATTGTATTTACCCTAAGACTCCAAATTTTTCGTCCAATGTCCTTGCTGTTGATGATCGGTCGTAAATGCTGTGTCAAAAGCTCATTTGCATCGTCCCACTCTGTAATGGGGTTGTTCAGTAACATCTCCCTTGCTCGTCCTACGGTTTTTATGTTTAAGATGGCATCAAATGCTTCCAGTTGTTGTTCTGCTGGCAATCTCGACAAATACAGTTCTACCAGGGACAAGAAATTTGTCAGCTTATGTGGTGCACTACCATATTCCGGGATATGGGAAATTGCATTTTCTCTGGGTGTTTATGTTGCTTGTTGTTGCAAGGAAACCAATAATTCTTCTGTGGTTAATCTTTTTTCAGCACTAGCCATTTTTTGTATTTTTAACGTTCAATTACCTTTAAGAAAAATAAATTCTTTCGCACAATTGGTTTACTGATGTTAAAAATAGAATCCTGATTCACTTCTTCTTAGTTTTCAATTGAGCGTTCACTAGCTTCACAATTTTTCAACGATATTTATTTAATCAATGTTTGTGAATAAAAGGATTTATGTATTATTTTCGTGTCTACTTGATTCGTTTTATTGTTACTCCCATTTTAGTTTTTTATAGTTCACTTTTAAGATTTTTCAGTAAGATTCGATTTCACAATAATAAATTTTTTTTTTCGATGTTTTCTTTACACAGAAAGCGTAAGGAACTTTCTCGTTTTGGACAGACCAGTTTAACCTATCCTACCGACTGCGCCAAATAAATAATATGAGTTCTGTTTGATAAAAAATGAATTGATTCCTTAGTTAAGTTATTTATTTCACAATTTTTCACTTCAAAATTACTTTTTAAAACAATATTATTTTATTTGCTCCACAATTTGGGGGACTTTTCCCGACGACCCCATGTAAAGCATTTCTAAAACTTATATCTAAAGGCAGCAGTCAGTCTGCTGACTCTGCTATTCCCACGACTTGCCATGGGAACTCCAGAAAATCAACAATATGAATTTTTGTGTAATATGACTTTCATTACACTCCTAACATATTTGTTTTTCACAGATTCTCAGACAGAAATTTGAGGTCCATTTTCTGACGTTCGTGCGAATTTAGCTATACATGATGGATATTTCATGATATTGTGGCAGAGTCACAACATTCCACCCCCCTTGGGGAAACAAAATTTTGTTTTTACAATTTTTTTTTTCAATGGAAAATGTTTATGTGAAAGTGTTGAACTCGATGATTCGAGCAAGGAACGGGAAGTGTTTTGCGGTAGAAGTTCACCTGCCCCTTTCAGTTCCAATAGTGACATAAAAAAATTTTTGTTTATACAATTTCTTACAAAAATTTTCTGGTTATTCTAGGCTTCTTCAAACATAACATTTGTTTGTTTACAATTTCTAATGTAAATGATTTTTCTTACTTCTAATTTCTTAAAATATATTAAACTACTTCAAAATGGTCCTTACTTTGGGGTAATCCTCTTTTATTTTGTTTCTCTCTAAGGGTAAAACTCTAACGACTTTAATAGGGGTTATTTGTTAATTCTGTGTAATCATTATTCGTGTGACGTATTGATTCAACTAAGTCAAGGGCATTACTGATTCCCACACACTAGGTAGCTGAAGCGAGGCTCGTTTCCAATTGGATAAATAGATTCGCAATAATTTACGGGTTCAAAATAAATTGCATTAGTCAAGGAAAATTTCATAAGATTTAACTTAGTTAGTTCGGTAATAATACAATGATGGAAGGCTAATGACATCCCAAGTTTATACAACAATAACATATGGGAGTAAAGTTGTAAGACTCATCAGAGGTTTAATTCGAATAGAACTTCTCCAGGGACAGGTGGAGTCATTAAGCGTATTTAAAATCGGCGCTCAAAGCCTAACTAGTTGAGTGTAATAAGTCCTATTCTTGGCACAGACTTGGAATACGACACTGCGTATCGCAAATGTGAACCGAATTTTCGAGACGGTATATAAAATTTTGACGACTTGGGAGGCAAATGTCTATAGCAGTTGTGAAGTTCTGATGGTTTCGGTGTCGGATTTTCGAATTTGTTCATTTCGAAACCATACCAAATTTAGAGACAAAAATGTATTTGAAAACAAACATAAAGAAAATAAGAAGACAGAAAGAAGATAAGAAACGGGGTTGCAAAGGATGGGGAGAGGGATAAAATCAATAGTGATTTACAAGGTGGTGAGTTGCCACTGGTAACGCAGAGGGCATGTGGCCCTGGGCATTAATAGAAGGAACGGTGCAAATAGCAAAGAGATGAAGAAGACTATGTCTGATATGACTATGCGGTCTGACATTAGAACAGTTTAACGTCGTGCCTAGGATGTTTTTGGAAAATCTTGGTGAGATTGTAACAGATACAACGAATTGACCCCGAATATCTTGAATAGAATAGAGATTGTCGAGAAAGGAAAATTTTGATAAGAGTAGTGTAACGTCGTGTCTAGGTAATAGTCCGTAAAAAATATCACTAACATTCGAAAATTACCAACATTTGGAAGTCCGTAACATTTGAAAACCGGCAACATCTGAAAGGATGAGGATGTAGTTTAACGTCTTACCCAGGACGGTAGAAAACAATGGATAATAATTGATAATAAAGCGGGTAGTAGAGATAATGGGTTATTAGGTTAGAAAGACTAAAGTTTGACTGAAAGGGCAAGTGTTATCTCAATTATGGAGAGGGCAGAGAAAGGATATGTCTGCTTATTTCCTTCACTGAACGGTTCTAGAATTTATGTTCCCTGTTACGAAAACATGTTCCTTTTTTTTTTTATTCGTAACAAAGGATCGAGGAGTGCTCTTGGGTGAGATCACTCAACTCCGTTGGTTAGGACAAATTAATTTTTGCTTTAATTCTTAAAATAATTCCGCTACGTCACTCATTTGCAATTCATAATCAACTCATTTATATGATTTTATTAAGATAAAGTGAATTTTGCACTTTAAGTTCATAACATAATACATTCTTTTTAATTATTTATTTATTTATTTCTTTTTCTTAATAACGTTGTTCAATTGGGTAGTCTTAAGTTCGTTTAAACTTCACTTTTTAGATTTTTCAAGGTAATGATTTTGCTTCGAAAGGTAATTTAAATTAAGTTCGATTTAAGAAATTCACATTTTGACTTTAAATCAACATTTTCAATTCATTTTAGTAATTTTAAATAAAGATCGATTGACTTCCACTGAAACTAAAATTGATTTAAGAAATTCACATTTTTAATTTTTAAAAAGCATTTTAAATTTTCATTTAGTAATTAAAATTAAGTTCCATTGGCGTTCGCTTGAACTAAGTTCGATTTAAGAAATCTAAATTTTTAGATTTTAATAGCATTTTCAATTTTAATTTGGTAATTTTAAATTAAGTTCGATTTAAGAAAGTCACATTCTTAATTTCAATATAGCATTTTCAATTTTAATTTCGTAATTTTAAACTAAGTTCGATTGCCGTTCACTTAAACTAAGTTCGGTTTAAGAAATTCACATTTTCTATTTCAATATAGCATTTTCAATTTTAATTCAGTTATTTTAAACTAAGTTCGATTTAAGAAACTCACATTTTTAATTTTAATATAGCATTTTCAATTTTAATTTAGTAATTTTAAACTAAGTTCGAATCAAGAAATTCACTTTTTCAATTATAATATAGCATTTTCAATGTTAACTTAGTGATGTTAAATTAAGATCGATTGGCATTCACTTATACTAAGTTCGATTTAAAAAATTCACATTTTCAATTTTAATATAGCATTTTCAAATTCAATTTAGAAATTTTAAACTGAGTTCGATTTACATTCACTTTTTAAATTCTTAATTTGAAAGTATTTATCTCAGCAGCACGACGTCCCCCCTGAAATCGACTGACTCTCCCTCTAAAATTAGCTCGCTTTTATCGTCCGTTAACATAGGATCCGAAAACGGCATCGAAATCCATGAAAGACCAATTCAATTTGCATTACTTGCAAATTGGCCTTTCATGGACCTGCATGCGCGAACAATGCTGCTGTTCAGCCACCCGCTAGTGTCGCAGTGTGACTACTTTCAATTTAATTTTAATTTTAGGTTTAAGTTAAAGTTTTAATTTGTTTTCGGTGTTAGAAAATTTGTTTTCATAACAGTTCATCCCCCTGAGGGAAACAAAATTTTGACTTTTTGGGAGGGAGCCGGGCGTGCCGTTTACAAGGCATTTTACAATAGCTATTTATTCTCACATCTATGTTTATTTATGTCTATGTATTTGCTATTTACTAACTATGTTTATGTACACGTTTGTGGTGGTAACGTGGAAACGTCCTTTTTCTAACGTGAAAACGTCTTTCTTCTCGTTGAGTATGTACATTGGTAGCCAGTCTAACATTCTTGTGTTACAAAACACCGTCATTTTTCAATCGCTAATAACTACGAGACTAATAATACGATAAAAACGGTTGACGTCACAGTGGATGGAGCATCTTTGTACGCAGTTATTGTCGGGCGTTTGTTTTGCCAGAAACATCATCGGGCTAGTGTAAGCGCCTACGCGTGATTGTTGTTTTTAGCGTTGCGTGAAAATACTTATGAGTGAAGCGTGGGAACGCGTTAACCTTAGACGTTTGTTGAGATATCATTGTAAAAAGCATAAAAACAGCTACCAGGACCTAAAGCGAAACAATAAAAATATTCTCCGAAATACATATAAGCAAAAATCGGTATGAATTTGAAAATGGAAAAAATATGGAATATATCGTCTCATATGACGCGTAAATAGCACCAAATTGTAAAAAACTCACATGGGAGAAAACCCGTATCAGAACAAATATTAAAAACCAAAAATGTCCAGTGCCGAGCATATGTGAGAGGTACGATGGTATCGAAGAAGAAAAGAAAAAACGGCGCAACAAAATAAACTTGTGATTTACCTTTTCTGTAACCGCACTACTCTCCATAATCATTGTTATTAATAGTTTGATATTTGAAGTATAAATTAGTACGAACATTTTGTCGCAAGTTTTTTGACGTAAAAACGTCTTTTCGCCCATTAAGTGGACTGACAGCCAGTCAAACTTTCTTGCGGTGCAATATACCGTCAGATTTCAATCGCCAATAGCTACGAGACTAATAATGCGATAACAACTGTTGAGGTCACAATTGATAACGAATTTCCGTACGTATTTATCGTGTAGCATTGATTTTGCGCGTGACGTCATCGGGTTAGTTCACTTACGCATGATTGTTATTCATAACGGTTGCGTAAAATTATAAATAAGTGTAGCGTGAGAACGCGATCATGTAGGACGTCCGTTCGGATTTCATTGCAAGAAGTTTGAGAGGAACTACCAGGACCTGAAGTGAAACAATAAAAATATTCACTGAAGTATAAGTCAAATTGGTATTAAATTGAAAACTGAAAAAAATAGTTAAAGATATCGTGTCATATGAGTCGTAAATATGGGCCGAATTGAATAAAACGCAAACCAAAGAGACCTTGCATCAAAACAAATTTAAAAAACCTAAAGTGTCCAGTGCCGAGTAAATGTCAGAGCTACGGCGGCATAAAATAAATGAAAAAATAAACGTGTGATTTATCTTTTCTGTCACCGTATTACTCTATATGACCATTGTATAAAAGCCATTGAGTACTAGCTAATAAGCTAATAGTAATAAGAGTGAGTAAATGCTAATAAGAGCACTTTTTGTAATTTAATCCGGAAGTTTTCACGGAAAATCTACGATGCGGACCTTGACTGGGCCTTCCAGTTTTTTTTCTCATCTGTAAGTAACTTCACCCTCCCCAGTTCTTGGAATCTCCTGAATCCTATTTTGTATATTAATTTTGTTGCTTTTTCTTTTGTTACATTAAAATAATACAGTAAATGTGAACATAATTAAAGCAAAAATAGGAAGTAAATTGTAATAAACAATTTTATGGTATCGTAGTTCTTTAATTCTTTCGATGTTATTCTGGTTTTATCATATAATTTTTCTAAATTGTAAAAGTTTGAAATCCAAGGTATTATTTTCAAATTTGGGAATGACAAAGTGTTGAGAAAAGTTTCTCAAACTTTTTTTAAATTCTCTACTATTTATCCTTATTGCTAAATTAGTACAATTGCTAAAATTTAAAACATACTTTCCATTAAGTGATATAATCCTCTCATCGCAAGTACTTTTGAGTTTAGCAATTCTTATGTTATTAATGATAATTATATGCTCTGCAATAGACAAAATTTCTTCATTATTTTCAATAAATTTGCAGTTTCCCAAGCTAACGCAATGTTTGCTCTTTGGTAATTCTTTTAAAGACTTTCTCGGAATCAGCCGTTGACAACTAATTAGAAATGATATATTTTTAATGTAAAATCGCTATATGTTATCATCATTAAGGTATTTGTGTATACTTTTTGCTTTGTAAAGAAATGTTCAAAGCTTAGTAGTTCAAAATATCACAATAATAGATTATCTTTTGTGGAGATATACAGTCTTAGAAATTGGCTGAGACAACTTATTAGAAACTTGAAAAAGTAAATACCCAAAACATGAGAAAAACATAAAAAAAAGGAACTTCGTTGTAGTGATCAATATTTTGTGTGAGATCCCCTCTCCTTTATTACAGCCCCACATATTTTCTGCATGGACTAGACAAGATCTCGACACCCCTTAACAGGAATCTCGTACCGTGCCTCCTTCACTTTTCGTATAATTGGTCCAAATTACTGATATCTTGGGTAGCCCACGGGAGTTCGATTGGATTCAAATTTAGAATTTGTAAAAGCCACTCAAGAACTCGCTCTAGTTTTGGTCAAGGAAAGTTTTCACCAGTTTCGTGGCATGCTTTGGGTCATAGTCTTTATGAGAAGACCAAATAAGCGGCTTCTAACCTCTGCTCTGTCCAGTGTTGCAACGTAATGTTCTTTGTTCATGTGTCCAACAATATGACGAATTGGACCAACGCCGTTCCATGAGAAACATCCCCAAACGAAAGTTGATCCACCACCATACTAAATTACTTGCGAAGTATTACGTGGATCAAGTTCCTTTACTTTGGGGCACCTGACGTACTTTCTGCCGTCAGAACCAACTTAATTTATGTTTGTCTCGTCTCTTCCAGGTACTTACTTCCATTGGTTTGCCTTCCAACGAGCTTGTGCTTTGACAAACTCAATGCGACTTTTCTTCTGGACAATGTGATCATTGGCCTCATTCGTGCGAGTCTGCCGTGCAACCCAGCTTCCACCAAACGATGTGCAATTGTTGTTTTGGATATTATGACATCAGTGAAGTCCGTGAAGGACCGCTGAATAACTGCAGCGCTTTCTCTAACGTTCACATTTATTTAACAGCCTTATCATTTTGTGTCGATTTTTTCTGTCGTTTTGCGCGGTCTTCTTCGGCGTGGGACATTTTTCGTTGTATTATACTTCCGATAAGAGCAAGTACACCAAACATCATTTTCTTGGAGCAATTCAGCTGGTTTTCAACGCTCTAAGAACAAAGGTAAGCTTCATTTAGCGCATCAATAGTTTTCAGCGTCACCGACGTGCAACTTTTTCCTTTGCACATTATGCAAACTACTGAACAATAATTATTTTTCATTTATTTCTAAGGAAAACAATAAATCTTCGTGAACTTACCAAAATATTCAACAAAAAGATAGAAAATCTAAAAATTTTAGAACTAAGCTCAACTGTTTCTTATAATGTGGCAAATGAACTCTTGTAGTTTCTCTGATTGAAGCCTAATTTCTGACTACTGAATTATTTAAGAAAAAGCATATGCATTTCATTTTGCAGAGAAATAACTGTACAAAGCAAAGGATCAGTAAAAAGTATACTCTTGATTTATCCATAGTGTTTGGAGCACGAGAACGTAGAACAAAAGTGTCGTTTCTAATTAGTTTATCAACGGTTGTATGTAAGCATTGTGTTTTCATGACGAATGACATATTCATTACCGAAATCAATTTGCTTGTTTTCTGAATTCACAACCGGGACGAGTAAAATTTGGTTCGTGAATATACTATGGATGGGGATCTTGATGGCAGAAACTAACGAATTATCTGAGTGTTTGGCGACGGCTAAGCGAATGTTTCTTAATTTGTTGAAGTCAATTTCGTACTCATTTATTTCTTCATCAGTCAATATGTTTGGGTGTAAGGGTCCTAGTCCGACGGATGTAATATTGTCCTGAATATGTTCACTTTCTCTATATAGTCCAGTTTAAACATTTGTTCTAGAAAACGATTTTCAGAGAGGATCCTCATTTCTGTAAGATTAAGTTTGGACGATAATCTTAAAATCTGTGGATAATCTCTAGATAACTCATTTTTGCGTTTCACGAAATGTAAGATTGATAAACTGCGGGATAAACTAAAAAATAATTTATCCACGTGATTTTCTCGAGATAAATATTCATCCATTGGATAAAGTGACAGTTCAAAATAATTTTGAATTATAATATTATATCTCTGAAATAGTGTTTACTTTTGTAAGTAAGTATTCATTTATATAAAATAAATTAAGTTAATATTTTACAGTGAGTAAGAAACCCTTTAATTAGATAATATGTCAGCTGTCATTCGTTAATCCGTGGATAACTCGTAACGCTTCGTGAAACGCTCGAAAAATTTATTCGCTGGATAAATGTTACCCATGGATAGATATCTCTATGATAGATAGATATCCCTATGATTTTCTGATTCTTATGTTCTTACAGTTACTTCTAAATTACTAACCAGATTCATTATTTCGTCTGGGTAAACCCTGTGTTGGATAATTTCGAATTTATTAGGTATTTCCAGCGTGTCGGTTTTTATTTCGACGTATCCTAACTCAGACTGGATCTTTCCAATGGTCATCGTTTGATGTGTTATTGTTGGTGGTAAAAGTACCAACGTCCTTAGCAGAATTGCCTTCACGGTTGTTCTCTGAAAATTTAATTTGGCGTTTTATATTTGTTTGATGAACATTAGTCAAATTGTATTTCCTAAACTTGTTCTTCTTTATGCCTTAACGATTTATAATTCTATATGAAACCAGTGGTTCGCCGTTCCTTGTAGTCTTCCCGATTTTTGTTTCTCTTATTAATAACCCTTAATTTTGTTTCACTAAGCCTATCATAAATAAATGTAGCATCCACCTCTTTATTTGGGACGGATAACGGAGTAGTTTTAATTGTCGAGTGAAACGTTTTGTTGCAGAATACTATTGCCTTAAGTATCTGTATTCTTATAGGTAGCCTATTTTCTAAGTTGAGAATCCTAGTCTTTTCAGTTACAGTGTTGTTACGCCTTTGAATGTTTGTATTCCCAGTATGACAATTAGGTTTGGTAACATGGTACTCTATGTTTTCTTCGTTATAAAAGTTCCTAATGTGTTGAGAATCGAATTCGTTGTCAAAGGTGACATTTTTCATTTTACCGCTGATCGCTACAATTTGCCTTATTTTTTCTAATAAGGTAATATGTGTCCTATCTTCCAAATAGAGACTAACTGCATGCTTAGAAAACTTGTCTATTGCATGAAGAAAATTGTGTTTGCTTTTTGTATATGCATTTCAGTGATTTCAAACTTTTTTTATTGGTTTCCTATCGTATTTGGCTCCTGTAAAAATTTCGCGGTTATTTAGAATTTTATAAATAGTCGTTTTAAATTGAGGATTATAAACTCTCTTTTTGAGTCCTTCATAAGTTAGAATTATGCCACTGTGCCCAGGTTCTTCTCTATGGAATTAGACTAATTGTCTTTTTAAACGCTCTTTACCTTCTATGTCTTTCCCAAAGTGGCTAAATTTAACAAATTTGGTTAAATTTCTTTTTGGAAATAGTTCAATAAGCTTTTCCTGTAGCCTGTTAAAGTCCCTATCGCTTAACCCAGTGAAAATACCAACTTTTTCTTTACTTATATATCTTCTGAGAAAATCGCTTCCCTGCCCTAAATCTTGTTTGTCTACAAACATACGTTTATTTTTAAATATGGTTTCATACTCTTTTTCTACAAAAATAATTCTTTGTTTGGACCTATTTACAACAGTTTCTAATAGGGAAATATGGTCATTAGATTCGTCCTCTATAAAGTGGACAATCTCCATGTTTACTGCTGCATTCGCGATTATGCTTCAGTCTGAGTTCTCTTCTACATGGAAAATGCTCAAATTTACAGTACTAACCGTATCAGAAATATCCAAGTGGGTATTTTTAGAGGTTAATTGGGAGGTTATATTCGGCGTGGAGTCAGTCTCGAGTGAATTAATTTCATTGGTTTATGTGTTTGTACGCCTTAGAAAGTCAGCTACTTTGTTATCCTTACATTTTATATAATCGATTTTCATATTATATTCGCCCAACTGAATTAACCATCTTTGAAACGGGGATTTATGTCTTTCCCAGAATGTTTTACATGCAACCATTTGATTGGTTGATGATCTGTTAGAAGATCAAACTCCTTACCGAAAATATATGGTCAGAAGTATTTTACTGCCCATACTACAGCCAATAATTCTTTGTCAAACGGTGCATATTTCTGTTCATGGTTCTGTTCATGATTCACGTTGAGAGTCCTCGAGGCGTAGCAAATTACTAGCGTCGGTGATGATTTTTATTTTCTTATTAATGTTGGGGTATCTCAAAATGGGATAACTAGTTATAAGCTCTTTCAATTTTTCAATGGCTGCGACATAACAGGGATCATTGACGTTCATTTTAGTACTTTTTTTCAGATATTTATCCATGTGGAGCCCCTTCTGAGTCAATATTTGACCGAGAAATTCAGTCTCCTTACTCAGGAAATTACATTTGTCGATTTGGATTTTGAGGCCACTCGACCTAAATTTTTCAAAGGTGATGCTAATATTTAATAAATGCTCTTCTATCGAAGTGCTTAAAAAAAGTATGTTGTCTAAGTACAGAGCACATATTTTATTTATATATTTGCGAAGAACCACAATCATCAGTTTTTGAAAGGTCGATGGCACATTTTTCAGAGCAAATGGCATTTTTAAATATTCATAATGTCCGAAAGGAGTTGAAAGTGCTATCTTCTTTCTATCAGATTCTTTCATAAAAATTTCAACGTTGTGAAATATTGCGCAGAACCAAGTTTATTCAGAATAATTTCGATGTTGATTATAGGGAACTTGTCATCTACAGTAATTTCATTTAATTTTCTGAGATCAATAACAATTCGCCACTTTTTTTGCCCAGAATTGTCCGCTTTTTTGGGAACAATCCATAATGGACTATTATATGGAGAATTGCTTTTTTCATTATCCCCTGCTCTAACATCTTCTGTATTTGGTGCTCTATTTCTTTCTCACGCTCAGATACCTGTAAATTTTCGAGAAGACAGGTCTATCGCTAGAAATAATAATTCCATGTTTTATTTCATGAGTTGAAGTGAGTAAGTCGCCTTCTTTGAAAGATAAATTTTCGCTTTGTTTTAGAATATTAGTGCACAAGACTTGTCTTCTTCATTTAGGTGTTCTAGATTTATTTTTTCACGAAAGTTATCCGATTTCCCGTCAAGAGTGCAAAATTCACTTCAAACATAAGGGTAGATGGCGTCTTCGAAAAGTATTTTGCGACCATTTACTTCTATAAACATAGATTCTCAATTAATTTTCGCTTTGAATGGCGTCATATTTCTTGTCCCTTTTTTGTTACCCATTCTTATTTCTTGTTATCCATTATAGCGTCATATTTCATGTCCTTCATATCAATAATTTTCCATGAGGCAGCGCCAAGAAATTGAAATTCGTTTGGCATGGGCGTGCCAACTTTATGTGTAACTTGATTGACTCCATTAATTGTTGAAAAAAACCGAAAGGCCCAGTCAAGTTCCGCGCCGTAGATTTTCCGTGAAACCTTCGGGATAAAATAAGTGTTTCTTATAAGTAGATTCCTCAATCAATGTCTCTTATACAATGGTCATATAGAGTAATACGATGATAGAAAAGTAATACGATGCTCTGACATTTACTGGGCACTGGACACTTTAAGTTTTTTGAATTCGTTTTGAAGCAAGCTCTCTCTGATTTGCGTTTTATTCAATTCGGCCCATATTTACGACTCATATGAGACGATATCTTTAATTTTTTTTTTCAATTTTCAATTTTATACCCATTTTCAGTTATACTTCCGCGATTATTTTTATTGTTACACCTTAGGTCCTATTAATTCTTCTCAAACTGCTTACAATGACTCCCGAAGGAATGTCCTACATTATCGCGTTCTCACGCTGCACTGATTTATAATTTTACGCATCGCTTATTAACCATAATCATGCGTAAGTGAACTAGCCCGATGACGTCACGCAATAAATACGTTCTGGAACTCTTTATCCATTGTAACCTCAACAGTTGTTATCGCATTATTAGCCTCGTAGCTATTGCCGATTGAATTCTGAGCGTATATTGTACCGCAAGAAAGTTTGACTGGCTATCAGTGTACATAACGCGAGTAAACACGTTTTAAAGTCAAAAAACTTACAACAAAATTTTTGTACTAATATGTACTTTGATTATCAAACTATTAATTACCATGGTTAAAGAGAATATTAATTACAACGGTTACAGAAAAGATAAATCACAAATTTATTTTCTCACACTTGCTCGGCACTGAACATTTTGTGTTTTAAATATTCGGTTTGATGAGAGTTTTCTCCGATTTCAGTTTTTTACAATTCGGTGCATATATACGCCTCATATGAGATGATATCGTCCATATATTTTTCGATTTTCAAATTCATACCGATTTTTGCTTATATTTCGGAGAATATTTTCATTATTTCGCTTTAGGTCCTGGTAGTTTTTTTTATGCTTTTTACAATGATACCCAAATCAACGCCCTAGCTTAACGCGTTCTTACGCTACACTCATAAATATCTTCACGCAACGCTAAAAAGAACTATCACGCGTAGGCGCTTCCACTAGCCCGACAACGTCACCGGAAAGCAAATGCCACACAATACGTTCTATCCACTGTGACCTCAGCCCTTATTATCGCGTTATAAGTCTCGTAGTTATTAGCGATTAAAAAATGACGGTGTTTTGTAAAACAAGAATGTTAGACTGGCTACCAATGTACATACTCAAAGAGAAGAAAGAGTTTTTCACGTCAATAAAGTGGTTTGTGGAGTTTTTCAGGCTTAAATTCTTTTCAAATATTTGGCTTTATAACACTAGTTGCTGAACCAGTGTCAATCAGACATTTTACTACCTGACTACAAATGTTAATGATTATACCGAGGCTCTTCGTGAAAATTTACGTCCTGGTTGGAGTTTAGGTTAACGATTTCCATTGGCTCTGGTGTGAGACTAGTATCTCTACTTTGTTCAGGGTAATCTCTGTAAGAAGGCCAACTTTAGCTTCGGTTGCGGAACCGACCTTAACCGTTATTTTAATTATTTTTGCGGTTGTTGTTCTGAAAATTCTTATTTTGGTGATTATTTCTTACATTACCGTCTGTTCGATTATAACCGTCACCGAAATTCAAACTATTTTCATTATCACTGCAATTCGAGGTGGTATTTTCATTTTGTCTATTGAAACATACATTATCTTGACAAAATTTGTTGTTTTCAGATAAATTCGATTTGTTTTTCCTCCTGTGAAAGTTGACAACATTTTCATTATCTAATATTTTGAAATTTTCGAATTTATTGAACAATTTTTTTATTGTATAGGTATATTACCTCTTAAAAAATCATGAATTTTGCTACTTATTATGTCAACCAGGTACTTATCATTATTGCTATGGTGGTATGTTATAGGCTTAGCCTCATCGAAATCATATAGTTCATTTAACTTATAATTTATTTGCCTAACGCTATTGAAAAGTTCTCTTAACTTACTTACTCTTAGTGATCTGTAGACATCGGATTATATGCATCTGCTTATTTGAATATGCAAATGCATAAAACGCTTGTTTTCCAGCGTTATTGCATATTTTGGCATTTTTTTCTTGATAGTGCTTATTTCGAACATATTTTTGCGTACATACACATGTCAATAATATGTTCAACTAGAATGCACCCAAAATATATTATTTCTTCTCATTCTTATTTCGGACTATTTCCGAACTGAAGAAAAAATTTTCGTTTTATCACGCCCACTTTTGCATTTTCGAATTTTTCAATCAACCGAAAATTTGCAAAGGGTGAAACAACGTTTTCCCGTGAAAATGTTGATTGTTATTGAAATAGGCGGTCTGACCAAAATTGTCTTGTTGATTCTCATTAATATTTCGGACTATCTCTGAACTGGTTGTAAAATTTTCGTCCGGTCACACCCACTTTTGCATTTTCAAATTTTTTCAATCACCCGGAAATTATCAAATGGTAAAACCACGTTTTTCGGTCAAAATGATGATTCTTATTGAAGTAAGGCCCTCCAATGTCCTTTTTATGAGGTCGTCGGCTCCCTTTGCAGCCTTTTAAAAATAATAAATTTATGATCTTTCTGGGAACGTATGAGTACTTGAGAAAGTGACAAACGAAGGACATTTTTCCATTAATGATTTAGTTGCATTAAGCACATCATACCACAGCGTCTTCTTTAAAAGTAAAAGTATTAATTTTTAGTTTATTTTTGTTATAATGCCACCAGTGAAAAAAATAGCCACACTTTAATGGGATCTTGGATAAAAAATTACCCAGGTCAATTTACGACTGATGGCACTGTGATTTTCTGCAAGGTTTGTGACAAGCGAATAGCTTCAACAAAAAAATACCAGATAGATCAACATGTGAGTACTGCTGCCCATATTGCTGCAAATCAGAAATCTACAAGTAGCCGCCAACAACTGCTGACTCAAAGTTTGCCTTCAAGTTCGGATACTGCAAGGAAAATAGAATTCAACAAGGATTTGTGTGAGTTATTTGTTGCGTGCAATATTCCTTTTCATCAATTGAATAACGAAGCATGCCAAAGCTTCCTTATGAAATTTTGTACGAATCAGATCATTCCTGAAGAATCTACGATACGAAAAAACTACTTGCCTGTATACGAAGAAGTGCTAAGTGAAATGCGCAGCGACCTTTCAAACAATCCATTATGGATTTCAGCTGATGAAACGACAGATTCATGTGGACGATATATAGCGAATCTGATTGTTGGAAAATTATCCAAGGAGCGTTCTATTCCCCATTTGGTTGCTTGCAAGGTCCTAGAAAAAACGACTCATTCAACTATCGCACGGTTCATAAATGATTCCATCAATCCTCTGTTTCGCGAAACATCTATTAACGAGAGAATATGTGTTTTTGTTTCTGACGGTGCGCCTTATCTGGTGAAAGCTGGTCACGCTCTCGAAGTGTTTTAACCTACCTTGCTTCAGATCACCTGTCTAGCCCACGGATTACATCGACTTGCGGAAGAGGTCAGAAAAGAGTTTGGGATTGTCGATAAATTGATTTCCTCTACAAAGAAAGTGTTTTTAAAAGCACCATCACGAGTCCAAGCATACAAAGAGCGACTGCCGAACCTAGCGCTACCACCAGAACCAATATTAACGCGGTAGGGAACTTGGTTGAAAGCTGTCTTGTTTTACGCTGAGAATTTTGACGCCATAAAACAAGTAGTTGGT
Source organism: Chrysops caecutiens (assembly GCA_963971475.1). Lineage (NCBI taxonomy): Eukaryota > Metazoa > Arthropoda > Insecta > Diptera > Tabanidae > Chrysops > Chrysops caecutiens. The sequence continues at coordinate 50,147,478 of OZ020567.1, read as the reverse complement.
CAATTTGACACTTCAGAAGCCATCGCAATTAATTCAAGCCAGCTGGCATTTGAGGATGCTTCATTCAAACAGAACATTGCTCTTATTGCAACACATTTCAGCAATATACCCATTGAGACACCATTGAGAAACTTGAAACTAAAAACCTTTCTCTGTGCAAGTCTTAACAAATATTGGAACAAATTATTGAAGAGAGTAAAGCCCTTCCGAGTTCACTATCGGAAAAGGTCCGTGGCAAATCAAATGCCGTACTATATAAAAATCCGGGACTTGAAGGAATAAAGAAAGTTCACGCTTTTATCAACGGCACCGGCCAGACTGAAGAAGTTTCTGCAGAAATGGCGACAAATTTCAAGTTTTGCCCAGTAACGTCGGTTGATGTAGAAAGGTCATTTTCAGCCTACAAATTAATATTAAGTGATAAACGTCACAAATTTGCTATAGAAAATCTTGAAATATATGTAGTTGTATATTGTCATAAGAAATACAACTGATTATACTATATATATTAAAAATAAATGTAAATTCTAATAAAAATGAGTATTTTGATTGTGCATATTTCGTGCATATTTGGCTATATTTTAGTGCATATTTGCATGCATATTTTGGCACTTTGATAGTGCATATAATCCGATGTCTAGTGATCTGCATCTGTTGAGCAGCTCGGCGTCATTTTCTCTGGGTCATAAATGTAGCTTCAGTTCCTGTTTTACTGCATCCCAATTGCTGTCACTTCCTAGTCACTGAATACATCTTTTGGCTTCCCCTTGAATTTTATTGTTGATGATGACACCCAATGCATATTCTGCTAGGCCTGGAGTTTTGTTGAAAAACTGGAACGCCTGGTCAACTGAGCGTTTATATTCTTGTGCCGTAAGATCGTCATATCCTTAACTTCTGAATATAGTTAAGGAATTGATCTGTGGATAACACGAACCGTTGCGGATAGTAATAGTTTCTATAGTTTTCCATTTATCATTATTATTTAATTTTTTCCAATTCACTCACTGTGTTTTTTTCCGAATTTGTCTATATTTTTTTTTGGAACGAAGTTCTTTATCGCGCGTGTGGCGACGGGGCTAGCCGAGAAATTGTGTCCCGTTAAATCTGAGCGTTAAATGCCTTTTATTATGACGAAATTCACCTGCATCGACCAATATTATATCAAACAACGCACAGGCATAAAGAACTTCGTTCCTTACGCGTGTTCGACTACACGTTTAGTTTAATTTTTTTATATAAATTTTGTTTTAATTTATTTTCATTCAGAAAAAGGGATTAAGGCTTAACCCGTGGTTCCGAATGAAAGTCCAAAAAATTAGTTTTAATCACGGGACTCTGATCTTTGGATGAGAATCCTACCCACTGCGCCACTTATATATTTTTATCTTCTGATAATAATAATATAAACCAATTTTCACTTTTTTTAAATTTCACGTTATTATAATTTCAATAAATCAAGATAAACAAACATTTATTCTTTATAATTACATATTGGACACAACTAATAATTCAATTAATTCAAACTTATAATTTAAATAATTTGTTCAAAATTGAACCTTCAGGTTCAACTGCCAGAATAGGACTGGGAAATTCGAAGTACTTCTCAATTAACAATAGATAGGTTTTTTAAATTTCATGTGACTCTGTATTTTCGTCCAGACTAATTTAGCGTATAAGTGTTTTATTTAACCGGAAAAATTTCCATGAGAACGGAATCGCCACAAACAATTTTATGCAGCAGGTACATAGTTAGAGAAAATAAGCCTAGGGGGATGGAGTGCCATAAAAATAAGTTGTTGTGATACAAGAAATTCCCCTTGTTTCCGAAAACTCGCAAATAATTGTATTTATTACGAAATAGTCCTAACCACTTCTGATTGGGGTCAACTACACACCAACATCCCTAAATAGGTTCAAAACCCCAAATCCAATCAATTCTAAATGACCTTGACCATCCGCAACAAACCAATAGGTAAACTAACATGAAAACATAACTGACCTACCCGAACGTAACCCGAGCCGATCGCGAGCGATCTACAAATACACCAGCACACGCAACCAGTCAGCAAATTATGCTGACTCGACAGAAAGACCAGAACAAGAAAAGCACACCAACAGTTACGCCCAGTCAACAAAAATTGCTGACTCCACAGTTTGAACGTTCGGGCAACAACTCTAATCGGACCCGGAACAAATGATTTGGTCGATTACAAATAATTTGATTACAGGTGACGATACGTTCCTAGGAATGTGCATTCAATTGTGACGAAGGTAAACGACACAAAATATGAAATGGTATGTGCAATCTACGGGAGAATGGCATGCAGAAACACTGGAATGCGGGTAAATAACAAGAAATATACAGCGGAAAACGCAAGTTACAGGTGAATGACATAAACGATCAATTAAACAAAGAATGTGACCTGATAGTAGATCCATGATCAACCAGACGCTAATCTAGGCAATATTGGCGGGTCATCGGCTGCTCATTCAGCAGAAAAATAATATTAAAACCGACCCGAAATGCAGAAGGAAGTCAGTGGATGATCCCGACCCAGTGAAGGCGCTACTCTAGAGAGCTCGAGAGAAGGAAGATGCTACCCGAAGATTCCGACCCAGTGAAGACAAAGCTCTAGAGAGTTCAAGAGAAGGAAGACGCCACCCGAAGATCCCGACCCAGTGAAGACGCTACCCCCAGAAGACGTCAGAGACAAAGACAGGTAGAGGCCCCAAAGTTCACCTGTAAAATCCATGTCCACACCGGCTTTTGGCTGGGGGACAAAATCGTCGAAAGTACTTCAAGTCCAAACAGGCTTTTTGGCTGGAGAACTGTATAAAGGGAATTAAATAATAAAGACTAATAAACACAATAAGTAATATAATTAACAGAAACTAATAAATACAAACAGGTAAAAATAATCCAAATAATAAGAATTAATGGAGACTAATAAGAAAAAATAATATTAACTAATGAATACAATCAAGTAAAAGTAAAACCAACCTAAATAATATCAATCTGTTTTATCTGTTTGTTTTATCGAATACTAACAAGTAATAGAGAACCAAAACGGATACTAAAACATAATACTTATAACCAAATAACGGCAAGCCGAATATATATAACCACTATTTATAAACTAAATAACATTAACCAAGAGAGATAATAAATATAAAGCGGACGGTACTATCACCCGAGATAAATGAATAAGATTGACCTGAAGGAGGCACTGGAGGACCCCCGGGCTGGACCATGCCCCATATCACTGGAGGAATATCGAGTTCTTAAATATAAAGCGGACGGGTTGGACTATGCCCCATATCACTGGAGGAATACCGGCGAAGGAACCCTACGCCCCGTTAACCCAACCGAAGCCCTCAACATAACGTAAAGAAAGAAAAACTCGGCGTCGTGGCTCGGTTCAGACGCGACATTAGGGAAGCTATCCGAGTCTGGGTCCTAATGGGAACAAAGAAGCGCGAGTCGCAGCTAGCATCAGAATAGACCGGCTCAAAAAGGAAAGGAAGGTTTACAGACAGCAGAAAGCGATGCAGAAGAGAGCGTCAGGCAGAAACAAAACGAAATAATTTATGTAAAGTAGTTAGGAATCAAATAAATGTATAGCGGTAAATAGAGAAACTTTGAGTTTTTATCCCCTTGGTAACCCAAATTTTCCCAAAAGAGGAAAAAATTCAAAACAAAATTTTCAAACACTGAAACAAAATTAAAATTCAAAAACAAAACTGAAATAAATATTAAAATCAAATTGTCACCCTGTGGCGCGTGCGTGGCAGAACTGAATCTTCCAAATCTGCCTACCAAAAATTTGTATTATCGCAGATCCCGTTCTGCCAGCCCTTTTGATTCCCTGGGAACGAACAACCATCTGTTGTTCCCAGGGATATCCGCCCTCAAAATGCACAAACGATCAATTCTATGAGAATTGAATTTTGGTCTTTTGTGAATTTTGGTCTTTTCATGAATTCGGGTTCAGTTATTGAATACCCCATAGAATTTTAGGGCATTAATACGGACGCTCCGAATAAAGTCAGTAAGAAGTGGAGTCAGTGGAGATCAGGAAGTCGAGTCGGCAGCCGACCCACCTGAGTTAATTAACAAAGAGGAAGTTGTGCCTGCCGAGTGGTATCCCCTTTAAGAAAATCTTTTCATTATAAGCAGTCGGTTTCGAAGAAGGAGGTCGTGCTGCTGGGTTAAAACAATTAAACTACAAGTTAACTTAAACATATATATGAAATTTTAAAATTGAACTTAGCATTACATTGTCAAAGTGAAAGTAGAGTCAAAAAATGAGATTGTTACTTTATATTAATAATGTGATATTATTTATATTATAAATGAGATTTATTATTTTAAAATTAGAGTGTGAATTATAAATTGAATTTAACATAAGATTATCAAAGTAAACCTAAGAAATTAAAAATGAGGTTTATTATTTTAAGAGAAGAATGTGAATTATAAATTGAATTTAAGTTAAAATTAACAAATGAAACTATGAAATTATAAATGAAATTTATATTTTGGATTAAAACTTGCTTAAAAATGTCAAATTTAAACTATAAATTACGAATGAGATTATTGCAATAGAATAGTGAAGTAGAAAAATTATTATTATTAGTTAATTCTAAGGCGAAACTATTTGTTTTGATTGAAGAATATATACGGTTGCAAATAAAACTAATAATCTGGACCTTTGAATTATTTGTCTTATCTAACGGCGACGAGTGATCTTACCGCTTTGCTACGAAAAAAAAGAACATATATTCGTAACTGAGCGAGAGTGTCAGATGGATATTTTTTTATCTCTGTAAATGAAACAGAATTCCCGCATCCTCTTCCATCATCGAAAACATGTCCAGTCGCTATAGATATGTGCCGCTTACGTGGAAATCCCTTAGTACCCGCATCAGATTTCTTAATTTAGAAATACCACCTAATTGTATTCAGGTAGTATATCATAACGAATAATCATTAAAAAACACATACATTATGCGACTATGGATACCAGTATAAGCAATTCAGATGTAGCTTTTTAAATAACGTAAATCGCGAGACGGGCATGATTGCATTTAGAAATAAAAATGTTCAAGTAATCAAAACAATAGGTAGGGTGCAGCGAAGGCATTGCTGTTGATTTAAAAGGAGTTCAGATAATTGGCATTTATAGATCACCTCGATGAAACTTATACGATTTTTTAAATGCTCTGACTAATAGCATATTTGATGGTAACGCAATGCGGGTATTTTAATATAGATTTACTTACATGTAATGATGGTGTACGCCTTAAACAATATTTTTGCCGTATTGGTTTGAAGTGGAAACTACAACAAGTTCCAACCACAATGGGGTACACTCAAATAGACAACATATTCAGTAACATTGAAATAAATCCTGGTACATACCATACACTATTCAGTTACCACAAAGGTTTCAAGATAGTACGGAACCCTTCGTGTGCGGGTCCGACTCGCACTTGCCAATTTTATTTCTATTGAAATTGTTTTATCAGCAATCTTGATTCTATCTGCTTGTATGGCGTTATTAATTAAAGTAAATGTATTATTGAAGTTGTCGTTTATTTTGATTTGTTGGTTCGTTATCAGGATAAGTTCGTGGTTGTTTTGGTTAACTGAGTTTGTTGTTTCTCAATGTTCTGTCTGTCACTGTCGTCCATTGTTCCAAAAGCCCAGCTTAGGAACTTTACTCCTAGTTCAACCAATCCTCTCTTATGACTTTGTGGGATCAGGGTTACTATTTAATTTCTTTTACTCTCTATTTGGTGGACTGGTATGTTTTATCTTATACAGAGGACGTATGAATTAATAACTGATTCTATTTTATTAACAAATTCTATAATTTCTTTTGGGTTTATTACCCCTCCTCTCTGTTTTCAATATAATCTTCCCTTGTTTTATTCCTATTGTAAATGATTCTGTTCTTTATTTCTATTATTTCTAATCTTTCGTGTACTACTTTGTTATCCATTTTGTGTTCTTGTACATGTCTAGGGTGTAGAACTCTTCAAAGTTTATTTAAAAACGACTGGGATCGTTCCGCGGGGTTCCGATCAGATCAAGCAGATCCCAGAATTGTAAGGAAAGGTAAACTACTGGGAGACGGAATAAATTATGTTATTTTGAAATTTAAATTAACTTTATTAACCGAACGAACGTTACAGCAATAAGTTATTTACTGACTAAAAATCTAAATTAAGGGAGATACTGATAGTTATTTTGGAGTTCTAACGTAGCAATAAAACTGTTGCCACCTCGAACTATCCCATCAGAACTTTTTCGATGGGGCAACACCTTATGAGGTCAGGTCAGTCTGTAGAGGATTGCACATTGCATTATAGGTGGGGCCGGATCCAGACGATCAGCCGACGGACAGCGTGGGAAACTATGGAATGACTGGAGGCGGAGCCACACAGTGGTCAGCGTGGGAAACCACGAAATGGAATGGGAATGGGGCGAAACGAAACGAAATGGTATGGAATGGAATGGGAGGATCAGGGGAATAAAACCTTTTTGATTCGGTCCGGAAGAGAAAGGGCCATTCTTAATCTTACTCCATGTTTTTTTTTTATTTATCTTAATTTGTTTCGCGTTTTGATGCGTTGTCTCGTATGGTACATTACAAGGGGTTGCTTTGATTGTAGAATGGTAGGTGTTATAATAAAATTTAGCTGCAAGGAGAAGAAAAATAGTAAGCTAAGAATTCTAATTCGTTCAGTGATGGAATTATTGAAACGTTCCACGTTTGAACCACCAGTATGAAATTTGGTTTTGTGACATGATGTTCCATGTTTTCCGCTTGGCAAAATTCCATAACGTTTTTTGTGTTAAATTCATTATCATATATAAATATTTTTATTTTCCCTTTTATATATGTGAATTGTCTATGTTTTTCTACGATGATTTTTGTATTCCGATTTAAACTAATTTAGATAGAAACTAATTGCATGTTTAGAAAATTTATTTATAAAATTAATAAATGAGTCTTTGCTGTTAACATAAGTATCGACATGGATAATTTCGTTAATAGTTGACAGAGTTTACGTAATACAGAACTTTCTTTTTATTTTCAGGAACCCTGTCATATTTTCCAGCTGCGCAAATATCGCAATTGCTTATAATTCTATGAACAGCAAGGTTCAATTTTGGATTGTAAATTTTAGAATTTATTCCCTCGTCAGTTGCTAAGATTCCTGAATGACCTGTTTCGTTTTTATGAAAAAGAGATATTTGTTTATTAAGTTACTCTCCGTTTTCTACGTCTAGAGCTATATGAAAGCATTTAACATATTTGATGTCATTATTCCCTGGGAAAAGATTAATTATCACTTGCTGAGATTGTTATATTCATGATCGTTTAATTATGAATATATTCCCACCTTCCCTTTTTATATATACCTTCTTAAAATATCATTACTATTTCCATTTTTTAAATCTTGACTGTCAATAAAAATTCGTCTGTTTTTAAAAACATGTTCAAATTCTTTTTCTTTGGTATTTTGAAAATTATTTGTATTTTAAATCGATTTACAATGGTTTCTTAAATCAGCATATGGTCAATAAAGTTTCCTTCTTGTATTGAATGGTTTTAACATCCATTGACTCATCATCTGAATTATTTATTTGATCTTCGTCACTTAAGATGAAACTCTAATTTTCAGTTTCTGTGACATGGTTGGATTGAATAGGATTTTCTGGTAACATCTTGTTTAAGTTGAAACTCAAATGTTTTCGGTTTGGGTGGGGTTTTCGGACAACATCTCATCTATGTTGAAACTCAAATTTGCAGTTTCTAAGATGTTTTCGGTTTGGGTAGGATTTTTGGATAATATCTCATCTAACTTGAAACTCACATTTACAGTTTCTAAGATGTTACCATTGTTTGTATTTTCTATTTGATTTATTTCATTCGTTTCTACATATATCCTACTAAAAAAGTCGGCGGCAATTTTGTTATATGTGCCTTTAATATATTCAATTTTTCCGTCATATTCTTCTAAGGAAATTAGCCAATCTTTGTAGTCTAGGATTAGTGTATTTACCTTAATATTATGTTTGGAGCCACCTTAGTGATTGATGATCAGTTTCTAGATCGAATTCTTTCCCGTAAAGGTATGGTCTGAAGTACTTTGTTCCCCATACTATGACTATGTACTATGTTCCCCTGTTCTTTTTCTCTAGTTGAGTAGTTTCTTTCATGGTAATTTAGAGTGCCTCAAATATACTCGATAACTGCGTTGGACACATCTCTTGGCGTCTCCTTGGATCTTCTCGGTAAGAATGATTCCTAGACCATGTTGTAACAAAGCTGCCTTTTCTCCACATTAAGATGATTTATTTTCTACTGTTTTCAGAAATTCTTGTAAGGTGTAATCTCCTTGGCCTGCGAACGTCCTTACAGACTGGAATTTCTTCAAAATCTGGTCGGTGGTAAGCTCAAAAACTCTTTGTGGATTTTGAATTTGTTGCCTCAAGGCTTGTATTTCTCTTTGGTGCTGCTCTTGCATCTGCTGAACTACTTGTTGTAGGTTTTGTAGATATAATTATGTTGGCTTTGATCTTTCTGTCTTGATCGAATACAGACTCTCTGAGTTTCTTCATACAAATTAGCTTTTCTTGAAATCGTTAATTTAATTAGTTATATTGGTTTATTATTTTCTCTTTCTTCATTTCAATGAAGAAAACGTCTTTTTAACTGTTATATTGTTGGTGTTTATTATATGTTTTATTATTATTATTTTATTTTGATGCAAGTGGGTTTTGGAAAACCGTTTCTAGTTTTTCTTCTGATAGTAGGTTTCGAAAAAGGTGTCTAGGTTTAAGGATGGTAATCATTAATTATTATTGATGCGCAACACTGGAATTGTTTTCTGGTACTCGATTTTAAGTCTTCACACTTTATACTTTAACTACAAATGTTTTTGTTGGATGAACTTATGTGGAGCTTCTGGATAACGAAGGTTGATCACTGGAACCTTATTCTTCAAAAGAAAATCCTACCGACTGTGCCAATTAAGTATCACTTTTTATCTTCACATGAAAAATAAAACACTTTTTCAAATTTAACAAAAACTTAGGTCTTTATTATTAATTTAAAAGGAGACGTTCTTCGGAATTGTCTTTTACAATGTCTAACTCTTCAGAGTTGTCGTATTGACTGTGGTCTCAAGACTAACTGTTCGTTTACTGTTGATGGGTTTAAATATATTTCTTAATTAATTTGATCATCAAAAATCCCCAATTCGAAAATTGAACTAATAATCAAAAATTAGTCGTTGAACCTAAAAATTGTTTATCGAAACGACAATTATTGATATCTGAAATCATCAAAAGCCGAGTTCAATAGTCGACGGTGCAATTCGAGTTAATTTGGAATTTGATGACAGTAATCGATTTCACGATCACCGGAAATATGTATGTTCATTGCTCTTGTGTAAGTGCTCTTAAGGTTCTTTAACCATTTCAGGGTCATGTTTACTGTTGCTCGTTGGCGCCAACATTAATACGAAGTTTTTGCAACAAGTTATTCATATTTGAAATGACATTTGTTGCAGAAACTTCTTTTGTATCTTTCGTTAGATTATATAGCGTAACTCGCATTCCTAATACGGACAAATATATCATTTGGATCGTGTTCTAAAATACTTATATGTACTTAATGCGCTTCAATTTTGACTCGCATTTAACGGTTTTGAAATGTGTAATCTTAAAATCTGTTGAAAATACATGTACGTATATGTGTTCTTATGGCGTCCTATTGCTAGAATTATCACAATGATCACTATAAAAGTAAGGGATCAATAGTTGAAAAATTGGTGAACACTGTTTTTGGTTTCCAGAATCTCAAGTTGTTTCGTGTTTCTAATGTGAATGTTCTTCATCATTTGTAATGATAGGATCTTCATAAACTGGTTTTCCGCAGAAGTTGGTAGTAAGATCGCTGAAAGCGCGTACAAAGTGTGTTTCTCCCCTGAAATCAACTGCCTTGTTTTTGATTGCCTGGTAGATGTCATTCAAAGTATGTGTTTCCTCCTCGATGGTTTTATTGCCATGAAACTGGTTTAAAAGTACCACTCCTTCTGATACTTCTTCTATTGTCGGGACGTATTCATTATTAGTTGCGTTACACGTTGATATTTGGCTGATTAATAAATTTGACAAGCATTTACAGCCCCTAATATGTACGATATTTATTCCGTTACAAATTGGTGGGAAGTTAAAACTTTCGCAATTATTTCTTACACCATAAATTTCGCTTCTTCTCTTAAATCTTTTTTCGTATTCTATGTCATTAACAATTTCATTTATTTTATTGGTCTAATTAAAAGAAATCATTAATCATTAATCGTAATATAAAGCAAACAAGATTTATTACCTAAAATTTTAGTATTGGAAAAATCTAAAGCTTCCTCAGTTGTCGAATTAGGTAAATTTTTATTTTCTAATACTATTTGAATTTCTGAGTCTGACAATATTAGAGAGTTAATAATTGGTAACTTAGCCCGATGAATTCCGTGTTTGATATTTATTAATTCTTCTTTTACAATTTTTAATTTTTATTGAATGCTTTATATAAATTTCATGTTCTTTATCGTATAATTATCTGCTTATTATTATTCTCTAAGACGTGATTCATTTTATTATTATAATTTATAAAACATTATGGTCTGTGTTGTCAGCGATCCATTTCCATGCACTGCCAATGAAATCCAAGGATCTTTTACTCCTATGACCCTTTAAATTATTAAGTTATTCTTGAGATTGTTCCAGTTCGTGTGTTAAGTCAGGAGAAACTGAATTTCGCTTTATCATCTTATCGCTAAAAAAATCATTCATCTCGTCAATAAGCGCTATAACATAGACCAGTTTAAAATTTCCGTTTTGAATCCTTGCTTGCCTTAAATGGAATGCAATGGTTTGTACATTTGGGGATAAGGAGCGTTTCGGCGGATACGGAGCAGCGGCAGCGTATTCGGTCAATTCTATTATGAAACACTGTTCACATGGGACCATCGCAATTCTTGGACCAAGCTCTCGAGCAGCTGCATTTATCTTTGGGGACACTGTTGCGTCAAGCTATTCGGTCCACCGCATTTATCTTTGGGGAAATTGTTGTGTCAAGCCATCCGGACCGGATTTGGGAACACGACGTAGAAACAAGTTTGGTGGCAGTTACAAGCGACGGTATCAACATAAGGGTCTGCCACATTCACAAGCAAATAAACCAACAAGGGCAAAACCGTGAATTTATCGGGTCTATCAAAGACCAAGCCTTAATTATGGAACAGGATGACCTATCACAGGAAGGCCTCTCCACTTGGTTTGAGGAAGAACGTGACCAGTGGCAGCATTTCCGCAACAACCATATCGCCATTGATCTTGCCATTTCCAAAATTGATTCGCATGGGAAGTGAAACAACGTTCATATTTCATGAACGAGGTTTACACAACCACAAACAACAGCTACCTGGACGCTATCATGACTTTATCGTCACTACCGAACAAAGCGACTGACAGAAACTCCACCAGAACTGCTTCACTTATGAATTCAACGGCCGGAAACTAGAATTCAAACCCTGAAAGCATACTAGCGAACAAATCATCATTTTCAACCGATCGTCTGCTCGAGTCCATTTCGCCGGTCGAGGTGATCGGAACACATATGAAAATTCGAAGTATGTGGTTTGCAACGGAGATCATTATATAACGCAATGTTCCAGATACAATCAAAAATTACTATCTCAACGGCGATAATTTGTCAACAAACATCGCCTCTGCTACAATTGTTTGGGAAATCATCCTGTGGCTAGATGTCACTCACGAAAACGATGTCTGAAATGCGCCAAACAACACCATACTACACTCCATCCTTCTGGGTTCAGAACCGAACACGAAACATCACTGAGAGTTCCAGCAACCGCTACAGAAATTCATGAATTACCAAAACAAATCCCTCACGCGCACTCGAATTCTATAAGGCCATTGTGAGTGTCATAAACCATCACGGAAACTGTTTCAATGCACGCGTTCTACTTGATCAGGGATCAGAAATTTCTCTGATTACTGAGAACCTAGTTCAAATGTTGGGCATTCCAAGACAGTCATGCTCATTATCACTGTATACGATCAACAACAAAACAACTAAAGCGAGAGGTTCAGCGAAAATCACCTTGAAGCCTCACTTTGATTCTTCTGATAAGGGTGTGTTCATGAAAGTTGAACTGTTCATGCAAAAAAGAACAGATGACGCATAGGCAGCAGAAGTAGGAAGACATCTAACAAGTCAAGAACACACATGTGCTAAGCTGAGTGAAAGAACAACCTAAAATAGTATCAGTCTAAACTAAATCCTTACCATCTAATAACATAATATTAATAAAGAATAACTTTAGCAGGTTATGGGACCTGTGCACGCGAGTTGCTGAAGTGGAATAAAAGAATATAAAGTAAAAGGCCGCAAAAGAAAACGTGTTTCTCTGTTCTATGGTCGAAGAAATTCTATGGCGTTCTATGGTTGATATGGTAGAAATTTAAGTCGAAGACAGTTTTAAAGTGCAGTCTCGTCATCTAAGCATTCCGAAGGTATGGAACTGGCGAAACACTTAAAACCTCTGGCTGGTGAAGCGGACTGGCCAATGTGGAAGAGGAAATTACAGGATTTGCTGGACTATCATGAAGGTGCAGTGGATGCTATTGAAGGGAAGTTAGAGAAACCTGAAGCCCTGCAAACTGGTGCTGCGGAAGACCAAATCAAAGAGCACAAAAAGGCTAGGGATTTATTCCGTAAGGCAAACAGTTATGCAAAGTCTATGATTTCAAGCTAAGTGACTGACGCAGTATATCAAAAGATAATGGATAAAGACACAGCACATGAAACGTGGGAAGCATTGAGGTTAAATTTTGAAGCGTCATCCATGGATCAACTGTTCTAAATATGTAGTCAATTTTTTGCGTTCAGTTGGATTACTGGAGAGGATGTTTCGACTCATGTAGTAAAATTGAGAAGCCTGTGGAACGAGCTAAATTACGGTCTAATAGTTAGAAATGAAAATGCGCTACCTGATTTTATCTAAGTTTGCAAAGTCTTGCATATTTTACCAGATGATTTTGAAAATTTCATTGTCAAAAAATGAAGAAAAGACTTTTGAAGAATTAACTACACAATTATGCATGTATCAGAGAAATTTCAGAAAAGTCACAGATAGCACTGCTGGCGAAGCATCGTTAGTGAATGGCGATAAAAACCGAAAGGCCCAGTCAAGGTCCACACCGTACATTTTCCGTGAAAACTTCGAAATAAAATTAGAATACGTGTTTCTTATTAGTTTGTACTTAAATCAGTGTCTCTTATACAATTGTTATATAGAGTAATACGGTGACAGAAAAGATAAGTCACAAGTTTATATTATCGCGCCTTTTTTCATTTCTTCTTTAATGCTGCCGTAGCTCTGACACTTACTCGGCATTGGACACTTTATTTGTTTTTTATTTCGATTTGATGCAGGCTCTTTTTGATTTGCGTTTTATTCAATTCGGCCTATATTTACGAATCATATGAGCCGATATTTTAAATATTTTTTTTAAATTTTTACTTATACTTCAGCAAATATTTTTATTGTTTCATTTTACGTCCTGGTACCTTTTCTCAAAATCCTTACAATGAAACCCGAACGAACGTCCTACATGATTCCGTTCACACGCTACACTGATTTATAATTTTACGTAACGCTTATTAACAACAAACATCCGTAAGTGAACTAGCCCGATGACGTCAAGCGCAAAACCGGTGCTGCACGATAAACACGTACAGGAATTCTCTATCCATTGTGATGTCAACAGTTGTGATCGCATTATAAGCCTCGAAGCTATTGGCGATTGAAATCTGACTGTATATTGTACCGCAAAAAAATTTGATTGGCTGTCAGTTCCCATAACGAGCGATATTTACGGCTCATATGAGACGATATCTTCCATATATTTTCGATTTTCAAATTCATACCGATTTTTACTTGTATTTCGGAGAATATTTTTATTGTTTTGCTTTAGGTCCTGGTAGCACTTTCCATGCATTTTACAATGATAACCCAATCAACGTCCCCAAGCTTAACGCGTTCTTACGCTACATTCATATATATCCTCACACAACGCTAAAAAACAATAATCAAACGTGGGCGCTTGCACTAGACCGATGACGTCAAACAGGCGCCATACAAGTAATACGTACAAATATGTTCTATCCACTGTGACCTCAAACATTGTTATCGCATTATTGGTCTCGTAGTTATTAACTACTAGGGGGACGCCCCCTGCTCGCCACGCTCGCCAACCCCCGCCGCTCGCTACGCTCACTCTAATAGCTTGCGCATGGTGCTATATATAGAGTAGCATTGTAAGTAGAAAGGTTATTTAGTTCAGACCGTAATAGCAATCATTTCAGCTCATTTTGCACGTCAAAGTACATCTATACTGAATTAGGCCTTATCTATAATTATCGAAAACCTTGCGGGTGTGGTTGCGGATCTTAAAATATCTTAAAATTTTCTCATACAAAATACTTTTCGTAAAAAATCTTTCATCGTCTGCCAAATGACTTTGGCCTTGTGTTTCGTCAATACATATGGACACGCAATCGATCAAATGATCTAAATCTACTGGCTACAATATACAATTGACGGTGAGAAAATATAGGTAGTTTGAGTAAGATTCCTTCTTTTTGAAACGTTTGGGATTTATGGGATTTATTAATTGTCATCGCAAAAGCCAGAATGAAGGGAAATTGAGATTTTTGAAAGGAAAAAGACGGAAGTGTACTAGTATAATTAAGGTTTATTTGTGGTGTCAAAATACATATGTTTTGAAAAATTCCTGCTAAAATCTCACAATCCAAACAATTTTTTTTGCATTTGAACTAAACGCATAGGTGTACCATTGACCAAGCAAGTCATGTCCTGTACTCAAATTACGAATAAGTAAAACTATGCAATTTGGTTTTGAAAGTAAATTTGTGGGATCGGGAGCCCACTTACATCAACTGAGTTTAAAAATTCCACTGGAAAATTATTTTGCTCTCTATAGTCATCACTCAAGATGTTATCGGAAGTCAAATATATTCGTTCCTCTCCGGACAGATTGCTAAAGATTTCTGCATGGATGAAAGTGCAGTTTTCATATTTGGGTGCTAATATAACCGAATTGAGAATATCGTTAGACTTTATGGTTTCAGATACATTGCCATAAGTATCTACAATCACGTAGTTACTGCTAAGTAAATGGGAAGGAATTTCAATAACATTTTGGCTGTAATCTGGAAATGTGGGTAAAGTTCCATTACCAAGAGATTTAAGAAATTCAACCAATTCCATCTCATGAGGTAAAGCTCTTATGTTTTGGGTAAAAGTTATTTTGTGGGATTTTGAAAATTTGGTCCATGAATTAAAGCAATTCTCAATAAGTGATACACGTGTACCGTGAGATATAACTGGCAGTATTCGTCAAAAATCGCCACAGAATAAAATAGTCTTAGCTCCGAAAAGTTTAGTTGAAGTACCGAATGAATCATTTACTTAACAAAATTTCCTCAATAGCTAATAAAGCATGCTTATATGAATCATTTTCTGAAGAATTTCTTAAAAATTCTTCACACATGAAATTTTGAATTCATTCCACAAATCTAAAGCATTTGTAGGAAAGTTCATACCACAAATAGGAGGTGGCAAATAACTCTCTTAACTGCTGAGAGGACTTACACTCTTTTACTTGTGCGATACGTCGTGCATGTGCTGAAAATGTGTGGTAAATAATGTTTTAACAGTACCCAAATCATGATGGGACCTCGAACATGAAGCTAAATAGTCTCAAATGGAACAACTCAACATAAAACATAAAATAATCTAGCAATTGCTCTACTACTTCCTCTTTGAGGTTTTTTCCATTTCTTTTCTTTATCTACCAAAATATAATGCATCGGCGTCTCTGTATATAGAAACTCGGACGAACTAATTCGATTGACTTCAAAGAATGCAGTCAATTTTGTTCTTCTGTGATTTTTAAGAGCTTGCTGAACATTTCCTTCCCTAAAGACTACATTTTGCCGGTGAGGCAAGTAACATTCAAGTCGAACTATAATATATTACGTGACTGGTAATGCATTGGATACTCATTTATGCGCCAACTATCTTCCGTAGATCCAACATAGTGACCGGTCAAAAAGCTATCGATTTCGTCTATATAAACTTTGCCCTCAACTCTACCTCAAATTCTTCCAAACTGTAATGAGACACAGTCGTATCCCTTAAAAACATATATGTACATATATTTTAGGCTCCTAACTGTGCCAAGAACTTCCACATTTTAGTGGCAATCAAACTCTAAAAGATATGTGTTTTAAGGAACGACATAACGGTTGTCAACAGAGTGGCCACGAAAGTCAACTAATATACCATTAACACGACGCAATTAACATTAGCTTGAGTTGTATTGTAAAAGTCCTTAGAAACGCTTTTGCTGCATTTACCATCTCTCATACAGGCGGGGATACGATTCAATAAACCACATGGACCATGTATTATATGGTTTTTTACTAAATTATGAAGTTGTGGGAAATACATATACATATATTGTAAATAAAATATATCTGGAATTTCCGTACAAACGAACCAACTTTCATTTCCTATCTTTTCTTTTTTCTCTAAATTGCAGTTTTAAAGGTGTGCAGACAAAAGTTTGGAAATATGATATAATTTCAGATTTTAAAATTTTAACAGTTTTTTGCTCGTAGCGGCTAAATCAAGCATTCTAGGGGGTGTGTCCAACCCCCATTATTTTTTCATTTTCCAACTTTTGGCCATATATCGTATTTCTCTAAATTATGTTTTTAAATGTGGGTCCATACAAAAGTTGGGAAATATGATAAAATTCAGACTTTCGGTTGGTTTCCATATATATTCGTGAAAGCTTACCTCACGTTTTCTAGAAATAACTGTAAAATTGTGATTTTCCATAGTTTTTAAAATAAAATTTGCATATATTTTCATCAAATTAGCAAATAACAATGGTGTTAGAAAATGTCTCGTGGTCTTAATTTTGATAAGTTAAACTCGTCTTTTATAGAAACTGTTTAATTTTAACACTTTATTATAATTCAAAGGAAATGAGTTTACTTTAAAAACTAAAACAATTAAATTCTTATGAAACTTCTTTCTTTTAATTATTTATGAATTGTGGAAGTATTCCTCTTCTCTGGCAGCTTCTAACTTTCCAAAATGCTCTTGCCTGGTCCACGAAAAGATGATGGGTCTCTTTCTCGTCTCGTGGCAAAAATCGACTGGCTTCATCGAGATGATTCGATTCATGCGAATCATCTCAACGCCCCCGAGTCCCGTAAGGATAGCGGGATGATATTGTCTGCTGTTGAGCTGAGCACATGTATTCAACTCAACAACAGGGTGCCTGGTTTTCTGGTCTTCGATTACAGGGTGACTATGCCCGTGATTGAACATACTCCCCCCCGTTGGCAACTTAGTTTGCCAACCCCGTGGTAGAATTATTCTCGGTAATTACTGGTAATATACACAGCTTCGTAATTGGTCTCTTAAGGCAATTGGTAGATGTTCTGATGGTGACGACTCGAGTGTGCCCATCTGCTCCAGGATGAAGCTCTTGAACGCGTGCTAGTGGCCATTTACTCGGTGGAAATCTTGTATCTGTAAGTAAAACTAGAGATCCTACTTTGATCTCGTTGGAGGGATGATGCCATTTAGAAATTGCTTGATGTCTCTGCAAACATTCAGCTGACCATCGCTTCCAGAAGTATTGGAATTTTTGTTGAAGTAGCTGCCAGTTAGAAAGTCGTGATGAAGGAAACTCAAGTAGCGAAGGCTCCGGTAAAGATTTCAGTGGCTCTCCAATAAGAAAGTGACCTGGTGTCAATGCAGTCAGGTCACTTGGATCCTCAGATAGTGGACTCAATGGTCTTGAATTTAACACAGACTCAATTTGTGTTAAAAGGGTTGCCAACTCTTCGTATGTCAGTAATGTGTCACCTATAGTTCTCTTAAGATGAAATTTCAAAGACTTAACTGCAGCTTCCCACTTGTCACCAAAGTGTGGAGCGCCAGGAGGGTTAAACTGCCAATTTGTTCCCTCCCTCCTCCTTTCCTCCAGGTCATTTGTTGATAAAGGCTTGTTGGATAGTGACTGTGATTTACCCTTTAAGCATTGAACCGCTCGCAGACACAAGGCAGTGATTTTTAAAATTGGAAGCAGTTTCGATCTTCTCTTTAGCAATTCAAGAAATGGGTTCCGCTCAGATTTCTGTACAGAAAAAGATTGACCGGGTTTTTCCTCAAGATTTATGCTCGTAATAGATGGTAGTTTGAATATAGGCCACTCCTCAGAAGATTTTACTAGCCATTATGGCCCATGCCACCATAAGGAATGATCTCGAAGTTTCCTAGGAGTTAGTCCTCTCGAAGCGCAATCAGCTGGGTTTTGTTTCCCAGGCACGTATTGCCAAATGGCATTCGGTTGGAGATCTTGGACTCGATAGACTCGGTTTCTCACATAGTCCCTCCATCTTGACGGGTGACTTCGAATCCATGTTAAAGTGACTGAGGAATCAGTCCATAAGTACGTGGGTGCATTTGGAATTTCCAGTGCTCGTTTTACATAGTTGACTAGTTTTGTGAGGAGAACTGCAGCATTTAACTCCAATCGAGGAATAGTGGTTGGTTTCAAGGGAGCAACTTGTGATTTTGAACATACAATGGTAGATGTGGTCTCACCTGCTTCATTAGTGACCCTAAGAAAAATTACTGCAGCCATTGCAAGTTGCGAGGCATCAGAAAATCCATAAATCTCAAGTGTCGATGATGTGGTTAGATGTAACCATCTCGGTACACTGATGGTGTCTACTTGCGCTAGATCCTCTCTAAATTTACACCATTTTGTACTCAATGTCTCAGAAATTTGTTCATCCCAACTAACTTTCTCCAGCCAAAGCTCCTGCATCAACATTTTCGCTCGTACAACAATAGGAGCAAGAAAACCCAACGGATCAAACAATCGTGCTATTTCAGAGAGGACTGACCTCTTGGTTGTTTTGTTGGCTGGTGACTCAGAATATTTAAAGCGAAATTGATCTGTTGTTGGATTCCAAGAAAGTCCAAGAACTTTGACAGAGTTATCCTTCTCTTGAATTTTGATGTCAGTTGTAGTACTTGCTGGAAAGACTCTAGATAATAACTCAGATGAGTTGCTCGCCCATTTTGCCAACGGAAAACCTCCTGCAGCACACAACAGCTTCAACTGTTCGGCAGAACGTATTGCCTCAGAAATTGATTCTCCACCTCCAAATATGTCATCTACGTATCTCCCTCTGATTAAAGGTTCAACTGCTAGTGGATATTTCTTGCCCTCATCTTCTACCAGCTGTAGCAGAACTCTTACTGCAAGATATGGCGCACTTCTCGTACCATACGTTACTGTAGTGAGCTGGTACGGTATTATGTTCTTCTCATTGTCCATCCAGTAGATTCTCTGTAGGTCCCAGTCATCACGGTGAACCTTTATTTGCCGGAACATCTTAGTAATATCTGTGGCGAAAATAAATCGATGTCGTCTCACCCATAACAAGACATCAGTGATGTCAGGCTGGATTTTGGGACCAATATGTAAGATGTCATTCAGTGAAACACCAGACGTAGAATTGCTGGAACCATTGAAAACCACTCTCAGCTTAGTCGAAGTGCTTTGTTCTCGTAGGACGCCATGATGGGGTAGATAATAGATTGTTGACTCAGAATTTTCAGTTACTGCTTTTCTCATGTGGTCCAAGTTCTCGTACTCACTCATGAACTCGTGATAAAGTTTTCCATACTCAACATTGCTCTCTAGCCGGTTTAGTATACTGGACAAACATCGTTTGGCCCTGATTGATGAGTCTCCAAGCTCAGAAGGTGACCGCTTAACTGGCAACCCCACTATATAGCGACCAGATTCCTCTCTAGAATGAGTTCTCTTGAAGTGTTCTTCACATTGTTGATTTTCTGGACTTAGATTTGGTGTGCTGAGTTCAGTTATTTCTTCTTGAGACCAAAATTTGGTTATTAAGGCTTGTAATTCTTCATCAGCTGATGAGTAGTGACAATGAGATGATTCACAGGAGTAATGTTGTTGAGCAGCGCCATAGACTATCCAGCCAAATATTGTTGACTGGGCTAATGGGGTTCCTCTCTCACCTCTAATCAATGCAGATTGCATGATCTCACTTGATGGAATCGCTCCTAGCAGAATGTCAACTGGGTTTGATATATAATATTCAGGATCAGCTAGTTTAAGATTTTTAAGATGTGACCAGTTGGTCTGTTTGATACTTTCCGAAGGTAGGTGAGCCGTAAGCTTATTCAAGATAAACACCTGAGTGAGAATTGACGCCTCAGAGTATTTTGATTTAAGTTTAAGATGACAAACTCCTCTCGTAATTCCCCCAGAAGAATTTCCAATTCCTTTTAGTGCTATACTCGATGACTGTCTAGGAATTTTCAATGTTTTGTAGAACTTTTCTGAAATAAAGGACAACTCAGAACCCGGATCGATGAGTACTCTTGCCTCTACCGCATTCCCTTGAGGATGAATCGCTAATACTTTCCCAGTAGCAAGCAGAACAGAAGGTTTCTCCGTCTCCATCATTTGAATTCTTTGCTCAGATGGTCGATGGTAGCTCGTTTTCTCAAGTAGATCTTCTGTATGGAGCAGGTTATCAGATGTAATAGAGGAATTGGTCTCTGTTGGTGATGCTGTGTGCAACTCTTTTTTGACTGTAGATAGTTCAGACTGAGAGTACTCAGAAGATGGTTCACATTTTTTTGCCTTGATAGGAGATGAAAGTTTCGGTGAAGATAAGGATTTCAGGTGGCTCTGGAGTTGGTTGGAAGACTCAAAAAGTCATTGCTCTGGTGCTGGCGTGGATGGTTGGGTTGGTGAAGGTTGTGAAGATTTCCTTTGCTCCCGGGCTTTTGCTCTTTCTTCAAAATGAATTTCTGTGTGATGAGGGGCGTTGCACTTTTGACATCTCTTCTTGCTCGTACAATCTTCCACCTTGTGTCTTCCTAAGCAATTAAAGCAAAGTCTCAGTTGTTTTACCTTGCTAACCTTTTCTTCGACTGATAATTCCTTAAACTTGGGACACCAGAGCACATAGTGATTTTGTCCACACATTGCGCATGAATTTGGGGTGTTAGTGGTTCCCGCGGTTGTACCTGATTTTGTCACGGTGGTATAACTGACGGTCAGTTTTTTGGGAGATGAAGGTCCTCTTGGTAGTCGACTCGTTGATGGTTTGCTCCTTGTGAATGCTTGAAGACTCTCGGAGCTCTCCCAGACTCGTGCTGTAACCTCAAGAAATTCTAAAAGTTTTGTGTACGAAGGTAACTCTTTAGATAATCCAAGTTTGGTCTCCCATTTGGTGAGCGTATGTTGATCTAGTTTGTTGACAGTTGCAGTGACTAATAATACGTCTGAGCAGTGCACAGGTTCTCCCAAGGATCTCAGAGCATCAAGTGCCTGCGTGTTTGTTGCTATTAGTGTCTTCAACTCGCTTGCGGAGCCCTCAGTAATACGTGTTCCATAAAGTAGTCTTTCTGCGTGTTTCTTAACAAGCAATCTCGGGTTGTCGTACCTGCGAATTAGAAGGTCCCAGGCTGGTTGGAATGATTCATTCGTGGGAGGTAAGCTCTCCAGAAGGTTTTTTGCTTCACCATCTAGTTGCGTTTTGAGGTAGTACATCTTTGTCGCAGCATCCAATGTAGGGTCATTTCCTATTACAGCGAAGAAAAGATCTCGAAATGTCGGCCAATCCATCAGATCACCTGAAAATCTCGGAAGTTGAATTTCTGGGAGCTTATGACTTACCCCTGATCCACTAGACACAACTGCAGAATTGTCAAATAATGATTGGCCTGAAGGAGGTCTCGACGAAATTATCTCCTCTTTTCTCTCTGGCAAAAGTGCTCGCAGCTCCGCATAGACCGTATGAATTGTCTGATGTACATCGTCCAGATGATAACTCGTCGTCAAAATCTCATTCTTCCCATCATACAGGGAAGAGTGCAGTTGATCTACCTGGTCCCACTTTTTTTCCATAAGCTCCAGATTGCTCCTCACGGTAGGTAAACTCAGGGAGGAAATATACTCGGTATTGAATTTTTTAGATAAATACTCAAAGAAGTTGAGCCTTTGCATCTGAAGAGCAATTTTCTGCTCTAGTCTAGCCATTGTATTTAGCCACGAGAATTAATTTGCACAACTCAAGGATAATTTTAAAGTCTTACAAATTCGTTCGTGTTACAAGTTTACGGATTACACATCAGATTATTAATAATATTTTTTTTAATAATGTTCTCGAAAAAACCAATAGAGCTCAAAATGTTCACCCACACTGTAGAATAACTGTTCCTGTACTTTAATCCGCGCACTATATCCGGCTCGAAGGACCATATGTTAGAAAATGTCTCGTGGTCTTAATTCTGATAAGTTAAACTCGTCTTTTATAGAAACTGTTTAATTTTAACACTTTATTATAATTCAAAGGAAACGAGTTTACTTTAAAAACTAAAACAATTAAATTCTTATGAAACTTCTTTCTTTTAATTATTTATGAATTGTGGAAGTATTCCTCTTCTCGGGCAGCTTCTAACTTTCCAAAATGCTCCTGCCTGGTCCACGAAAAGATGATGGGTCTCTTTCTCGTCTCGTGGCAAAAAGCGACTGGCTTCATCGAGATGATTCGATTCATGCGAATCATCTCAACGCCCCCGAGTCCCGTAAGGATAGCGGGATGATATTGTCTGCTGTTGAGCTGAGCACATGTATTCAACTCAACAACAGGGTGCCTGGTTTTCTGGTCTTCGATCACAGGGTGACTATGCCCGTGATTGAACAAATGGTATAAATAAACGATGGCTTTGAATTTGTCTGTAAACGATGGCTTTGAATATGTTCATTGTTTCGGCTTTTGTCTGGAAGAATGCAATTTTATTAGCCAAAGATTGGCTTCTTCCAGGCCAAAAGCAAAAGAATGAACATATGACTATTGTCTGTGATATTGCTGCATTTGCCCCTCACATTATCATTGGCATAGATATTGGGTTTGAGTGAAAAGAATACATGTATTTGGCATAAATGGTTGGTTATTCAGTCGAACGTATGATCTATGCAAATGATTATGTTAAATAAGTATGTTCCATAGTTTGATTTTTTCGTAGAGGAATGCAATTATATGTTAATTCTGTTGGTTTGTGTCACCAGTAGAAGATTCATCCATTTGGTTTGATTTTCGACTTATTTAGTACTTGTTGTTTATCGGGGACACAATCAAAAATTCACATATGGTTTGCATATTTCCAGGCAAAAAGTAAATTATTCACACGCACACATTCTTCCCAAAAGCATCATCTACGCTATACGTGTGCTCAATTCACACATACTATCCCATTGAATTTTTTAATTTCAATTTCAATTAAACTAATTTATAATTAAATTTAAGAAAAAAAATTAGGTGATGCACATAGAGGAAAATTTAATCTTTCGAATGGTATAATTTTTTTGCTGGTAAGTCCACCTGGTCTCCTGTAAAAGGGATAACAAAAAAACGTGTCGCCTAGTTATATATAGATTGAAGAATTACAGTGTTTTTTAACACAAGAATGTTAGACTGGCTACCAATGTACATACTCAACGAGAAGAAAGACGTTCTCACGTCAAAAACAGACAAACAAAAAGACAAAAGAAAATGACACCTGCCAGTATTGTAAAAAAAGAGGACATTGGGTATCAACATGCAAAAAGTGGATTGCTAACGGACGACCAAAGAAGAATGCTCCTCAGAGTAACGTTCTGTATCCCAATATTGGCTTGTGTGCCATCGATGAGACAATTCTTCAAATGGAGGTGAATTCATTAGGTTGGTGGATTGACCATTGAGCAACGAAGCACGTGACGAGCTGCCCAGACCAGTTCGTCGAGTTTCGAGAATTTCAAAGTCCACGCATCAGCAAAGCTGCTGGACAAGAATCTCTCAAGGCTATTAAAAAGGGCACTATAGAAATTTTATCATTCACTGAAAATGGAACGCCGAAACTGACTCTGAATGATGTGTGGTATATTCCAAAAATTTCTAAGAATTTATTTTCTGTTTCAGCAGCCCAAGATAAAAATGGAAATAGCATATTTCATTCAACAGCAACAAAGTGCTGCCTGGAAGTAGATGGAAAATCAGTGCTGTGCGGAAATCGTGCGAGAGGCGGTAATCTGTACAAGGCAGCCATTGAACCAGTAATTTCTAAGAAAATAGAAAGGCTCACTGAAGCAGAAAATTCAACACTACAGCTCTATCATGAGCGATGGGGTCACCAAGACAAAAGACACGTAAGAGATGCTCAGGAGAGAGTTGGGTATCACTGTGAAGCTGGCAAGAGAAATTTGTGAGCCGTGTATTTTTAGTCAGGCACATCGTTTACCTTTTGGTAATCGAGTAAAGACAACGAAACCAGGAACTTATTTCAACTGATCTTGTAGGCCCATTTTGCGAATCGTCCAGTAAAAAACGGTTTTTAGTAATAATCAAATATAGTTATTCAAAATATTGTCACGGTTTCGTAATCAAACACAAATCGAATGTGAAAAATATATTGAAACAATTTCTAGTAACTGCAAAAACTCTCGGACACAATATTAAAGAATTTTTAAGTGATAATGGAGGAGAGTTCGATTGTAAAGACATTCAGCAAATCCTAGAAGAGAATGGGATTACACAAAGATTAACAGCGCCATACACGCCAGAACAGAATGCTGGAAGTGAGCGTGAGAATAGAACAACTATAAAAATGGCAAGAACTTTCAAACACTCAAACAGTGAAGTTGAGTTTCCAGACAGTATCTGGGCTGAGCTGGTTTTGACATATATTTACACTCTCAATAGAACTGGAAAGTCGTGAGAGAAAGGAGTAAGTCCTTATGAACTGTGGATGGGGAGAAAACCGAGAATCAATCATCTGCGGATCATTGAATCATCCTGTCACGTCCACATACCAGCTCAGAAGAGAAAGAAGATGGACAAAAAGGCAGTCAAAGGATTTCTGGTGGGATACGATGGTTATGAGTGGTACAGAATCTACATTCCAAACAACCACCAAGTATTCTTGTCCAGAGATGTTCCATTTCAAGAAAGACTAAAGAAATGTGAAAATGAAGTCGAACTACCATTGAGAGATATTGAGCTTGAAAATCAAGATAAGATTGAACAAGAAATTAATGACGATGAGTCCTACATCCCAGCAGAAGAAGAAAACGATGATGAACAATTGGTCAACATCAAAGTAAACTTCGGGATAAACACTGAAGAACAGGCATCGGGAAGAATTTTGAGAGATCGATCAACCTTGAAAGAGCCCAAATATCTTGAAGATTATGCAACAACAGTGGAGGAATTCATAAATCAATCGACAGAAGATCCAGAGACCTTTGAAGATGCCTTAAAGAGCGAGGATTCAGCTGAGTGGAAGAAAGCTATGGATCGTGAAATGGCCTCCTTGAACGAAAAAAAAACCTGGAATTTGACAGAACTTCCACCAGGTGCAAAGGCAATTCCATGAAAATGCGTATTCCGACTCAAGAAAAATCCTGACGGCAGTATAGACAAGTACAATGGAAGACTGGTCGTCAAGGGGTTAAGTCAGCGACATGGTATTGATTATAGTGAAGTCTTCAGTCCAGTTGCGAGGATGGGTACAATTCTTTCGATTCTAAGCATTGCAGCAAGTGAAAAGATGCATTTGACACAGTTCGACGTATCAACAGCGTTTTTGTACGGAGAACTTGAGAAAACAGTATTCATGAAACAACCACAAGGGTATGAAGACGGAACCAGCTAGGTCTGCAAACTGAAAAGGAGTCTTTATGGACTTAAGCAAGCACCTAGATGCTGGAACAAGCGTCTTGAAGTTTTTCTTCAACAACATGGATTTAAGGCCAGCGACGCCGATCGATGTTGGCATATTCGAGAGAGGAATTTTCAAAAACTCATACTTGTGATCTATGTGGATGATGGTCTTCTCGCTGCAACAGATCCACGAGAAATGGAAATTTTCATTGGAGAGTTGAAAACAGAGTTCAAAATTTTTTCGAAGAGACCAGACTACTTTCTAGGACTCGACATTGAACCAGGAGAAAAGTTTATCAGAAGAACTCAAAAGACATATGCAAGGAACATTCTAGATCATTTTTATTTTTCAGACTGCAAACCAGTTTCAACTCCAATGTTCAAGAGCTCAGAGACCTCCATTCCAGGGAAAGATAACGAACCAACAAAATTTCCGTACAGACAGGCCGTGGGAGCACTGATGTACCTGATGCTCGGCACGAGACCAGATTAAGCATACAGTTTTGGATTTATGTCAAGAGCACTTTAAAATCCAACTCAAGAGGACATTGTACGAGTCAAGAGAGGATTTCGGTACATAGCAGGGACTCTGGACCTTGGGATTGTCATGCCCCATAAACTTAAAAATAAACACAATGACGTCAGAAACAATTATAATAAATAGTTACACTAACAGTTCCCACGGAGGACTAGGTGATCCAATAATGTATTAGGAACCGAAACCACCGAAAACTAAAAAGACACGCAATTAATATGGAAAATTCCAAAACGTACTTACCTGCGGAACACACGCGGCACAAATCCCAATCTGACAGACAGTGATCGACACGCGGAGCAACGTAAGAGAACTGCATTGCTGACACATGCAGTTCACTAGTGTCCGGCAGATGGCCAGCGCAAATGCAAAATGCAATTCGGCGAAATATATTGAGCACCAGCAAAGACACAAACACCAATGCATATTGCAATTCAGCGGGTTGGATCAAGCAAGAACGAAGACCAACGGAAGTGCAACATACCGCAATTCGGCAAAAAGAATTGGGGGCATCCAACGACCCAAAGGGAAAAGTGCAATTTGGAAATATTGCAAATATTGGAAATATTCCAAAATTACGATAGTAAATTGAGAACCAATAACCTAATAATAATAATGGGAACTGAAACCATCATCATTTTAAAAATGAGCTAGACGTTAGCCGTAATGCAATATAAATAAATGGGTAAAACTGCAATGAAAATCAGAAGAAATTGGACATTCAAGCTAAAGACAGGTGTGACCGTCTGCAGCGCTACAGGACACAACTTTCCTCATTCCGCAACACTTCGGAGATCGTATTGTACGCGTGGACCTCTGGACTTTCTTAGGAGATCAACATAACGGATGAACTAGCTCTTTACCGTTGAGGTGCCAAACACGGTTCGAAAGAACCCAATGGGCAATAAAGAATCTTAAATTATGTCAGCGAAAAAAGGAATGAGTAATCCGAGGCTTCAAGAGGCGCTACAGAAAGATCCCAAAGCAGGGCCACGACCTATAACTCTTGAAGAGTACCGGGCCAGGCAAACGGGCCATCGCGAAAAGGGTAGATCGGAACCCCAGATTGGAACAGAGACATCTGTGAAGAAAAACCCACCGGGAGTAGAGGCGAGGTTTCGTCGCTTGATAGAGGAGGCCAGGAGAAACCTGATGTTGGCTGTGGGGCACCAACAAAGAGCGTCAAGGAGCAAAGAGCTGCAGAATACTGCATAATGAACGCCTTCGCTACCAGCAGGAGAAACGACGAGCTAAAGGGGTCCCGGAGCATCGAGCACGAGTCCGGGACAAATGAGTTGTATTAGTATAAGTAATAAAAATAAAGTTTGTTATAATAATAAAGTAAAAGTAAATGGTAGATGTCAGCATTGCAAAAGGATTGTAACTGTTTAAGAAGGGAATTGTATCGATTTATAGAAGTAATATATGGGAAAACGCCTAAACCTAGACTTTGGAATAAAAACTGCACTTGGGGAGATGTTGTACAGTTTTGCCCTACGACAGTAAAAATTTTATAATTTACCAGGATAATTTATCGAAGTAATCTTGAAGAAGGTCTTCTAGGAATCTACAGTGATGCTGATTTTGGAGGATTTATAAAGACGGGACGTCCAACCTCTGGAGTCATTGTGAAACATATAGGAGGAGCAATTTCTTGGTTGAGTCAACGACAAGCAGTTGTAGCAACCTCAACAACAGAAGCAGAAATCATCGCAGCAAATGAGGAAGCAAAAGAAGCAATATGGCTTTAAAAACTCTTCAGGGGAATTCAAAGATGTTCCGTCGACAACTCTGCAGCAGTGAGACTGACTCAAAGCCCGGACTTTCATCGCAGGACGAAGCACATTTCCATCAAATACTTTTTTATTCGAGGAAAGGTCACAGAAGGAAAACTTAGCGTCCAACAAATTTCTACCGAACATTAAGTAGCGGACATCTTGACAAAACTGTTGCCAAGAACACGTCTGAAGATTTTATGTGTGAAGATGGGATTTATGTAAAGCTAGAAAGATAATAGCAGAACAGATCAACTTTAACAAACAAGGGAAAGTGTTAAAGTAAGAAGGGTGTGTTCATCAAAGTTGAACTGTTCATGCGAAAAAGAACAGATGGCGCATAGGCAGCAGAAGTCGCAAGACATCTGACAAGTCAAGAACACACATGTTCTAAGCTGAGGGAAAGAACAACCTAAGATAGTATTAGCCTAAACTAAGTCTTTAAAATCTAATAACATCCGCACAAATTGTTCACTATTTACTTAATATTAATAAGGAATACCTTTAACAGAATTAACCTTCGAAGTAACCGTTGATGCAGTCATCCTGCCAAAACTGACAAACCTAATACCCGACGAAGAAATCAAATTGGATGGAATGCCACACCTTAAGGGACCTCAACTCGCTGATCCTGCTTATAACAAACCGGGATCAATTGACGTAATTCTCAGGTCTGATCTATACAGTGAGATGCTCCACGTACAGCTCATTAGAGGGACAAGTCATTCACCAGTCGCCCAACCCACCTCATTCGGATGGATCATATCTGGGCCACTACCAGATAACCAGCACTCTCAAGGGATGAATACCTATCATTATTCCGTAGACTAAGATCTTCACCAATGTTTAGAATGATTTTGGCGCCAAGAGGAGATTCCGAACTCATCCAAAAAATCACTGTCCTTGGAAGACCAGGAATGCGAAGATCATTTTTAAACTACCCATCAACGTGACAGCACCGGAAGATACATCGTCAGACTTCCATTTAAGAAGTTGAAGAATCAACTAGGAAATTCAATACCCGCTGCTTCTTGAATGCTTTACTGACTGCAATGAAAATTTGAAAACAACGCTGATTTCCACCAGGCATACAAGTCATTCATGGACGAATACCGCCGGTTGGGTCACATGACAGATCTTTCAACCATTGATGATGACTCTCTTCCTGCGTTTTACCTCCCTCATCATGGAGTAATCCGTGAAAGCAGCTCGACGACTAAACTCCGCGTTGTCTTCAAAGGATCTTGCAAGACATCGCAGAGACTTCCCATCAATCACGTTCTGCATACTGGTTCAAAATTGCAGATTGATTTGGTTGACGTGCTATCTGGTTTCGCCGATTCAAATATGTTTTGCCGTGAAAACGTCTTTCTTCTTGTTGAGTATGAACATTGGTAGCCAGTCTCACATTCTCGTGTTACAAAACACCGTCATTTTTCAATCGGTAATAACAACGAGACTAATAATGTGATAACAATGGTTGAGATCGCAGTGGATGAAGCATATTTGTACTTTTATTTATTGCGCGGCATTTGTTTTGCCACGGACGTCATCGGACTATTGTAAGCGCTTACGCGTGATTGTTATTTTTAGCGTTGCGTAAAGTTATTTATAAGTGTAGCGTGAGAAAGCGTTTAGCTAGTACGTTCATTCTGGTATCATTGTGAAAACCTTGAACAGTGCTACCAGGACCTAAAGTTAAACAATTAAAATATTCTATGAAATATAAGCAAAAATCAGTATGAATTTGAAAATGGAACAAATATGGAAGATATCGTCTCATATGAGTGGTATATAACTTAGAAAATCTGCCTTGATTTTCTTTAAAAAAAAAAAACAAAGTTTCTTTCGTTTTTAAGATTTATTAACGTTTTCTCACTCTTAGTGGTACAAATACTTACCCACTCGACACAGACGATTAGAAAAGATTGACAAACTTTTTATAATTCTTTACTGATCACTTACGTGTCTTGATCTTAACTAACTCTACTTATTCCTTATTACTTAATTTTTAAATATTTATTTGGCTTACCTCAACAATCATGCGTTTCCGGCTGCGGTTGTGAAGTGTGATTGAACTTGCTTAAATTGCAGGTTCAATCACCGAAGTTCAATAGTTGCATTTCGAACACGCGTTTCCATTTCTGTGAGAACGGAAGTTCTCGCGAAATGGAATTTTGTTTAGGTCATTACGCGCGTGTTTTAAAATTGTTTCTAGGTGGTTACATATTTTCTATACTGGGGTAAGTCCCCAAGTATGTAACCTATATGCATCGAATTGTAAAAAACTCAAATCGGAGGAAACCCGCATCAAAACAATTATTAAAAACCAAAAATGTCTAGTGCCGAGCAAATGTCAGCGCTACGGCAGCTTCAAAGAAGAAATATAAAACTCGCAAATAATAAGCTTGTGATTTATCTTTTCTGTCACCGTTGTATATAATATATAGCCATTTCTCTACACAACCATTGTATAAGCGACATTTATTTAAGTCAATGCTGATAAGAAACATTTATTGTAATTTTATCCCGAAGTTTTCACGGAATATGTACGGTGTGGACCTTGACTGGGCCTTTCGGTTTTTTTCTGCCGATATCGAAAAGATGTATCGGCAAATGCGCGGCCATAAGGATAACCTGAATTACCAGAAGATTTTATGGAAAGACAGAAATCGCTACAGTCACGTATGGACTTGCGTGTGCTCCGTTTTTGACTCTAAGTGTTTTATCCCAGGGGCGTTAAAAGGGAAGGGAACAGTGAGTGCTTTCCCTTATGGGTGAAGTTCACCTGCACCCGATCAGGGGTTGAGTTTGCGGAAGGTCTCAGAAAAAATTCGCACTTAAATTGAGTTTTATTTATTTTTCAGCAAATTAAGCACATTTATTTCTATTACATTTTAAAATTACCCATTTTTTTGCACAAAACTACACGGTATTGTGGCATAGTATTTGATTGCTTTTAATTCAGTTCAAAAATTTGAATTTTCACGTTTCCACAAAATCAATGTAAAGTTTCTTCTGTCATTTTCATCAAAATTTGTCAATTGGAAATTTTATCAAAGTTTTCTTTCTTTTCACAAATTTAGATATTTAATTATATATTTTTTTTAATTCACAATTAGGATTTTTCATTCACGTTTTCTCAAAATATTAGTGAAAATTCTTCTGTTATTTTCATCAGCATTTGTCTATTCGAAATTTTATCAAAGTTTTCT
Organism: Chrysops caecutiens; assembly: GCA_963971475.1. Lineage (NCBI taxonomy): Eukaryota > Metazoa > Arthropoda > Insecta > Diptera > Tabanidae > Chrysops > Chrysops caecutiens. The sequence goes on along the minus strand of OZ020567.1, from coordinate 50,115,983 downwards.
TTCTTTTCACAAACTTAAATATTTATTTTTTATTTCTTTTTTCAATTCACAATTAGCAATTTTCATTCACGTTTTCTCAAAATATTAGTGAAAGTTCTTCTGTTATTTTCATCAAAATTGTCTATTCGAAATTTTATCATAGTTTTCTTTCTTTTTACGAACTTAAATATTTAATTATTATTTCTTTTTTCAATTCACAATTAGGAATTTTCATTCACTTTTTCTCAAAGTATTAGTGAAAATTCTTCTTTTATTATCATCAAAATTGTCTATTCGAAATTTTATCAAAGTTGTCTTTATTTTCACAAACTTAAATATTTAATTATTATTTCTTTTATTTTTCAATTCACAATTAGGAATTTCCATTCACGTTTTCACAAAATATAACTAAGTTTGATCGACTGCGTTCCTCTTTAACGAAATTCCGAGCCCGTATCTGGCCGGTGACCGTGCGCGAAGTTAGTTGAGGCCAAATGAGGAAAAACCAAGAAGGGAACTGAGGAGAATAAGGGTGACGGCGACATATCCAGTCACCGGTCAAAATCACGACCGGAAATGCGCGTCAGTTTGGGGCCCTTACATCGGGACAGAAATTGATGACGCGCATTTTCGGCAAGTCACGCATGGCGAGGAAAAATGCGCGCAATCAGCGCTTTATTCCAATTTTTAGAACTTACGCGATCGGACGGTGATGAAATCCGATCGCGACAGTTCGTCGCGATTCTACGATTGGGTTGCGATCAAGTTTTATCAGAGTGATAAAACTTGGCCGCAACGGGAAATTTATCGTGCATTATTTATTCTGTCGCGATCAAGTTTCATCTTGGTGATAAGGCTTGATCGCGACAGAATTTCGCGCATGGGAACGGACGAGTTCCCATGAAAGGGTTTTTTTTCTCTTTTTTCAAGGGGGGGGGGGGAGCTAGGGCAAAAAGGGGAGAAATAAATGGAACATGTGTGACTGGGCCCTGGCTCAGTCACAACATAAGTACCATCAATCAACTTATAGATGACGAAGAAGAGAATTTCTTACTAGCTACAGACACTCTTACATATGGACGTTATGTTGACGACGTATTCGGAGGTGCAGACACTCTCCCAGAAGCTGAGGAAACCACACAGCAAGTCAATCAACTTGCATGGCAGGACGATTTCCTCTTCGAAAGTGGATTTCTCATCATCAAAACCTGCTACACAATGATCCCTAGCGATCAAAAGCTTGAATCATCCACTCTTTAGTTGAATAACAACATCTTCCATGCACTAGAGATGTCCTGAAACTCAATTGCTGATTGTTTCTGCTTCAATATTCCACCAAATCTAAAGGCCTCGCCAAAAACCACTAAGCGATCAATACAATCGCAAATCGCAGAACTATTCGATGCCTTGGGTCTTTTAGCACCAGTCTTCATTCCTCTGAAAATCCTTATGCAGTTATAGACAATTTAACTTGGTTGGAACGGTGAGCTTGGTGAATCACAACAGAAAACATGGCACCAGCTGCACCCATATCTTTATATCATCAACAACATTGACATTCCTCGATGGGTCGGAAAAGCTCAGACCGATCAGGTAGAAGTTCATGGGTTTTGCGACGCATCTCAATCTGCGATGGCAGCTGTTGCTTACGTGCGAATTCTTTCCACCCTTCGAAACACCACGATCTCTCTTCTCTGTGCAAAATCGAAGGTATATCCGCTAAAGCGAATGACCATCCCCAGACTCGAGCTTTCATCAATGTAAGCGAAATTGGTTTCGTATTGCTTGAAGGTATTAAAGTTTGAATCCCTACCATGTTACCTCTGGACAGGCTCCTCAATCGTCTACACTTGGCTCAACGAACATCCATCGAAGTGGAAGGATTTCGTCCGCAATCGTGTCTGTTTGATCCAAGATCATCTGCCGAAAGCAATCTGGAAGCATGTACCGGGAAAAATGAACCCAGCCGATTGCGCAACTAGCGGGCTTACGACACATGAGCTCCGAAACTATCACGCTTGGTGGACTGGTCCATCATGGCTTACTCAAGATGCTGGTAATTGGCCTGTTCAACCATCATCAAGTGTTACCGATGTCAAAGCGCTAGAGTGTCAACCTGTCCACATTAACACGAACCAAATTTTTTTAGATTCTCGTCACTTACCACCCTGATACGAATAACAGCTATCTTCAAACGAGTTTTGAACGTCTTCGTAAAAAGACAAAAATTCGCATGCGTTTTCAGCATCTATTTTCTTCCCTAATTTTCGTGTGTGAAATCTTCGCTTCGATTCTCTGAGTTTAGTTAAGTGATTGCAACAGTTCACTTTTTCATGATGGTTCCTCTCACAACACAAACGACAATAAATCAAAAAACAAAAAACGATGCGTTGGTTCCAGAAATCTCTTAAACCAAGGAAAAATTTTAGTTTTGAGGGCAGTCTTCTGACAACCGCAGAACAAGCTAAGGAAATTTACCCAATAATTATTTTCTGTACTGTTTTAGTTTTTATTCACAGAATTTATCGTCACGGCTATCATCAACATTTCATCGAAATATTATCATCAATATGATTTCAGCAAGACTTTCCTTCACTTTAACTTGGGGAATTCTCTTCAACGCCGTGTCGGCAGCGTATTCGGTCAATTCCATTATGAAACACTGTTCACCTGCGACCATCGCAATCCTTGGACCAATCTCTCGAGCAGCTGCATTTATCTTTGGGGACACTGTTGTGTCAAGCTATTCGGGCCACCGCATTTACCTTTGGGGACATTGTTGTGTCAAGCTATTCGGACTACCGCACTTATTTAGGGGACACTTTTGTGTCAAGCTATTTCGTCCACCGCACTTATCTTTGGGGACACTTCTGTGTCAAGCTATTCGGGCCACCGCAATTAGCTTTAGGGACACTTTGTGTAAGGCTACTCGGACCACCGCAATGAGGGAAACTCTACACCACTCGCTGATGAACTCAACCTCCACCACCATATCGTCAATAACGAGGCTGTTACTAAACCAATTACTGTGTTTCAACCACAAATCCTAACACTATTCTATATTGCCTAACCGTTTCGGGTTTATATCTCACTGTCAATGTTGAACTGTCTCTTGTTATGTTTTACAAATATTACCCGACCTACTTCGAAGTTCTTTATAAGTTTACATTCTATATTACTTGAAGTCTTTATTTTGTTTCTCCTCAAGTTTCTGGACATTGTTGCGTCAAACTTCTTCTATTTCTTTGGGGCTGATGTTTGAGGTTCTACCACAAAAGGCATCAATGGGTTTCTTTTTGGTAGAGCAATAAACTGTGTGATTGTATTTATATACAGATCTTTCCAATAATTCTCAAAATGTCCTTTCGACTCTATCGGCTTTTAAACACCTCATAATTTCTGTAAAACCTTTCTATTTGGCCGATGGTCTCACTTTTATATGGTGAGACTCTAAAGATTTAAATGCTTAATCCGCCTTCCTTCATAGAAATTATTGTTGCCAGGTTAAGGGATTTTTCTTTATTGATTACCACAATTTTTGGCACGTTAGAGAAAAATAGTATGTCTTTAAGGAGTTGTCTGATGTCTTCTGTGGTCCTAGATTTAATTAGTTTGCATTAAAATGGTTTTGTCAATTTATCTATTCCTGTCAGTACTAGTTTACCTTCTGTTGAGTGAGTGTCGATATGTCATATGTGGCCTTGGTATTTGGGGATTGGTGTTGATTGCAACACCTTGTTTTTTTGTCGGCGGACATATTTATTATCCTTTTTTATCATATTAGAAAATTTAAACGATCCAACGAAATTAATAACCAAAAAATTACAATTCGACACTCATCATAAATTTGACTAATCACTAATCGATAATTATCAAACAATCAACTATCAAAATATTGATATTGTTATATTTTAAAATAATATAATAATATTTTAAAATCAGATGTTCTCACAGTTTTCACAAGAATTGTTTACGCACCTGGGAATAATTTCTCCAATTTCCTCGGGAGATGAACGAATAATTCCAAAAACGCACAAATTCCGAATTCCGTTACCATACTAACCAGCGAAGGCTGCACGCGCGAGGAAAATTGACGGGGCGCGTGGCGTTGAGTACGCTGCATCCGTGCGACATTCTCACGGCGAAAAAATGTCGGCTGAGCGCGAAAAACGCGTTCTAAAGGAGGCAAACGGGCGCAGTAAAGCAATTGAGATCCACCACGGGACGCGTCACTAATCGTATGAGTAGTGGAGTTTCCCTCAAGTCAATTGAAAGAGGACATCGCCTCTCCAGCTATTTTGGAGGAAGACATCGCCTCTCCAGCTAGTTTGAAGGAAGACGTCGCCTATCCAGGAACATTGAAGCGAGAAATATCCTTTTATTTGGTGAATTGACCTCGTAGTTAACATAAAACTCTGATGCGTTCTAGTAGACCCCAGATCTCTCCTGATTTCGAGACTGCGTTGAAAAACCCGACAACTGGCACCAGACCGATCACGAGTGAAGAGTACCGCCGTCGTCAATCGAATCAACAACCCAGAGAAGCCTCAGCACAACCCCAAACCCCCACCGGCAGCAGAAGCCTGGTTCAGAGGCTGATTTCAGAAGGAAACGCCAGGAGGCACAACGAAAACTCATCCTAGAAGGTACCATAGAAGCCAAATGTGAAGCCAGCCAACAAATCATTGAACTAAAAATGGAAAGAAGAAATTACCGTCAATTGACGAAGACAAAGCAGACTAAGAAGTAAAGAAGCGCACAACAGCGAAAGATTTATGTTTACAATTTCATGTCATAATAAATAAGTGAATCCACTTATTATCTGAGCTAAGAATGAAAATAAAGCATTTGTATTTATATTCTCTGAGAATCATTTTGAACATAGTCCCAACCGAATCGAATTCTCCCCGCGTTCAACGAAGAACCCGCGAAACCCCAACAATTGTTCATCACGTCTTGACCACTACTCTGCGTGAGGCGTATTCGGTAATTTTTGAGGTGCAATGGAAAAATGTTTTGGATACTTTTCATGGTTGGTCGGTCTCCAAACCATTAATTGTATTTGCGTTTAAATATGTTCTGAATATGTTGCTAATGCTGGTCTCATTATAGTCTGGTTGTGTTGAGTCTATGTCTGGTTGTATCTGTTGAGGATTTCGGTGTGGAAGCAAAAAATCCTTTAAAAATAGTTGATTGACGTGAAAACGTCTTTCTTCTCGTTGAATTTGTACATTGGTAGCCAGTCTAACATTCTTGTGTTACAAAACACCGTCATTTTTCAATCGCTAATAACTACGAGGCTGATAACGCGAGAAACCCGGTTGAGGTCACAGTGGATGGAACATATTTGCACGCATTGATTGTGTGGCACTTGTTTTTCCCATGACGTCATCGGGCTAGTGCAAGCGTCCACGCGTGATTGTTGTTTTTTAGCGTTGTATGAGGATATTTATAAGTGTAGCGTAAGAATGCATTAAGCTAGGACATTGATTAAGATATCATTGTAAAAACCATGAAAATAGCTACCAGCACCGAAAGCGAAACATTAATGTTGTGAGACGCCGCACCACCTAAAAACAAAATGGGTTAAAACAGCATAATAAGGCAAACACGAAGCACCTACCATACCCATAACACCGGATAACCTAAAAAACAAAGTACACAAAAAACACATATAATCATAATCACCATTTCATTCACTAAGAGAAGTGATGTTTATGTTCACGTTGACAAAGGTAATGCGCAACAGTTCAGCATATAAACATAGCAAAGCATATTTCACATGTCACCATGGTCACCATCAAACAGTCACCGAAGTGGTTCAAAACAAAACACACCTAGAAGAAATCAAACATCAGACATCAGCTGGTTTGGTAAAACTTACCTGAGCATCGCCATCCACATAAATCTGCATAGAAAAACATAAACCTACATAAAACAAACATAAACAACTGCGCACTGTCACTTGCCAAAACCGACTGTCACTTGTCAAAGTCAACCACATGAGGAAAAGTGAGTTCTAAAAAACTCAACTAGTCACCACATGATGGAGCCACCGTACAACAAGAGGAATTTAGCAACACATGACAACATCGCAATAAAGGACGAAATTCCCGGTTTCAAAATATAAAAAGCCGGCGAACGCTAGGGAAAGCATCAGTTGTCAAAGCTAGACCTGACTAGGAGAATATCCAAGGAAGGACAAGTGAGTGCAACTGACGCCGAAAGCGGTCTGTAAGCCCATCGGTAACCAGGAATTGTGGTTGAAAGTGGTTGAAAAACCCATAATCCCAATTTCAAATTTCTCTACCGAACACGGTTCCAGCAACCTATCGGTCTTTTGGGGGCGCCTAAGCGAAAGTGGTTGTATAAACCCATCGTTTAACGTCCAAACCAACCAACCGAACATGGTTCCCGGAACCTATCGGTTTCTAGGGAATCCCCAAGTTGAAAGCGGTTGATAAAACCCATCAACTAGATTCCTAATCAACCAAACTATTGAGTTGGTCCATTCGTAGTGCCAGCACGAAAAGATACCCTGGAGAACGTGAATTCGAATCCGCCCAACAGCCGGCAATTTTGGCTAAGTACAGTTGTAAGAATTACCCCGTAAAATAAGTTTAAAGTCATGAGCGTACGAAAAGAAATTTGGATTATATAGAGATTTTGCAATAAGGTTTAAGGAGCTATCACGAATTTGGTTTATAAAGAGATCTTGTAAATTTGGATTATATAGAGATTTTGCAATAAGGTTTAAGGAGTAATCGTGAATTTAGTTTATATAGAGATCGTGTAAATTTGGATTATATAGAGATTTTGCAATAAGGTTTAAGGAGCTATCACGAAGTTGGTTTATATAGAGATCTTGTAAATTTGGATTGTATAGAGATTTTGCAAGTAGGTTTTAGGAATTATCATGGATTTGAGTTTATATAGAGACAATGTAAAATTGGTTTATATAGAGAGTTTGTAATAAATTGGCATATGTAAGGAACTTAGAATAAGGTTTAATTAAATAACAACTTCCAAAAGAGAAAGTAGGACTTTGATTTATCAAATGAATTGTCAACCTTCGGCATTTAACTGTAGTGAATTCAAGAACTTGTTGTTAAAGTGAAGTTTAACAACTGGAAAGTTAAACTACAACAACTGGCGCAGCCGCATTAAGGACCTAATCGCACAGAAAATAATATTGATCAAAATTAATCAAATTAAATTTAAATAAGGTAAATGTTGAAGGTACGCTGTAGAATATAAGACATAATATAGGATTGTTTGTATAAGTTATTTATTAAGGAATATTTGTATTAAAATTGTTACAAGCTGAAAAAAGGAAAAAACAAAAAACAAAGATATACGAAATTAAGAAAAAAAAAAAATCCATATATATCAGGAAAAAGAAATATAAATAGGAAAAGAAATTAAAACAAGTATATTCAAAAAAAAATAATATTTAAGTAGTAAAAATTAGTCATAACAAAATGATAAAACAAACGAGAAACACAGTATATGGCCCAGTCAACCCCGAAATCGTCTCTGAAATCATCTATAACTAGATTTTCGAGGTTTCTAGAATACTTCTCAATTGATAATCCGGAACCGGAATTCTCCACAAGCACTGAGGAAGCCCACACAGGGGAAGAATCTAACGGAAAGAAGGACAACGAGGAAGGAACAAATAACAAAACTAACGTATTGATGTCAAGTAACCAGGAAACTCATCAGATAACAGAACCGGAAACAGAAAATCAGATAGAAGGAAATATAGAAACAGGAGATATACAACAAACACCAGAAGAGCCAGAAACAGACATAGTGCAGCTGAGACACGGGAGAAGATATTGTAAGACGAACTCGGACCAAGGAAAAGACGACCACGCCAGCAACAAACAGGGGCCAACAGCAAACACACGAACAGAAATCGAGAAAAAAGAAATTGGGGAAACAAAAGAAATAGAAAGCAAGAAAATGGCAAACATAACGTTAGTAAACAACGTGTTACACACCAAGTACCGATATTAATGGGAGAAGACAGCCCCCGAAAATAAAACGAGGTCTATGAATTCATTAGCTGCGCTCGCCTGGGATACGAGACACTGTGCGAAGTACAAGATAAGGCGCTCTTTATAAAACTATTGCCAACACGGTTAAGAGGAAAAGCCCTAGAAGCTGTACAAGCTAGAGTTAACGAGACACTTGAGCATATATTCAACACCCTTAAATCAAACTTAATACAGAACAGCTCCTACATAACACTAAACACGCAATTAAGAAACGTGCAGCAATTACCCATGGAAACATTGATGGGCTATTTCAATAGGGTTAAAACATTAATAAATGCTTGCAAGAACGCAGCAGAACAACAGTACGCCAACGGTGGTGAAGGACTAAAAATCGAAATCGAGGAAGTAGGTTTGCATTGCTTCAAGCTAGGGATAACAAACGCTAACTATAAATTTTACCTGCTCCAAAATTGCGACAACAACTTAGAAGCGTTGGGAAGAAAAATAGCAAGGGTTGAACAGACTGAACAATGTATGCAGCAAGACACTGCAAATCAGCAGATGACAAGTCAGCAACCAGCAATCCCAGGGTTACACACAATGAGCCAGCCCGAAAGTTTGTTTCAAAATCGAACCTTCGGACAAAACCAGCAACAACCACAATACCCATCGGCGAGAAACTACAATGGATACAATAGTTACCACGCGATGCCAAGAAATGGCGTGGAAAACAACACCAATACACCTCGGGAAAGAAAGGATAAACGGCAGATAAGATGTCATTTCTGCGGAAGACCAGGACACGTGACACGCCGAGTGTCGTACAAAGCAGATGACACCATTCTGCATGATGTGTAAAACCTACGGACACTCAACCCAAAATTGCAACAACCAGAGGCAGCGTAACCATACGTTTGCAGCTACTAATGACCATAGGAACCAACAGGTGAACCACACCACCGCAGCACCCCCAACAGAAGTATGTAACTTTTGCATGGAAAATGGACACACCGAAAACAGGTGCTTCCTAAAAAAAAGATGGGAACGACTGCAATTGGAAAAACAAGCGAAGACCTCATTTTCGGAAAACTGCGAAGTGACAATCGATCACACCGCGAGTCGTCACTAAATAAAAGAAAAAGGTGTGAAGAAAAACCAAACATACCGATGGTAAACTTATCCCTGGACATCCTAGAAAACAAAGTCAGTACATTTATAGTTGACACGGGGGCAGAGATCAGTCTAATAAAAGAAGAAGAAATTAATAATCACAAGCGGGAGCTCATAAATAGGGAAGAAGTGATAACGCTTAATACGATTTCCGGGGAGGTATCATCGAAAGGCACCATTACAGGGCACGTAAAACTGGACCAAGTTTATCCGTGTAAATTTCACCTGATAAAATCCCTGACTCACACTAACGTAGTGGGTATACTGGGCAACGATTTCCTGTCCAGAAACTGTAATATCGAAGGACCTGCCAAAAGATTAACATTTCCATCCGAGGATGGCAAAAATAAAACAGTGATAAACTTTGTGGAGGATCAGGAACAGCGGGGAACTCGACAGCGTTTTGTTGACGTCATAGCTACAGATAGACCAGAGACGGGAGCAGTCACCCGAAAAATTCATAGCGAAACTGCTATGGGGGATGACAGTACCGTGGATCTAGATAGCTACTATGAAAGACAAACAATAGCTACCCTACCAAGTCGTCAACGTTTTGGCGATGATATAGTTCCAGATAGGCCAGAAACGGGGACAGTCATCCGAAAATCTCTTAGCGAAACTGCTATGGGGGATGACAACACTGCCAGTAGACACCATGATAAGCACTCACAGGAGAGTGAGTGGATGGACACGCTGACAGAAGAACTACCGGAAGGTTTAACAAAACTCTTCGAAATGGGTACATGCACGAAAAACCAGGAAACAGTGTGTACCGGGAGGAGCGAACCTAAATCTGACCAGGATCATGCTAAGGAACCCCACCCAAACGAAGAAGTCAAAACCACCACACCCAGAGATATTATAATACCAGCAAGGTCCTTAACATTCGTTAGTCTGGAAACCAAAACCACGAGCCCCCACCTCACAGAAGGAAAGTAAATATCACCAGGTGTATATCTCAGTAACGCACTGGTGCAACCTAACAACGGGAAAATAACGCTCAGTGTAATAAGAAAAGAAAAGCAATAAATAAGAAAAGCATACATTGTAACATAATAAAAACGGAACAAGCAAAAAGAGAGATACAAGTAAGGAAGCTGATAAGTGAGAATCAGAATTAAATTCGGAGGAAAAGAGAGAAATGAACAAAATTATTAAGGACTTTCACGACGTATTCCACTTACCGGGAGAAAAATTGGGCCACAGAACCACTACCCAGCATGAAATAAGAATACAACCAAGACAACAACCGATAAAATGTAAGATGTACCGGCTACCGGAAACACAGAAAGCGGTAATAAATGAGGAAATAGATAGATTACTAAACGAAGATAAAGTCGAACCAAGCTGGAGTGAATGGAACGCACCACTACTAGTAGTTCCAAAGAAACCAGGGCCTGATGGGCAGAAACGATGGCGAATCGTAGTCGATTACAGAAAATTGAACAATGTCACCGAAGGAGACGCGTACCCACTACCCAGAATTGAAGATATCCTGGACCAATTGGGAAATTCTCGGTACTTCTCAGTACTTGACCTCGCCAGCGGATATCACCAAATTGCAATGAAACCAGAAGATCGGGACAAAACTGCGTTCAGCACCCCTTACGGACACTACGCCTTTAAGCGTATGCCTTTTAGGCTAAAAGGAGCACCAGCAACGTTCCAGCGTCTCATGAACCACGTATTAACTGGGTTACAAGGTCTGCAGTGCTTCGTATACCTGGATGATATAGTTGTATACGGCAGGAATTTAACTGATCATCAAACAAAACTACGGGCGATACTACAACGATTGAGAGCGCATAACCTGAAGTTAAACGCAGAGAAATGCAATTTTCTCAAAAAGGAAATTATATACCTTGAAGGAAAGAGTGAAACCAGATCCGAGTTTGGTGGACAGCGTGAGAAACTTCCCTACCCCCAAAACAATCCGACAGGTGCAGTCCTTCTTGGGACTAGCAAATTATTATCGAAAGTTTATATCGGATTTCTCTAAGATAGCGGCACCAATAAATAACCTCCTGAAGAAGGATGTAAAATTTAAATGGGACGAAAATTGCACCAAAGCATTCAACACTATTAAAGATAAGTTAAACAGTCCACCGGCACTAAGATACCCAAACTTCAAAGAGCCGTTTAAACTTCACACCGACGCCAGTGGAGGAGCTCTCGGGGCAGTGCTAGCACAAGGCCCGTACAAGGAAGAGAAACCAATAGCCTACGCTAGTCGCACATTGAATGCCGCAGAGCAGAATTATTCGACCATAGAAAGAGAACTTTTAGCAATCGTATGGGCAGTGAAGAACTTCAGATGTTACTTATACGGCAGACCATTCAAAGTATTCACCGATCACAAACCCCTGAAAGGAGCGATTAGGATTAAAGATCCGACAAGCCGAATACTTCGGTTGTGGCACAAGCTTTCCGACTACACCTTTGAAATCGAGTACAATGAAGGCAGAAAAAACGGCAACGCGGACGCTCTGAGCAGAATTCCATACGAGGTGATGGTGACCACACGAAAACAGGCAAGAGAGCAACAAGAACAAACCTCAGAAACCGGGGAAAAGATTGCCCCAGCAAAAGAGCCCACGGAACAAAATCCACTGGAGGAACCATCCGTACAAGAAAAACCACAAATAAGAATCCTGACAGACCCTCAGGACATCGAGACGATACTACGCGACTGTCATGACGCCCCTCTAGGAGGACACCAAGGAGTTCTTAAAACATATCACCGCTTAAAGAAAGAGTTCTACTGGATGGGAATGATGAGGGATATTAAAAAATATATACGAAAATGCAGAAAATGTCAAATAAATAAGTTAAGTAGAGAACACAGAGAGCTGATGGTCATTACAGACACCGCAAAACAACCGTTGGACAAGGTTTATATGGACATTGTGGGTCCACTTCCAGAAACACCACGCGGGAACAAGTATATCCTAAGTTTCGAAGACGATTTGACTCGCTTCATGGACGTAATACCACTCCAAAATATGGAGGCGAAAACTGTGGCACAGGCTTTTGTGGAGGAAATAATAAGTCGTTACAGAATACCAACAAAATTAATTACCGACCAAGGAGCCAACTTCACTTCCGAAATGTTCAGGAAAGTGTGCAAGTTATTTAAGATACGGAAGATCGAAACAACACCATACCATCCTCAATCCAACGGAGCATTGGAGAGATCACATAGGCCTCTAATCGAATATCTAAGGAATTTTGTAGACGACAACCAAACAAACTGGGATGAGCATCTGCGAGCAATGTTCGTCAGGAACAATAGTATGCACACAACCACAAAGTAAACGCCTATGGATTGCGTATACGGCTTCTCCGCCCCCCTTCCCAACAATTTGAAGAAAGCTCCCCAACCAGTATACGATCACGAGAACTATTTCCTACAACTAAGAAACAAACTCCAGCGAGCATATCAAACCGCACGAAGGAATTTGGAAGAGAGTAAGATCCAGTCCAAAGAATACTACAATCAAAAGACAAATCCAATTAAAATCCATGTTGGAGATCAAGTGCTTCACAGAAATACGGCCCGACGAAACAAACTGATTCAACACTGGACAGGGCCCTACCGAGTCACAGCAATAAATAACCCCGTCAACACAACAATCTTAATAAGAAATAAGAAACGTCGCGTACATAACAACCGTTTGAAATTATTTAATTAAGATCAGAACACCCACTCACACACACTATAGACCGAACATCATTAATAACTACAATATTCCTAATTACCAGATTTACAATGGACCAGAACATTACACCCGTTGAAATTGATGACCTAGGATTGACCAAGGCCGAGTGGGACGACATCCTACGGGAAGCAGACCGGCTATACCAACAAATCCAACTTAATATCACCCTGCAGGAAACAGACCAGATATTCCAGCAACTGCAGTTAGGCGAGCCTGAAACCGAAGATAAGGCAGCCATGTACGTGGATAAATACTGTCAACCCCAGGAGGGAACGAAAAACACCCGTAGAAGAAACCCAAGGCGGAAAAACAAAAACCACTAAGTTAAGGCGAAACAAAATAGATGTAAATTGCAAAATGAAATAAAGAGAAACCAATGAATACAAGAGTTACAGAACTAGGAATTTAGGGTAAAACTACCCTAAGTATAAAAATAACACTTATACTTGAATCGCGCGAATCCTCTAACCGCCTAACATTCAGAATTACAAACGCAGACTAATCAGGTTGAACCACTCTTACCACAGAAACCGCCACACTCCACACTACAAAACTGATACTAGTCCTTGTTACCCCAGGAAATGCCACTCACCCGGGGGGGGACTTCTAAAAGGGGGAGGAATGTTGTGAGACGCCGCACCACCTAAAAACAAAAAGGGTTAAAACAGCATAATAAGGCAAACACGAAGCACCTACCATACCCATAACACCGGATAACCTAAAAAAAACAAAATACACAAAAAACACATATAATCATAATCACCATTTCATTCACTAAGAGAAGTGATGTTTATGTTCACGTTGACAATGGTAATGCGCAACAGTGCAGCATATAAACATAGCAAAGCATAATGTCACATGTCACCATGGTCACCATCAAACCTAGAAGAAATCAAACATCAGACATCAGCTGGTTCCGTAAAACTTACCTGAGCATCTCCGTCCACATAAATCTGCATAGAAACACATAAACCTACATAAAACAAACATAAACAACTGCGCACTGTCACTTGCCAAAACCGACTGTCACTTGTCAAAGTCAACCACATGAGGAAAAGTGAGTTCTAAAAAACTCAACTAGTCACCACATGATGGAGCCACCGTACAATAAGAGGAATTTAGCAACACATGGCAACATCGCAATAACGGACGAAATTCCCGGTTTCAAAATATAAAAAGCCGGCGAACGCTAGGGAAAGCATCAGTTGTCAAAGCTAGACCTGACTAGGAGAATATCCAAGGAAGGACAAGTGAGTGCAACTAGCGCCGAAAGCGGTCTGTAAGCCCATCGGTAACCAGGAATTGTGGTTGAAAGAGGTTGAAAAACCCATCACCCCAATTTAAAATTTCTCTACCGAACACGGTTCCAGCAACCTATCGGTCTTTTGGGGGCGCTTAAGCGAAAGTGGTTGTATAAACCCATCGTTTAACGTCCAAACCAACCAACCGAACACGGTTCCCGGAACCTATCGGTTTCCGGGGAATCCCCAAGTTGAAAGCGGTTGATAAAACCCATCAACTAGATTCCTAATCAACCAAACTATTGAGTTGGTCCATTCGTAGTGCCAGCAACGAAAAGATAAAGATACCCTGGAAAACGTGAATTCGAATCCGCCCAACAGCCGGCAATTTTGGCTAAGTACAGTTGTAAGAATTACCCCGTAAAATAAGTTTAAATTCATGAGCGTACGAAAAGAAATTTGGATTATATAGAGATTTTGCAATAAGGTTTAAGGAGCTATCACGAATTTGGTTTATAAAGAGATCTTGTAAATTTGGATTATATAGAGATTTTGCAATAAGGTTTAAGGAGTAATCGTGAATTTAGTTTATATAGAGAACGTGTAAATTTGGATTATATAGAGATTTTGCAATAAGGTTTAAGGAGCTATCACGAAGTTGGTTTATATAGAGATCTTGTAAATTTGGATTGTATAGAGATTTTGCAAGTAGGTTTTAGGAATAATCATGGATTTGAGTTTATATAGAGACAATGTAAAATTGGTTTATATAGAGAGTTTGTAATAAATTAGCATATGTAAGGAACTTAGAATAGGGTTTAATTAAATAACAACTTCCAAAAGAGAAAGTAGGACTTTGATTTATCAAATGAATTGTCAACCTTCGACATTTAACTGTAGTGAATTCAAGAACTTGTTGTTAAAGTGAAGTTTAACAACTGGAAAGTTAAACTACAACAACTGGCGCAGCCGCATTAAGGACCTAATCGCACAGAAAATAATATTGATCAAAATTAATCAAATTAAATTTAAATAAGGTAAATGTTGAAGGTACGCTGTAGAATATAAGACATAATATAGGATTGTTTGTATAAGTTATTTATTAAGGAATATTTGTATTAAAATTGTTACAAGCTGAAAAAAGGAAAAAACAAAAAACAAAGACATACGAAATTAAGAAAAAAAAACAAAAATCCATATATATCAGGAAAAAGAAATATAAATAGGAAAGGAAATTAAAACAAGTATATTCAAAAAAAAAAAAATATTTAAGTAGTAAAAATTAGTCATAACAAAATGATAAAACAAACGAGAAACACAGTATATGGCCCAGTCAACCCCGAAATCGTCTCTGAAATCATCTATAACTAGATTTTCGAGGTTTCTAGAATACTTCTCAATTGATAATCCAGAACCGGAGTTCTCCACAAGCACTGAGGAGGCCCACACAGGGGAAGAATCTAACGGAAAGAAGGACAACGAGGAAGGAACAAATAACAAAACTAACGTATTGATGTCAAGTAACCAGGAAACTCATCAGATAACGGAACCGGAAACAGAAAATCAGATAGAAGGAAATATAGAAACAGGAGATATACAACAAACACCAGAAGTGCCAGAAACAGACATAGTGCAGCTGAGACACGGGAGAAGATATTGTAAGACGAACTCGGACCAAGGAAAAGACGACCACGCCAGCAACAAACAGGGGCCAACAGCAAACACGCGAACAGAAATCGAGAAAAAAGAAATTGGGGAAGCAAAAGAAATAGAAAGCAAGAAAATGGCAAACATAACGTTAGTAAACAACGTGTTCCACAACAACGTACCGATATTAATGGGAGAAGACAGCCCCCGAAAACAAAACGAGGTCTATGAATTCATTAGCTGCGCTCGCCTGGGATACGAGACACTGTGCGAAGTACAAGATAAGGCACTCTTTATAAAACTATTGCCAACACGGTTAAGAGGAAAAGCCCTAGAAGCTGTACAAGCTAGAGTTAACGAGACACTTGAGCATATATTCAACACCCTTAAATCAAACTTAATACAGAACACCTCCTACATAACACTAAACACGCAATTAAGAAACGTGCAGCAATTACCCATGGAAACATTGATGGGCTATTTCAATAGGGTTAAAACATTAATAAATGCTTGCAAGAACGCAGCAGAACAACAGTACGCCAACGGTGGTGAAGGACTAAAAATCGAAATCGAGGAAGTAGGTTTGCATTGCTTCAAGCTAGGGATAACAAACGCTAACTATAAATTTTACCTGCTCCAAGATTGCGACAACAACTTGGAAGCGTTGGGAAGAAAAATAGCAAGGCTTGAACAGACTGAACAATGTATGCAGCAAGACACTGCAAATCAGCAGATGACAAGTCAGCAACCAGCAATCCCAGGGTTACACACAATGAGCCAGCCCAACAAGGGAACCCCGAACCTTCGGACAAAACCAGCAACAACCACAATACCCATCGGCGAGAAACTACAATGGATACAATAGTTACCACTCGATGCCAAGAAATGGCGTGGAAAACAACACCAATACACCTCGAGAAAGAAAGGATAAACGGCAGATAAGATGTCATTTCTGCGGAAGACCAGGACACGTGACACGCCGAGTGTCGTACAAAGCAGATGACACCATTCTGCATGATGTGTAAAACCTACGGACACTCAACCCAAAATTGCAACAACCAGAGGCAGCGTAACCATACGTTTGCAGCTACTAATGACCATAGGAACCAACAGGTGAACCACACCACCGCAGCACCCCCAACAGAAGTATGTAACTTTTGCATGGAAAATGGACACACCGAAAACAGGTGCTTCCTAAAAAAAGGATGGGAACGACTGCAATTGGAAAAACAAGCGAAGACCTCATTTTCGGAAAACTGCGAAGTGACAATCGATCACACCGCGAGTCGTCACTAAATAAAAGAAAAAGGTGTGAAGAAAAACCAAACATACCGATGGTAAACTTATCCCTGGACATCCTAGAAAACAAAGTCAGTACATTTATAGTTGACACGGGGGCAGAGATCAGTCTAATAAAAGAAGAAGAAATTAATAATCACAAGCGGGAGCTCATAAATAGGGAAGAAGTGATAACGCTTAATACGATTTCCGGGGAGGTATCATCGAAAGGCACCATTACAGGGCACGTAAAACTGGACCAAGTTTATCCGTGTAAATTTCACCTGATAAAATCCCTGACTCACACTAACGTAGTGGGTATACTGGGCAACGATTTCCTGTCCAGAAACTGTAATATCGAAGGACCTGCTAAAAGATTAACATTTCCATCCGAGGATGGCAAAAATAAAACAGTGATAAACTTTGTGGAGGATCAGGAACAGCGGGGAACTCGACAGCGTTTTGTTGACGTCATAGCTACAGATAGACCAGAGACGGGAGCAGTCACCCGAAAAATTCATAGCGAAACTGCTATGGGGGATGACAGTACCGTGGATCTAGATAGCTACTATGAAAGACAAACAATAGCTACCCTACCAAGTCGTCAACGTTTTGGCGATGATATAGTTCCAGATAGGCCAGAAACGGGGACAGTCATCCGAAAATCTCTTAGCGAAACTGCTATGGGGGATGACAACACTGCCAGTAGACACCATGATAAGCACTCACAGGAGAGTGAGTGGATGGACACGCTGACAGAAGAACTACCGGAAGGTTTAACAAAACTCTTCGAAATGGGTACATGCACGAAAAACCAGGAAACAGTGTGTACCGGGAGGAGCGAACCTAAATCTGACCAGGATCATGCTAAGGAACCCCACCCAAACGAAGAAGTCAAAACCACCACACCCAGAGATATTATAATACCAGCAAGGTCCTTAACATTCGTTAGTCTGGAAACCAAAACCACGAGCCCCCACCTCACAGAAGGAAAGTAAATATCACCAGGTGTATATCTCAGTAACGCACTGGTGCAACCTAACAACGGGAAAATAACGCTCAGTGTAATAAGAAAAGAAAAGCAATAAATAAGAAAAGCATACATTGTAACATAATAAAAACGGAACAAGCAAAAAGAGAGATACAAGTAAGGAAGCTGATAAGTGAGAATCAGAATTAAATTCGGAGGAAAAGAGAGAAATGAACAAAATTATTAAGGACTTTCACGACGTATTCCACTTACCGGGAGAAAAATTGGGCCACAGAACCACTACCCAGCATGAAATAAGAATACAACCAAGACAACAACCGATAAAATGTAAGATGTACCGGCTACCGGAAACACAAAAAGCGGTAATAAATGAGGAAATAGATAGATTACTAAACGAAGATAGAGTCGAACCAAGCTGGAGTGAATGGAACGCACCACTACTAGTAGTTCCAAAGAAACCAGGGCCTGATGGGCAGAAACGATGGCGAATCGTAGTCGATTACAGAAAATTGAACAATGTCACCGAAGGAGACGCGTACCCACTACCCAGAATTGAAGATATCCTGGACCAATTGGGAAATTCTCGGTACTTCTCAGTACTTGACCTCGCCAGCGGATATCACCAAATTGCAATGAAACCAGAAGATCGGGACAAAACTGCGTTCAGCACCCCTTACGGACACTACGCCTTTAAGCGTATGCCTTTTAGGCTAAAAGGAGCACCAGCAACGTTCCAGCGTCTCATGAACCACGTATTAACTGGGTTACAAGGTCTGCAGTGCTTCGTATACCTGGATGATATAGTTGTATACGGCAGGAATTTAACTGATCATCAAACAAAACTACGGGCGATACTACAACGATTGAGAGCGCATAACCTGAAGTTAAACGCAGAGAAATGCAATTTTCTCAAAAAGGAAATTATATACCTTGAAGGAAAGAGTGAAACCAGATCCGAGTTTGGTGGACAGCGTGAGAAACTTCCCTACCCCCAAAACAATCCGACAGGTGCAGTCCTTCTTGGGACTAGCAAATTATTATCGAAAGTTTATATCGGATTTCTCTAAGATAGCGGCACCAATAAATAACCTCCTGAAGAAGGATGTAAAATTTAAATGGGACGAAAATTGCACCAAAGCATTCAACACTATTAAAGATAAGTTAAACAGTCCACCGGCACTAAGATACCCAAACTTCAAAGAGCCGTTTAAACTTCACACCGACGCCAGTGGAGGAGCTCTCGGGGCAGTGCTAGCACAAGGCCCGTACAAGGAAGAGAAACCAATAGCCTACGCTAGTCGCACATTGAATGCCGCAGAGCAGAATTATTCGACCATAGAAAGAGAACTTTTAGCAATCGTATGGGCAGTGAAGAACTTCAGATGTTACTTATACGGCAGACCATTCAAAGTATTCACCGATCACAAACCCCTGAAAGGAGCGATTAGGATTAAAGATCCGACAAGCCGAATACTTCGGTTGTGGCACAAGCTTTCCGACTACACCTTTGAAATCGAGTACAATGAAGGCAGAAAAAACGGCAACGCGGACGCTCTGAGCAGAATTCCATACGAGGTGATGGTGACCACACGAAAACAGGCAAGAGAGCAACAAGAACAAACCTCAGAAACCGGGGAAAAGATTGCCCCAGCAAAAGAGCCCACGGAACAAAATCCACTGGAGGAACCATCCGTACAAGAAAAACCACAAATAAGAATCCTGACAGACCCTCAGGACATCGAGACGATACTACGCGACTGTCATGACGCCCCTCTAGGAGGACACCAAGGAGTTCTTAAAACATATCACCGCTTAAAGAAAGAGTTCTACTGGATGGGAATGATGAGGGATATTAAAAAATATATACGAAAATGCAGAAAATGTCAAATAAATAAGTTAAGTAGAGAACACAGAGAGCTGATGGTCATTACAGACACCGCAAAACAACCGTTGGACAAGGTTTATATGGACATTGTGGGTCCACTTCCAGAAACACCACGCGGGAACAAGTATATCCTAAGTTTCGAAGACGATTTGACTCGCTTCATGGACGTAATACCACTCCAAAATATGGAGGCGAAAACTGTGGCACAGGCTTTTGTGGAGGAAATAATAAGTCGTTACAGAATACCAACAAAATTAATTACCGACCAAGGAGCCAACTTCACTTCCGAAATGTTCAGGAAAGTGTGCAAGTTATTTAAGATACGGAAGATCGAAACAACACCATACCATCCTCAATCCAACGGAGCATTGGAGAGATCACATAGGCCTCTAATCGAATATCTAAGGAATTTTGTAGACGACAACCAAACAAACTGGGATGAGCATCTGCGAGCAATGTTCGTCAGGAACAATAGTATGCACACAACCACAAAGTAAACGCCTATGGATTGCGTATACGGCTTCTCCGCCCCCCTTCCCAACAATTTGAAGAAAGCTCCCCAACCAGTATACGATCACGAGAACTATTTCCTACAACTAAGAAACAAACTCCAGCGAGCATATCAAACCGCACGAAGGAATTTGGAAGAGAGTAAGATCCAGTCCAAAGAATACTACAATCAAAAGACAAATCCAATTAAAATCCATGTTGGAGATCAAGTGCTTCACAGAAATACGGCCCGACGAAACAAACTGATTCAACACTGGACAGGGCCCTACCGAGTCACAGCAATAAATAACCCCGTCAACACAACAATCTTAATAAGAAATAAGAAACGTCGCGTACATAACAACCGTTTGAAATTATTTAATTAAGATCAGAACACCCACTCACACACACTATAGACCGAACATCATTAATAACTACAATATTCCTAATTACCAGATTTACAATTTACCAGAACATTACACCCGTTGAAATCGATGACCTAGGATTGACCAAGGCCGAGTGGGACGACATCCTACGGGAAGCAGACCGGCTATACCAACAAATCCAACTTAATATCACCCTGCAGGAAACAGACCAGATATTCCAGCAACTGCAGTTAGGCGAGCCTGAAACCGAAGATCAGGCAGCCATGTACGTGGATAAATACTGTCAACCCCAGGAGGGAACGAAAAACACCCGTAGAAGAAACCCAAGGCGGAAAAACAAAAACCACTAAGTTAAGGCGAAACAAAATAGATGTAAATTGCAAAATGAAATAAAGAGAAACCAATGAATACAAGAGTTACAGAACTAGGAATTTAGGGTTAAACTACCCTAAGTATAAAAATAACACTTATACTTGAATCGCGCGAATCCTCTAACCGCCTAACATTCAGAATTACAAACGCAGACTAATCAGGTTGAACCACTCTTACCACAGAAACCGCCACACTCCACACTACAAAACTGATACTAGTCCTTGTTACCCCAGGAAATGCCACTCACCCGGGGGGGGGGACTTCTAAAAGGGGGAGGAATGTTGTGAGACGCCGCACCACCTAAAAACAAAAAGGGTTAAAACAGCATAATAAGGCAAACACGAAGCACCTACCATACCCATAACACCGGATAACCTAAAAAAAACAAAATACACAAAAAACACATATAATCATAATCACCATTTCATTCACTAAGAGAAGTGATGTTTATGTTCACGTTGACAATGGTAATGCGCAACAGTGCAGCATATAAACATAGCAAAGCATAATGTCACATGTCACCATGGTCACCATCAAACCTAGAAGAAATCAAACATCACACATCAGCTAGTTCCGTAAAACTTACCTGAGCATCTCCGTCCACATAAATCTGCATAGAAACACATAAACCTACATAAAACAAACATAAACAACTGCGCACTGTCACTTGCCAAAACCGACTGTCACTTGTCAAAGTCAACCACATGAGGAAAAGTGAGTTCTAAAAAACTCAACTAGTCACCACATGATGGAGCCACCGTACAATAAGAGGAATTTAGCAACACATGACAACATCGCAATAACGGACGAAATTCCCGGTTTCAAAATATAAAAAGCCGGCGAACGCTAGGGAAAGCATCAGTTGTCAAAGCTAGACCTGACTAGGAGAATATCCAAGGAAGGACAAGTGAGTGCAACTAGCGCCGAAAGTGGTCTGTAAGCCCATCGGTAACCAGGAATTGTGGTTGAAAGAGGTTGAAAAACCCATCACCCCAATTTCAAATTTCTCTACCGAACACGCTTCCAGCAACCTATCGGTCTTTTGGGGGCGCTTAAGCGAAAGTGGTTGTATAAACCCATCGTTTAACGTCCAAACCAACCAACCGAACACGGTTCCCGGAACCTATCGGTTTCTGGGGAATCCCCAAGTTGAAAGCGGTTGATAAAACCCATCAACTAGATTCCTAATCAACCAAACTATTGAGTTGGTCCATTCGTAGTGCCAGCAACGAAAAGATAAAGATACCCTGGAAAACGTGAATTCGAATCCGCCCAACAGCCGGCAATTTTGGCTAAGTACAGTTGTAAGAATTACCCCGTAAAATAAGTTTAAATTCATGAGCGTACGAAAAGAAATTTGGATTATATAGAGATTTTGCAATAAGGTTTAAGGAGCTATCACGAATTTGGTTTATAAAGAGATCTTGTAAATTTGGATTATATAGAGATTTTGCAATAAGGTTTAAGGAGTAATCGTGAATTTAGTTTATATAGAGATCGTGTAAATTTGGATTATATAGAGATTTTGCAATAAGGTTTAAGGAGCTATCACGAAGTTGGTTTATATAGAGATCTTGTAAATTTGGATTGTATAGAGATTTTGCAAGTAGGTTTTAGGAATAATCATGGATTTGAGTTTATATAGAGACAATGTAAAATTGGTTTATATAGAGAGTTTGTAATAAATTAGCATATGTAAGGAACTTAGAATAGGGTTTAATTAAATAACAACTTCCAAAAGAGAAAGTAGGACTTTGATTTATCAAATGAATTGTCAACCTTCGACATTTAACTGTAGTGAATTCAAGAACTTGTTGTTAAAGTGAAGTTTAACAACTGGAAAGTTAAACTACAACAACTGGCGCAGCCGCATTAAGGACCTAATCGCACAGAAAATAATATTGATCAAAATTAATCAAATTAAATTTAAATAAGGTAAATGTTGAAGGTACGCTGTAGAATATAAGACATAATATAGGATTGTTTGTATAAGTTATTTATTAAGGAATATTTGTATTAAAATTGTTACAAGCTGAAAAAAGGAAAAAACAAAAAACAAAGACATACGAAATTAAGAAAAAAAAACAAAAATCCATATATATCAGGAAAAAGAAATATAAATAGGAAAGGAAATTAAAACAAGTATATTCAAAAAAAAAAAATATTTAAGTAGTAAAAATTAGTCATAACAAAATGATAAAACAAACGAGAAACACAGTATATGGCCCAGTCAACCCCGAAATCGTCTCTGAAATCATCTATAACTAGATTTTCGAGGTTTCTAGAATACTTCTCAATTGATAATCCAGAACCGGAGTTCTCCACAAGCACTGAGGAGGCCCACACAGGGGAAGAATCTAACGGAAAGAAGGACAACGAGGAAGGAACAAATAACAAAACTAACGTATTGATGTCAAGTAACCAGGAAACTCATCAGATAACAGAACCGGAAACAGAAAATCAGATAGAAGGAAATATAGAAACAGGAGATATACAACAAACACCAGAAGAGCCAGAAACAGACATAGTGCAGCTGAGACACGGGAGAAGATATTGTAAGACGAACTCGGACCAAGGAAAAGACGACCACGCCAGCAACAAACAGGGGCCAAAAGCAAACACGCGAACAGAAATCGAGAAAAAAGAAATTGGGGAAGCAAAAGAAATAGAAAGCAAGAAAATGGCAAACATAACGTTAGTAAACAACGTGTTCCACAACAACGTACCGATATTAATGGGAGAAGACAGCCCCCGAAAACAAAACGAGGTCTATGAATTCATTAGCTGCGCTCGCCTGGGATACGAGACACTGTGCGAAGTACAAGATAAGGCACTCTTTATAAAACTATTGCCAACACGGTTAAGAGGAAAAGCCCTAGAAGCTGTACAAGCTAGAGTTAACGAGACACTTGAGCATATATTCAACACCCTTAAATCAAACTTAATACAGAACACCTCCTACATAACACTAAACACGCAATTAAGAAACGTGCAGCAATTACCCATGGAAACATTGATGGGCTATTTCAATAGGGTTAAAACATTAATAAATGCTTGCAAGAACGCAGCAGAACAACAGTACGCCAACGGTGGTGAAGGACTAAAAATCGAAATCGAGGAAGTAGGTTTGCATTGCTTCAAGCTAGGGATAACAAACGCTAACTATAAATTTTACCTGCTCCAAGATTGCGACAACAACTTGGAAGCGTTGGGAAGAAAAATAGCAAGGCTTGAACAGACTGAACAATGTATGCAGCAAGACACTGCAAATCAGCAGATGACAAGTCAGCAACCAGCAATCCCAGGGTTACACACAATGAGCCAGCCCAACAAGGGAACCCCGAACCTTCGGACAAAACCAGCAACAACCACAATACCCATCGGCGAGAAACTACAATGGATACAATAGTTACCACTCGATGCCAAGAAATGGCGTGGAAAACAACACCAATACACCTCGAGAAAGAAAGGATAAACGGCAGATAAGATGTCATTTCTGCGGAAGACCAGGACACGTGACACGCCGAGTGTCGTACAAAGCAGATGACACCATTCTGCATGATGTGTAAAACCTACGGACACTCAACCCAAAATTGCAACAACCAGAGGCAGCGTAACCATACGTTTGCAGCTACTAATGACCATAGGAACCAACAGGTGAACCACACCACCGCAGCACCCCCAACAGAAGTATGTAACTTTTGCATGGAAAATGGACACACCGAAAACAGGTGCTTCCTAAAAAAAAGATGGGAACGACTGCAATTGGAAAAACAAGCGAAGACCTCATTTTCGGAAAACTGCGAAGTGACAATCGATCACACCGCGAGTCGTCACTAAATAAAAGAAAAAGGTGTGAAGAAAAACCAAACATACCGATGGTAAACTTATCCCTGGACATCCTAGAAAACAAAGTCAGTACATTTATAGTTGACACGGGGGCAGAGATCAGTCTAATAAAAGAAGAAGAAATTAATAATCACAAGCGGGAGCTCATAAATAGGGAAGAAGTGATAACGCTTAATACGATTTCCGGGGAGGTATCATCGAAAGGCACCATTACAGGGCACGTAAAACTGGACCAAGTTTATCCGTGTAAATTTCACCTGATAAAATCCCTGACTCACACTAACGTAGTGGGTATACTGGGCAACGATTTCCTGTCCAGAAACTGTAATATCGAAGAACCTGCCAAAAGATTAACATTTCCATCCGAGGATGGCAAAAATAAAACAGTGATAAACTTTGTGGAGGATCAGGAACAGCGGGGAACTCGACAGCGTTTTGTTGACGTCATAGCTACAGATAGACCAGAGACGGGAGCAGTCACCCGAAAAATTCATAGCGAAACTGCTATGGGGGATGACAGTACCGTGGATCTAGATAGCTACTATGAAAGACAAACAATAGCTACCCTACCAAGTCGTCAACGTTTTGGCGATGATATAGTTCCAGATAGGCCAGAAACGGGGACAGTCATCCGAAAATCTCTTAGCGAAACTGCTATGGGGGATGACAACACTGCCAGTAGACACCATGATAAGCACTCACAGGAGAGTGAGTGGATGGACACGCTGACAGAAGAACTACCGGAAGGTTTAACAAAACTCTTCGAAATGGGTACATGCACGAAAAATCAGGAAACAGTGCGTACCGGGAGGAGCGAACCCAAGTCTGACCAGGATCATGCTAAGGAACCCCACCCAAACAAAGAAGTCAAAACCACCACACCCAGAGATATTATAATGGCAGCTAGGTCCTTAACATTCGTTAGTCTGGAAACCAAAACCTCGAGCCCCCACCTCACAGAAGGAAAGTAAATATCACCAGGTGTATATCTCAGTAACGCACTGGTGCAACCTAACAACGGGAAAATAACGCTCAGTGTAATAAGAAAAGAAAAGCAATAAATAAGAAAAGCATACATTGTAACATAATAAAAACGGAACAAGCAAAAAGAGAGATACAAGTAAGGAAGCTGATAAGTGAGAATCAGAATTAAATTCGGAGGAAAAGAGAGAAATGAACAAAATTATTAAGGACTTTCACGACGTATTCCACTTACCGGGAGAAAAATTGGGCCACAGAACCACTACCCAGCAAGAAATAAGAATACAACCAAGACAACAACCGATAAAATGTAAGATGTACCGGCTACCGGAAACACAAAAAGCGGTAATAAATGAGGAAATAGATAGATTACTAGACGAAGATATAGTCGAACCAAGCTGGAGTGAATGGAACGCACCACTACTAGTAGTTCCAAAGAAACCAGGGCCTGATGGGCAGAAACGATGGCGAATCGTAGTCGATTACAGAAAATTGAACAATGTCACCGAAGGAGACGCGTACCCACTACCCAGAATTGAAGATATCCTGGACCAATTGGGAAATTCTCGGTGCTTCTCAGTACTTGACCTCGCCAGCGGATATCACCAAATTGCAATGAAACCAGAAGATCGGGACAAAACTGCGTTCAGCACCCCTTACGGACACTACGCCTTTAAGCGTATGCCTTTTGGGCTAAAAGGAGCACCAACAACGTTCCAGCGTCTCATGAACCACGTATTAATTGGGTTACAAGGTCTGCAGTGCTTCGTATACCTGGATGATATAGTTGTATACGGCGGGAATTTAACTGATCATCAAACAAAACTACGGGCGATACTACAACGATTGAGAGCGCATAACCTGAAGTTAAACGCAGAGAAATGCAATTTTCTCAAAAAGGAAATTATATACCTTGAAGGAAAGAGTGAAACCAGATCCGAGTTTGGTGGACAGCGTGAGAAACTTCCCTACCCCCAAAACAATCCGACAGGTGCAGTCCTTCTTGGGACTAGCAAATTATTATCGAAAGTTTATATCGGATTTCTCTAAGATAGCGGCACCAATAAATAACCTCCTGAAGAAGGATGTAAAATTTAAATGGGACGAAAATTGCACCAAAGCATTCAACACTATTAAAGATAAGTTAAACAGTCCACCGGCACTAAGATACCCAAACTTCAAAGAGCCGTTTAAACTTCACACCGACGCCAGTGGAGGAGCTCTCGGGGCAGTGCTAGCACAAGGCCCGTACAAGGAAGAGAAAACCATAGCCTACGCTAGTCGCACATTGAATGCCGCAGAACAGAATTATTCGACCATAGAAAGAGAACTTTTAGCAATCGTATGGGCAGTGAAGAACTTCAGATGTTACTTATACGGCAGACCATTCAAAGTATTCACCGATCACAAACCCCTGAAAGGAGCGATTAGGATTAAAGATCCGACAAGCCGAATACTTCGGTTGTGGCACAAGCTTTCCGACTACACCTTTGAAATCGAGTACAATGAAGGCAGAAAAAACGGCAACGCGGACGCTCTGAGCAGAATTCCATACGAGGTGATGGTGACCACACGAAAACAGGCAAGAAAGCAACAAGAACAAACCTCAGAAACCGGGGAAGAGATTGCCCCAGCAAAAGAGCCCACGGAACAAAATCCACTGGAGAAACCATCCGTACAAGCAAAACCACAAATAAGAATCCTGACAGACCCTCAGGACATCGAGACGATACTACGCGACTGTCATGACGCCCCTCTAGGAGGACACCAAGGAGTTCTTAAAACATATCACCGCTTAAAGAAAGAGTTCTACTGGAAGGGAATGATGAGGGATATTAAAAAATATATACGAAAATGCAGAAAATGTCAAATAAATAAGTTAAGTAGAGAACACAGAGAGCCGATGGTCATTACAGACACCGCAAAACAACCGTTGGACAAGGTTTATACGGACATTGTGGGTCCACTTCCAGAAACACCACGCGGGAACAAGTATATCCTAAGTTTCGAAGACGATTTGACTCGCTTCATGGACGTAATACCACTCCAAAATATGGAGGCGAAAACTGTGGCACAGGCTTTTGTGGAGGAAATAATAAGTCGTTACAGAATACCAACAAAATTAATTACCGACCAAGGAGCCAACTTCACTTCCGAAATGTTCAGGAAAGTGTGCAAGTTATTTAAGATACGGAAGATCGAAACAACACCATACCATCCTCAATCCAACGGAGCATTGGAGAGATCACATAGGCCTCTAATCGAATATCTAAGGAATTTTGTAGACGACAACCAAACAAACTGGGATGAGCATCTGCGAGCAATGTTCGTCAGGAACAATAGTATGCACACAACCACAAAGTAAACGCCTATGGATTGCGTATACGGCTTCTCCGCCCCCCTTCCCAACAATTTGAAGAAAGCTCCCCAACCAGTATACGATCACGAGAACTATTTCCTACAACTAAGAAACAAACTCCAGCGAGCATATCAAACCGCACGAAGGAATTTGGAAGAGAGTAAGATCCAGTCCAAAGAATACTACAATCAAAAGACAAATCCAATTAAAATCCATGTTGGAGATCAAGTGCTTCACAGAAATACGGCCCGACGAAACAAACTGATTCAACACTGGACAGGGCCCTACCGAGTCACAGCAATAAATAACCCCGTCAACACAACAATCTTAATAAGAAATAAGAAACGTCGCGTACATAACAACCCTGAAGGAACTTGATTGCCTCCCGCCCCCCACTCAGCGTGGCAGTATCAAGATCCCTCCCGTAACACTATCTATTCCTACCACCTCCACCAGGATAACTCGATCCCATAAATCCTCCGCATGTTCGTCTCATGGTCCCCCACTCATGACCTTCTCACCCGCAGCTCATGAACCCAGTCTCATACCCCCCTCCCTTGACCCCCCTCCTTTATCAAACAATCCCCCCACTGTCTTATCAAAACCATCTCTACCCGCCAAAATTGCTCGCTCTCCAGCAGATCACCACATCACCCCCAACATTAGCCCACTGGATATACCCTCGTGCAATGCAAATACGTCCCAAAAACAACCCCCTTCCTCCAGCCACCCCAATACCCTCCTGTTAAATGTGGCTTCTCCATCAACACGTATTCCTTCTGCACCAATCCCAAACAATACTGTTTGCGCCCCAGTGATCCCAGACTCCACTCCTCCCAATGATGTTCGACTCAGGCCAGAGATCCCTCCCCTATCTACCTCACGGTTGTCCCAAACTCTGTTGAAGACAGTTGCTAAGACGAGATCAGTCTTCGTTACTGAACTCGTCCCGGCTACTTCAACGGAAGACATCCTCTCACATATTTCTGACGTTATCGGACTGGATGTTGTGGTCAATAAAATAAAGGTATTTAAACTTTCCGAGGGAAGGTGCGCCTCCTTTAAAATCATTGTCCACTCCTCTCTCTTTGACCGAATCCTGAGTAAAACTAACTGGCCCCCAGGAGTGTTTATCAAGGAATTCGTTCCAAGGGCTCCCACCTCTAGATCCCCTGGTAGTGCAGTTCATGCTGCTCCCACCTCCCCCCCTGCTGCGTCCGTGCAACGAAAAAATTCCATAACATCTCAATCTTTTACCAAAACGTGAGAGGTCTTAGAACGAAGACACACTCAACGTTCCTTTCCTCCCACTCTCTTCCCCATGATATTATCTGCCTCACTGAAACCTGGCTCTGCTCCAACATCTATGATCATGAAATACTTGACCACGATTATTCCTTGTTTCGAAAAGACCGCCTCCTCGGTGACCCTAATCAGCGTGGCGGCGGAGTATTAATTGCTGTTCGCTCGTCACTGAACGTAACCGTGCTACCCTATTCCCCCTGCGAACCCTTGGAGCTCATTGCCGTTAAAGTCCATTATCCAACGTTTAATATCATCATTATTTCCTGCTATATCCCTCCTCGATCCGCTGATTCTGTTTTTCGTCAACTTTCATCAATATTAGACTCTCTGTTAAGCTGCGCTGATGTTCATGATCATGTCCTCCTAATTGGCGACTTTAACCTACCTCACCTTGAGTGGTCTGCAAACCCTGACACTAACAGTCTATCGTTTACAAATCCCACATCTCCAGCTGAAACGACACTTTTTGACTCCACTTCTTCCTTTTATTTGTTCCAAATGAATTCTGTTAGAAACCTGAACCACCGTTTGCTTGACTTAGTATTTACGAATGTTCCGCAAAATGTCAATGTTTCCCCCTCCGCCAACGTTCTCTGTAACATTGACCCACATCATCCTCCCCTCACCATCTGTGTCTCACTCTCTTCTCCAATATCCTCTTATTCATCCCCATTGCCACCTTGCCTCAACTTTCGTAAGACTAACTTTCCTCTCCTTTTCACGACTCTCAATAATCACCTCAATATAACCGACGTTCTCACAAATGTCTCCCAACTGTATGACGCCCTGCATGCTTCTATCTCTTCCTCCACGCCAATATCCGCACCACCCTCCCCTGACTCCTCTCCCATATGGTACTCTAAAGAAGTTAAGGCCCTAAGGAACAAACGCAACTCCTTCTGGTCGAAATATCTAAGGTCTGGTTCCCTCGAAGACTACGCTCAATTCAATGATTTGAGCAGGAACTTTTCTCAATTAGTTTACCTTCAGTACCATAGCTACCTCTCCTCCGTGAAATCGAACCTTTCCGTGAACCAACACCTGTTTTTCTCCTTTGTGAATGCAAAAAGGAAACGCAAAGGGGATCCCTTTCCGCAGTCTCTTTCTTACCTAGGACTGGAGCAGGAAGATCCCCTATCCATTGCTAATTCCTTTGGAACCTTTTTTTCCTCTACCTTCCTTAGAGGTCAATTTGTTCCCGATGTTCAATACTTTTCTAAACTTAATACTACCCCTTCCTCCGACTTCCCTATCCTCCATATTTCAGAGGAAGACGTTCTTGTTGAACTCCAGTGCCTTAAGGACGACTTCTCCCCTGGGCCAGATGGTATCCCACCTGTGCTGCTTAAGAAATGTGCGGCCCTCCTTGCCTCTCCGTTATCTTCCCTCTTTAACCTTTCCATCCAATCAGGTATCTTTCCCGACATCTGGAAGGCAGGTTTCCTGATCCCTGTCCACAAAAAAGGCTCAAAGTCGCTAGTTACGAACTATAGGCCCATAGCCAAACTTTCCACGATCCCTAAATTATTTGAAAAAATTCTCGTCAGTAAACTGTATCCATTCCTCTCTTCCCTTATTGGTCCCCACCAGCAAGGGTTTCTTAAAGGTAGGTCTACTGTCACCAACCTCATCCACTTTACATCCTATTCCATCAATGCTCTTGAGCGTGGTGAAACTGTTGAAGCTATCTTCACAGACATGAGCAAAGCTTTCGATAGCATCCCACACCCTCTTATCCTTCTTAAACTTAGATTGGCTGGTTGCCCTGACTCCTTCCTTAGTTGGATTAGTTCCTACCTTTCCAATCGTAAATATCGCGTTCGTTTCAGATCCACCCTCTCCCATTCCTTTGTCTCCACAAGCGGTGTTCCTCAAGGGAGTCACCTTGGCCCGCTTCTCTTTGTCGTTGCTACAAATGATGTCAGCAAAGTCATTCACAATTCCGTGGTTCTTTCCTATGCCGATGACACTAAACTTTTCAAGAATATTGTTTCACCTAAAGACTACCTCGAGCTGCAGCAGGATCTCAATCGGCTCTCTTCATGGTGCTTTAAAAGCAATCTCCTCCTTAATAACTCCAAGTGTGAACACATTTGCTTTTCTCGGAACAGTAACCATCAGCCTCACACTTTTTATGTCAATGGTATTTCGATTAAATCAGTTAAGTCTACCCTTGATTTGGGTGTCCTCCTTGACTCGAAGCTTTCCTTTCAAGAACATCGTAATCTTGTAATAAATAAAGCGCGAGTCATGCTAGGCTTTATCACAAGGTGGGTTAGAGAACTAGCAGACCCATATTCCTTTAAAACCCTATTCACCTCCCTGGTTCGTCCTTTATTAGAATATGCCTCCCAAATTTGGACTCCTTATCATAAAACGCATATTGAGCGCATTGAGGCTGTCCAAAAACGGTTCCTGCGTTTCGCCCTATCCAACCTTCCCTGGTCTGATCCCTTCCACCTTCCCCCCTATGAGGATCGTCTCCACCTCCTTAATCTCCAACCTCTCGCTGAACGCCGTGTTTTGGCCGATCTTTCCTTCATACATGGCATTATCCATGGTCATATCATATCTCCTTACATCCGCGATCAAGTTACCCCTCGCCAGAATGATTGCAATCTCAGATCGGGTGGCTCATTTGTTGTAAGGTTCCATCGCACGGAGTTTGGCAGAATGGAGCCTATCACCCGCATGATTCGATTGTACAATCGTGCTGCCCCTTTACTGGAGGACGCGGAGGGCAAGTGTGATGTCCGTAAGGCTTTTCGGGACCGTACTGGCACACTTTTGCGCTCTCCCTGATCCGACTATGTATAGTACGTGCTGTGTCTCTCTATATGTTACTTTAACCACTAGTGTTAGATTAGTCATTACTGTTATTCTCCAATTTCATTGTAATCTTTATTTCCCTCCTTTTGTTTTTTTTTTTTCTTTCTCTTTTTTTTTTTTTTTTTTTTTTTTTGTACCTGTATTACATAACTGTACTCGTAATAAGTTGAAATAAATTAAATTAAATAACAACCGTTTGAAATTATTTAATTAAGATCAGAACACCCACTCACACACACTATAGACCGAACATCATTAATAACTACAATATTCCTAATTACCAGATTTACAATGGACCAGAACATTACACCCGTTGAAATCGATGACCTAGGATTGACCAAGGCCGAGTGGGACGACATCCTACGGGAAGCAGACCGGCTATACCAACAAATCCAACTTAATATCACCCTGCAGGAAACAGACCAGATATTCCAGCAACTGCAGTTAGGCGAGCCTGAAACCGAAGATCAGGCAGCCATGTACGTGGATAAATACTGTCAACCCCAGGAGGGAACGAAAAACACCCGTAGAAGAAACCCAAGGCGGAAAAACAAAAACCAATAAGTTAAGGCGAAACAAAATAGATGTAAATTGCAAAATGAAATAAAGAGAAACCAATGAATACAAGAGTTACAGAACTAGGAATTTAAGATTAAACTACCCTAAGTATAAAAATAATACTTATACTTGAATCGCGCGAACCCTCTAACCGCCTAACATTCAGAATTACAAACGCAGACTAATCAGGTTGAACCACTCGTACCACAGAAACCGCCACACTCCACACTACAAAACTGATACTAGTCCTTGTTACCCCAGGAAATGCCACTCACCCTACTTCTAAAAGGGGGAGGAATGTTGTGAGACGCCGCACCACCTAAAAACAAAAGGGGTTAAAACAGCATAATAAGGCAAACACGAAGCACCTACCATACCCATAACACCGGATAACCTAAAAAACAAAGTACACACAAAACACATATAATCATAATCACCATTTCATTCACCAAGAGAAGTGATGTTTATGTTCACGTTGACAATGGTAATGCGCAACAGTGCAGCATATAAACATAGCAAAGCATAATGTCACATGTCACCATGGTCACCATCAAACCTAGAAGAAATCAAACATCAGACATCAGCTGGTTCCGTAAAACTTACCTGAGCATCGCCGTCCACATAAATCTGCATAGAAACACATAAACCTACATAAAACAAACATAAACAACTGCGCACTGTCACTTGCCAAAACCGACTGTCACTTGTCAAAGTCAACCACATGAGGAAAAGTGAGTTCTAAAAAACTCAACTAGTCACCACATGATGGAGCCACCGTACAATAAGAGGAATTTAGCAACACATGACAACATCGCAATAACGGACGAAATTCCCGGTTTCAAAATATAAAAAGCCGGCGAACGCTAGGGAAAGCATCAGTTGTCAAAGCTAGACCTGACCAGGGGAATATCCAAGGAAGGACAAGTGAGTGCAACTAGCGCCGAAAGCGGTCTGTAAGCCCATCGGTAACCAGGAATTGTGGTTGAAAGAGGTTGAAAAACCCATCATCCCAATTTCAAAATTCTCTACCGAACACGGTTCCAGCAACCTATCGGTCTTTTGGGGGCGCCTAAGCGAAAGTGGTTGTATAAACCCATCGTTTAACGTCCGAACCAACCAACCGAACACGGTTCCTGGAACCTATGGGTTTCTGGGGAATCCCCAAGTTGAAAGCGGTTGATAAAACCCATCAACTAGATTCCTAATCAACCAAACTATTGAGTTGGTCCATTCGTAGTGCCAGCAACGAAAAGATAAAGATACCCTGGAAAACGTGAATTCGAATCCGCCCAACAGCCGGCAATTTTGGCTAAGTACAGTTGTAAGAATTACCCCGTAAAATAAGTTTAAAGTCATGAGCGTACGAAAAGAAATTTGTATTATATAGAGATTTTGCAATAAGGTTTAAGGAGCTATCACGAATTTGGTTTATAAAGAGATCTTGTAAATTTGGATTATATAGAGATTTTGCAATAAGGTTTAAGGAGTAATCGTGAATTTAGTTTATATAGAGATCGTGTAAATTTGGATTATATAGAGATTTTGCAATAAGGTTTAAGGAGCTATCACGAAGTTGGTTTATATAGAGATCTTGTAAATTTGGATTGTATAGAGATTTTGCAAGTAGGTTTTAGGAATTATCATGGATTTGAGTTTATATAGAGACAATGTAAAATTGGTTTATATAGAGAGTTTGTAATAAATTGCCATATGTAAGGGACTTAGAATAAGGTTTAATTAAATAACAACTTCCAAAAGAGAAAGTAGGACTTTGATTTATCAAATGAATTGTCAACCTTCGGCATTTAACTGTAGTGAATTCAAGAACTTGTTGTTAAAGTGAAGTTCAACAACTGGAAAATTAAACTACAACATTAATAATATTCTCCAAAATATATGCAAAAATCAGTATTAGTTTGAAAATATAAAAAATGTGGAAGATATCTTTTCATATGAGGCGGAAATATGCACCGAATTATAAAAACTCAAATCGGAGGAAACCCGCATCAAAACAAATATTAAAAACCAAAAATGTTCTGTGCCGAGCAAGTGTGAGAGCTACGTTGGCATCGAAGAAAAAATAAAAAAACGGCGGGAAAAATTAACTTGTAATTTATCTATTCTGTAACCGTACTACTCTCCATAACCATTGTAATTAATGGTTAGATAATGAAAGTACATATTATTACGAAAATTTTGTTGTAATTTTCTTACGTTAAAACGTCTTTTCGCTCGTTAAGTACACTGATAGCCTGTCAAACTTTCTTGCGGTACCATTGACTGTCAGGTTTCAATCGTCAATAGCTACGAGGTTAATAATGCGATCACAATTGTTGAGGTCACAATGGATACACAATTTCTGTACGTGATTATCGTGTGGCACATGTTTTGCGCGTGACGTCAACGGGCTAGTTCACTAACACATGATTATTGTTAATAAGCATTGCGTAAAATTATAAATAAGTGTAGCGTGAGAACGCGATCATGTAGGACATTCCTTCGGGTGTCATTGTAAGGAATTTGAGAAGACCTACCAGGACATTAAGTAAAACTATTAAAATAGTTGCTGAAGTTTTAGTAAAAATCGGTTTTAAATTGAAAATTGGAAAAACAATTAAAAATATCGGGCCGTGTCAGACGTAAATATGGGCCGAATCGAAAAAAATGCAAATCAAAGAGAGCTTGCATCAAATCGTATTCAAAAAATCCTACAGTGTCCAGTTCCGAATAAATGTCAGAGCTACGGCAGAATTAGAGGAGAAATGAAAAAGGCATGAAAAAATAAGCATGTGATTTATCTTTTCTGTCACCGTATTACTCTATATAATCATTGTATAAGAGACATTGATTTAAGTACATACTAATAAGAAACACTTATTATAATTTTATACCAAAATTTTCAGTTATTATAATTTTATACCCTTGACTGGGCCTTTCAGTTTTTTTATTTTAAATTGATTGATGTGTGTAGCTCCTAAATTAATTCAAGACTGACTAAAAATTAATGTGTCCAACACATCCAAGTCTAATTCTCTTCAATTGTCAACGATCTTTGCTCTTAAGAAGATGATGCTCTCTTCAACACTCCCTCTCATCATTTTGTCTTATAGTAAATATATATATATATATATATATATATAAGTAAATGATGCTCTCTGTAACAGTTTCTCGTGTAGTTCTCGAAGGGATTTGTAACTTGGTTACTGGTTTCCTTGTGAGTTATTACTGGTTCCGGAATACGTTGATGGGAACCTCGAAACAAGAAACAGAATTGCGGGATGAACTATCATTGCTATGTTCTGTACTTGATAAAGAACTGTACTTTTTCTTTATTGCTTATTTTTCTTTTTTTTTCTTTTTTAATTATAATTTTTATCTATTCAGCTGCCTACATTCCTTAGATCATAGAAGCAGGATATGACATCTTATCAAAAACTCGTATACATACACGGGCACAGCAGCGACATGAGCGTACTTAAGAGTTAACAATGAAATAAAAATTATTTTCAGGTACGAACAACTAGCTCAGGCGCATATATTTTGTTATGACGTCATGAAATTTAAATTCAAATTTACAGGTTTTCTAATAAGATTTTTATTTACGATAGATGTAATAAACTCTGAAATAGTCTTCTACATATTTCTTTTTGAAGTTCTTTTGATTTTAATTGAGAAAATTGAAAATAAATTTCCTTGTCAAACCAAAGACACCCACTTTTTTCATCTTGGGTCACATCCATTTGTTATTTTCAGCTAGCGTGAGAGCCAACTGGTGGAAAAAAGTTTAAGTTAAAATTATTTTTATTAAACCAAAATCGCTGTCAGAATTATTTTTGTAAACAAATGAAACATAAAGTGTCAAAACGAAAAGAAATTTAATGAATTTCGGAGTGTTTTGTTGAAGAAAAGTGATCAAAATAAAATAAAATAAAGTGAAGTGTAGTGATGGTAAGAATATCACTAAGTGACAGTGTCATATTGATCAGATAAAGTAATAATAAAATAACATTGGTTGTCTGTAAAGTCGGTTTACGGACGATAATTTTACGTAATAACGTCATAAGAAAACATTGACGAAAAATTGCCTACTTTTATGAATTGAATTGAACTATTTTCACCGAATTATCATTATTTTGTATAATACAAAAAAGGAGCTAATTGAAAATGTAAATTTTTTCAATAAATTTTTTTACCTAAATTAGTGCAGATTAATTATAAGTAACAATATGCTATGTATTAAGAATTTATTTATTCGTACATACGCGTATTAGTTTGGATTCATGAGAGATTCTTGAATCCACACTAATACGCGTATGAACGAATTTCTCATGAATCCAATCTCATACGCGTATTAGTTTGGATTCATGAGAGATTCTTGAATCCACACTAATGCGGGTATGAACGAATCTCTCCTGAATTCAATATCATACGCGTATTAGTTTGGATTCATGAGAGATTCTTGAATCCACACTAATGCGGGTATGGACGAATGAGAGATTCGTACGCGTATGAGTTCGGATTCATGAGAGATTCGTTTATACGCGTATTAGTGTTGATTCAAGAACCTCTCATGAATCCAAACTAATGTACGAATCTCTCATTCGTCCGCTCAGCTCAGGCGGAACGTGACAATGAGTCACGATTTTTCATTTGTACAGCCGGCCATCGATTTATAAGACGTTATCACGTCAAAATGAAAACATGAAGTGGTTTGGAAAGAAATGCTTCAATTATTATGTTTATGTTTAAGGACGAAAGCATTTCATTTGTCAAGAAAGTGAAGTTCAATGTTTTCTTTATTTATTTTTATAGCTTTCAAAGTCAAAAACATTGTTTTACCAATTAAATTTCATGTTTGAAAATAAGGAACTTGGTAAATGACGCATTGGTTGTGAAATTCGTGTCAAATACGTCCGGCGCAGTAGTGATATGAAACATTTATAGAATTGTAATCAGAAATTTTTCAATTGTTTATTTTATAATTAATAACGTGCAACATAGATAAAAATTATTAATAAATGTTTCTAAAAGAATAGATTTATGTTTTTTAATTATTTGTGTCCAATTCTACTTGTTTCATGGTCGGGTAAAAAAATTTTCCAACGTCAATGCTTTTCCTTGACATGTAGTTGTAAATTTTGTTAGGTTGCGTTTAATTGATACGCTCATCTGTCATCGTGTCATATCCTGTTCTCTATAATCTAAGCTACATCCACAACCAAATTACACGCGGTTCCATCTATACTCTATGTTTTACAATTCGAATATATTTGTACCTTAATTTACGTTATACAATGTTATTTCTGGCTTATAACCAAGTTAATTCGTTTCTTTATAAAATATGACTTACAATTCCATACATAAATCGATACAGTTTACAATTTTTAGTTTTAATTACGTTATATCATACCATAACAATTTATGAGCATTTATGTTTCTGAATCTTAAACATAAAGTTATTATAATTTATTCTTGACTATTCTTAAGATTCCTCTTGTGTACCATCAACAATTGTTTTTGTATTTCCTGATTTTTGTGCAGTTTCTTGTCAAAGATTTTAGTTTATTTTCCTACAAATAGACTATTTCCGAAATCTTCCAAATTGTCTTCCTATTTGACCATACTTTTATTTTTTCCCTTGAACGTAGGTCCTTAAATGCGGCTGCGCCAGTTGTTATGCACGTGTTAAGCACCTTTCTTTTGTGATGCTCAACCATGCAATTGATTGATTGGTGAAGTTACACTACGGATCGACATCATTTGTTTACAAAAATTTACGATTACAAAACCCAATTTCATTTCGTTTTCATTCTTTATTACATAAACGGTTTACATTAATCTTAGTTTAATCATTTGCTTAAGAACTAATGGCTACAACTATGGCTGTCATGCGCATAATGGTAGCTTCCAGCCTCGTTTTGTAGTCGTTGGATCTCCTTACTCAGTCTAAGGCGCTCCCTCAACCCCGTTGCCAGAAGATGTAGGCGTCGCGCTTCTTCTATCTGCCGTCTAAACTGTGCCTCTACTCTGGACCTGTATTTCGCCTCATGAGGGTGGATTAGTCGAGCGATCTTTTCCCAGTTGCCTTGCCTGGTATTGTTCCAAGCTAATTGGCCTAGGTCCCACTTTTGGATCTTTTAAAGCTTCTTCTAACGGAGGAGTGTGTGGTTTCAACATGGATCCTTGTTTGGTAATATACGTGAATGTTAAACCCGGTCTGATAGGTTTCTGTGAACCATTTTCGGTGAGATTAACGGTGTGTCTTCAATTGCATTAAGGGTTAAACTTACGTGGTTATAGGAGAATGTGGTTTCAATAATTGATCACTTTCTCTGGTTCAATAATTGATCGTGTCCTCTAGACTGGATCCACAAAAGTCCTCGTCTGTTTGCTGCAATCTGAACAAGATGATGAAGAGTTGAATTATTGAAGTTCGCCAAACTTGGAGTCGTCTCGCTCGGTCGTGAGTAACTCGCGTTCACAAAAACTGCCGTATCAGTCCTATAATTCACCCTGCAGTATCGATGCCATCATTTTACCACATTGTTCCCTTGACAGACGTCAATGGTGGACTAGATCAGCGTCAGTATTTTGGTTTATTATCGAGAACTGGATTTTTGATGCTGGATCAGCGTAGGTATTTCGGTTTGTTATCTATAATAATAGATCCTTTTTGAGGTCTTCCGAGAGATCATCACAATTATTTCTGTCGCTCTAGGTATTCTCGAAAGCGCATCCACTACGACGTTTATGTTTCCAGGCTTACACTTAATTTTATTGTTGTATTGTTGTATTCCTCGAAGATTGGATACCATCGTCTCATTTTCGCATTAGTATTCTTGTTGCTCAATGCAAACGTAAGTGGTTGGTGATCTGTGAGTTTTTCGACATTTCGTGATCCGTATAGAACATTGCTGCATTGCAGCATTGAAACATAGTCGACGAAGGGTTAGGGACACATTTCTGGGAGTGTAGGCAAGCACAACTGAACTCTCACTAGTGGTTGCTACATTGGTAACTTGCTAATGACACTTTCTAGATTCGTAGCAACCATCTAGAAAAGTGATTGCGGGTGATTTGCTACTAATAGTCACAATCAGCTTGAACCATGAGAATGAGCACATCAGCGGGGTTGATGTCTCAGACCAGGTAGGGTACTTGTCATGCACCTATCCAGAAACCACAGAATGCTGTGTAAAACCTGGCTGAAGATCACGGAGAATCTTCCAAGGTCTTAGTGTCACCAACCTTGAAGTAATTTTGCTCTTACCCTGTGATGTGATATCACCACACACAATTCTCCTAGGACTTGAATGATCTCACTCTTATTACTTCCTTGTACTGGAATGATTTCACAATGGTTGATTTTTGTACTGGAAAGACTTCACTTTGGTTGCTTTGTTGATTTTTAAAAATACTTGGTTAACACGGTCCGACCACTAAACTTGATAGATTTGAACTGACTGGTTTTCTCAAAACTACTGACAATTCCTTCCCTCACAATTTTCCTGTCACCTCCCACTCCCGCCGAACATCTTATGTACATTCCAAAAGCAAACTTAGACGCGGATCTCACGGAAAATACAACCAATCACACCTGATCAAACAGAACGGCTCCTAAACGCAATCGTAAACCATATTTGGGAAAACAAAGGACCTTCAGGACGAAAGGAAAAACACCCTAGACCACACCGAAGGACATGCAAATCTACGAACGACACAACATCTTCGTGACTCAACCACAACAATCTTAGACACAGAAAGTAAATTTTGACAGAGACGCAAAGGGTTGCTTAAGAACTTACTATTTTTATTGCATTCTTCTAACATCACGCTTTGGGGAGTTCTCGATTAGCCCTCTTATGGAGGTATCCAATGCCTTTCCTCGGTATGCGCTTGTCATTACATTCATGGACTCTTTACTCATTTCCATGGAAGCAAATTTTTTGTCTGTAATACCGCGTTTACACCGACCAAAATCTAGTAGATTTCGTGAGACGATTTGATAAATCTCCTCGCCCGTTTACACCGCCAGTGAGGAGATTTAGTTTGACACTTCGACGTGATTAGACATTTTTCATGTGAAATTGTAGTGTTTTGTGGATCTGTTTTGCTTCAAATCTATTACAAAACTATCTTGGACAATAGTCCATGCTTTCCCTAACCTCTTTTGATTTTTTTTTATTAAATAAATTTAAAATTTTATATAAATTTTCAAAATCAAAAACCGCGCCACATAATGAAATTAAACATCGCGCGCAACAACCAATTGAACTCACTTGGGATACGTCGAAAGAGTACTAAATTGTGCTAAAGGACGTAAAATGGCAAAAATGATTTTTTGTATTTTTTTTTAAATTATCCATTATATGAATTACAATTTTCCAAAGTTCAGCCTTTATTTACATATTTCCAAGGTATTGTTAAGTAAAATTTTCAGATTTTAGTCAAAATTTCTTCTGCAACTAGTTTTAATTTATCAACATTCACATTGACAAGGTTCAATATTTTCAAACTGTTGTTCAATAAACTTTTCAACTTTTTGTCAAAATTTCTTTTACAATTAATCTATCAACGTTCACTTTTTGATCTGTTAATTTTTTTGTTTTAGTCAAAACTTCTTTTCAATTTAAAATATTTCCAAGGAATTGTTCAGTAAACTCTTCAAATATTTAGTCAATTTTATCACATGCAAAATCTCCGATGACATAAGCTTCCGATACCTTCGGAGGTTGGGTGACTCACCCAGCCTATAGCCCGCGAAAAAGATCGTGGGTGGGCGCCACTCGTTTCAGGACGAGTCACCCTGCACCAATCACAGTCAAAACGAGAACCCCGCGACGTGCCTGAGGAACTAACAAAATGAGTGGAAGTGAAAATGTCTCAGTGCAATAATAATAATTTTGATGACTGACTGTCGTTCGTAATTTAATGACGATGCCAATCCTTCACAATTTTTAATTTCGTCGTACAATATTTCTCTGATTCTACCCTGTCTTCAGTCTGACTACGGTTAGTTCTAGTGTTACCTGACTATCACGATATTACTATTAATACTTTGTATAAAAAAAGGAGTACAAAATGTATCGAACCTAAAACAACTTAACACTGATACTTAACGCTTGTACTTATCTATTTGCCGTGCTTTGGTCGACCCTTTTGCGCTGCCGCGCCGCTTCTTAGTCCCTCGCGCCTTGGGGTCGCTGCGTCTCCGCCCCCGCCTTTCTCGTTTATATTTGTACTCTTCGCGAGAACTTCACAACCCGCGTCGATTTTCAGTGTTACAATAAGAGTCATCAATTCTCACGCTCAATATTTATACTTTTCGCGAGAACTTCACAACACGCGTCAATTTTCTATGTTGCAATGAGAGTCATTATTTTTAAGGATTAATATTCATACTTTTCGCGATCAATTCACAACACGCGTTGATTTGCGGTGTTACAATCAGACTCATCAATTCTCACTCTCAATATTTACACTTTTCGCGAGAACTTCACAACATGCGTTAATTTTCAGTATTACAAATGGAGTCATTAATTTACTTTATAATAATAAACAAAGTCATATGTTACTTCCTCAGTTCATCATTCACACTCGGACGTATCTTCTTCTTATCTCTACTTAATGAGAGTCATTGGTTCCTTAACTCAACAATTTTTCTTTCCTGTACACATTTAGCTCTATGAGATTGGTTTCCTTCGCTTCGTCCTTCATGCCCGCACTTATCTCTTCGACAGTTCCAGTTCCCTCAAGGATCGAGAGAGAACACCAAAAGAAAAGAAACTATTCAAGAAAATTACGCTGCCAAAACAAATCTGGTGCAATGAACTATCACTCAACTATTTTATCAACTATTTTCGGATCACTCCCATAGTTCCACTTCCCTCAAAGATCGAGGGAGAACACCAAAAGAAAATGAAATTATTTAAGAAAACTAAACTACCAAATCAAATCTGTAGCAATGAACTATCATACAACAATTCTATCAACTCTTTTTGGATTGCCCTTATAACCGCCGTCTAAACCGTCTGCCTCGCAATCAAGAAAAAGAGAACCCCTACGCTCGTGTCCTATTGTTTAAACTTGGATCTCCTTTTGTTCTTGATCTCTTCCTCGGACATTCAACTCTAGGGCTTGAGTTGGAAGTTCGAGGAAGATACCGTAATGGAGCGATTCGGGTTTCCCAAAGTTCCAAAAATTTCTCAAATTCAAATTTTCAAAGCATCCCAGAATTCAATTTTCAAAACGCATTGCACAAAGTTTCCGGGCTCAACGATCTCGAACTCAATTTCGTATTGTGCAATGATTTTTGACGAACAGATTATTCCGTTAGGAATTTGGGTCACAATGGACCAGAGATAGGGGCTGGCACCGATGAGGTACCTTCCTTATTCGTACGATCGCTCCTCGAGGCGGGATTGTGTTTGCACAATTTCTGATTGATTCGTCAATCAAAAATTGTGCATTCGATTGACCCTGATCTTGTTCCTCCCCATGAATGCAATCGATTTGATTGCATTGACGCAACTGGAAATCAGGGCGTGGCTAGCGACCATGCGCAATCTTTAATTGACGGATCAAGTGGAAATTGTGGCTGAATCGCTTCGCTCAAAGAATAATTAATGATTAAAAGTGCTTAAATTAACACTTTTCTTTGCACCGTATGGTCTAAATCTAATCCCGTGACAAATTTTCTTTACAATTTATTTTTCAACATTCACTTTTTGATAATTTGAAATATTTCCAAGATACAATATTTCCAAGGAATTGTTCAGTTACCTTTTCAAATTTTTATTTAAAATTTCTTTTGAAATTCATTTATCAACAATAATTTGAATACTTTTTGATAAATTCAAACATTTCTAATGTATTTTTCAGTAAAATTTTCAAATTTTAGTCAATCTTTTGCAATTAATTTATCAACATTCACTTTTTGATACTTTTTGATCATTTTAAATGAACGGCTCCCCATGACAAAGCCTAGGCTCAGTCACAACATTCCACCCCCTGGGAAAATCGAAAATTTCCGGGGAAGGACGTAGGGCCTTGTTGTTGAGATTGACTTTGTTGTAGTATTGTTGAGACCGCTCTATATTTTCTAACGTGATTTGTTTAGCGATTTGATGACAGTGCCGGAGTCGTGCTTTGAGTTCATGGGCATAATTGACGTAATTGTACCCAATTTCAGTGGAGGACTTTAGAAGATTAGGAACTTCGGCGGGAAAACCGTAAAGGAGTTCGTGTGGAGAATAATCTGTACTTGAGTGGGGATAAGTGTTGTACACGAACATGGCGTAAGGAAGCCAGGTGTCCCATGACAGAGGATCTTTTTCTATGTAAGAACGGAGGTATTCTGCTAGAGTTCGATGACTTTTCTCTAGGGCTCCGTTAGACTGATGGTGGTAAGGAGTTGTCTTCAGCCTCTTGATCCTTAGAAGTTTTGAGACTTCTTGGAACATTCCCGCGATTTAGTTAGCACCTTGATCTGTCAGGACGCTCTCAGGTATCCCGTGTCTACATATAATCGTAATAGTAAACTCTTCGGCGAGGGTGGTTGTTTCGGCATTAGGAATAGGGATTCCCTCAGAAAATTTTGTCAAATCATCCTGGAAAGTTAACAGGTATTTTTTACCCAGGTACGAAATGGGTAGTGGCTCCACGACTTTTAAATATACTCTTTCGAAAGGTTTGGAACTGATTGAAGTTATTTTCATCGGGATCTTAGGATTTCGGGAAACTTCATTTATCTGGCACTGTTTACAGTTTCTGATAAATGTTACAACAGCTTGGGTCATTTCCTCCCAATAAAATTGTTTTTTGATCCTCTTTAAGGTCCGAGATGCACCTTGATGGCCTCCCGTGGGTAGCAAATGTAAATCTTTTATTATTTGCTCTCTTTCCTTATGG
This sequence comes from Chrysops caecutiens, assembly GCA_963971475.1. Lineage (NCBI taxonomy): Eukaryota > Metazoa > Arthropoda > Insecta > Diptera > Tabanidae > Chrysops > Chrysops caecutiens. Next base: position 50,071,032 of record OZ020567.1, on the reverse strand, counting down.
TCGTCTAACCTTATGTGTCGATTTTAATCGCGTTACGGATTCTGTCCTTCAGTGTCATTAGGGAATATCATCAGCCGTCTGATATCCTTCACCTTTTTAGGTCTCGGTTATGTTTTCTTTGCTGCTATCTTCCCTGTATCAGGTTTGACACCGTTTTCAATGATCAAGTGTCCCAGATCCATAATCTCTTTCCGAAGAAAATGGCTTTTGCCTGCACCTTTAGTTTGAAGTGACGTTATCGTTGGAATACAGCAATGAGCCTGTTGTTGCGTTGGGATTGATTGTAGCCACCGAAGACTATGTCATCCATGTAAATGAAGCAGTGAATTCCTTGTAATCCAGACAAGATATTATTTATGGTTCTTTGGAATGTGGCGGGAGCTCCTTTCAGACCGAATGGCATTCGATTGTATTCATAATGGCCAGAAGGCGTACTGATGGCTTTTTTTCCCGATCCTTGTCGTCCATTCTTATCTGGTGGAACCCACTGGCCAAGTGGAGCGTCGTGAAATACTTTGATTTCCCAAGTTGGTCCCGTATGTCGGTTATATTTGGTAGAGGTAACGCGCTTCCTACCGTAATCTCGCTAAGACGCCGGAAATCTACCACTACTCGCCATCTCTTATTCCCTTGTTCATCGGGTTCTTAAGGAACAGGGAGTAGGGGAGAGTTAGGGACTATAGAATTGTCTGATGATGCTTGATTTTAGCATCTCTTGGACTTGGTTGTCCTCCTCCTTACGGTTTGTTTGTGGTAATCGGTACAGTTTAGTGTATATAGGGGGATGATTTGCCTCTACCTCAATTTTATGGTTAGTCGCGTCCGTGCAGAACAATTTATCTCCTTCTAGATAAAATATATCATTGAAGGTTCTACAGATATCTCGAATTGATGTCTCTTCCTCCATATTACAATGGTCCAATTTTACGAGGTTTTACAGGTTTTTTATTCTGCCCTCAATTGGATCTTGATCAGGCAAGGGTAAACTAACGTCTGCCCCTGTAGTATTAAAGTTTAAGACTTTAACCATTCCATTTTCAGATATAGCAATAGAATTGCCTCTTTTTTCGGCAATACACTCCGGGAATTATCTCTTTATTCGAGATTATTGTCTCTATCGAGACAATGGTGTGTATTAGATGGATTATTTCACATAACTAACGAGAAGCTGATACTGTATTAACTGATGAGGAAGAAAGTATTATTGGGTTGAGTTTAGCGTCTTGCGCAGGACGATAAAACTGACGAAGAAGAAATATTCTTGACTTACCAGACGAGGCAGGAAATATTGTTGACAGAACTGACGAAGAAGGAGATATTATTGACTTAACTTATGAAGAAGGAGATATCCTGGACTTTAGCGACGAAGAAGGAGATATTATTGGGTTAACTGACGAGGAAGGAGATATTGTTGACTTAACTGACGATGAAGGAGATATTGTTGACTTAACTGACGAAGAAGGAGATATTGTTGTCTTAACTGATGAAAAAACTGTTTCCCTGATATTATTGACTTAACTGATGAGGAAGGAGATATTATTCGGTGCAGTTTAACGTATTGCCCAGGACGATGAACGGACAAGGGAGGAGGTAATGTTGACCTAACTGACGAGGAAGAAGAAATAGTTGACGTAACTGACGAAGAAAGAGATATTATTGTGCGCAGTTTAACGCCTTGCCCAGGACGATGAACTGACGAGGATGAAGACGTGATGTAAACAACGAAGATGAGGACGAGACTGACGGATATGAAGATGTGAAAGGGGATATTATTGGCTGCAGTTCAACGTTTTTTTCAGGACAATTAGCTGATGAAAGTGACGTTAGCGGAACTGGCGAAGAAGAAGGTGTTGAAATAACTGATAAAGACCAGAGGGGAGATAATGACGAAGATGAAGGTGTTGGATGCAGTTAAACGTCTTTCCATGGACGCGTATCCATTGAATAAAACGTTTTTGGTAGCAGTTTAACGTCTTGCCCAGGACGCGTATCCATTGAATAAAACGTTTTTGGTTGCAGTTAAACGTTTTGTTCAGGACCCGTATCCGTAGAATTTAAAGTCTGTCGATGAAACTGAGGGAAATTACTGAGATATTGCTCCAAGGTGTAAGGAATTGAGTTGCGACTGACCTCGAGTGTTAATACTTGAGCCCCGTAATCAATTTGTGCCTTGTATCTGGTCAAAAAGTTGTGACCTAATAAACCTTCATATGCCATTGCCGTAGAATCGCTCAGAATTTGAAATGGATGTTCGATTTTGAAATCACTCGCTTATTATTTCATTTCATTTCATTTCATTTCATTTATTCATACTAAATACAAGTATAGATACAATACCAATAAGGTAACAATAATATGATTAAAACAAGTGAAGATACAAAATACAGGTAAAGATACAAGTAAAAGTGAGGAAACGTAAAGGATGAGAAAAGTCCTAAGAACTAACTACAGCTATTTCTATACTATTCTTAAGATAAAAAAAAAAAAACAAAAAAAAAAAAAAACGGAAACAATGCTAAAAACTAGAGGATCATTGTCGAATTAGGATGCACCAAGCAGCTACACAGGGGGGACTGTCTCCACCCAGTTACGTAGTAGGATACGAAGGCAGCTAACACCCTGTGCTGATTGCAAGTATGGAGCAACCCGATTGTAAGCACGCAGCATACGCGTAACTGGCTCCATCCGGCCATAGTCGGTGTGGTGAAAGCTAATTTCAAATTTGTTAATGTGTCTGAGGTTGAAAGTGCCATGACGGGTTGCGACCTGGTTCATAATAAAAGGCGCGCAGATGCTCCCCTGGACGACGGAATGTACAAAGGATAGGTCTGCAATCGCCCGGCGACAGGAGAGAGTTTGTAGCCCAATGAGTCTCAAGCGATCATCGTACGAGGGAAGGTGGGAAGGATCAGACCATGGAAGGTGTCTAAGGGCACCCCGCAGGAAACGTTTCTGTACAGCTTCAATCCTTCCCGAGTGCACATTATGGTGGGGGGACCAGACTTGAGAAGCGTATTCAAGGATTGGTCTTGCAAGGGAGGAAAACAGAGACTTGCTTATGTACGGATCCACAAACTACCTAGACCATCTAACTATAAACCCATCCATACCATTGGCTTTGCGAACCACAAGGTCGATGTGGTCGGTGAAGGTGAGCTTAGAGTCTAGGAGGACTCCAAGGTCTTTGACTTGTCCCACAGAGCATATGACTGAGTCATTAATGGCGAAGGTGTGCGGCACAATGTGGCGCTTCCTAGAGAAGCATACATGCTCACACTTGGAGGTGTTAAGCAGAAGGTTGCTTTTGTGGCACCATACGGCGAAGCGATTCAAATCATTTTGTAAGAGATGGGCGTCGGAAGGGTGGCGTATATCTTTAAAGATTTTTGTATCGTCCGCATAGCTTAGAATATTGGAGTCATGTACTACAGTGGAGGCATCATTCGTTGTGAGGATGAAAAGGAGAGGACCAATATGGCTGCCCTGAGGAACACCAGAGTTTGCAGTAAAAGCATCCGAGAGTTGGGAACGGAATTGGACACGGTAGGAGCGGTTTCGGATGTAAGAGTCAATCCAGGAGACGAGGGGTGGTGGACAACCTGCCAGCTTGAGTTTAAGGATAATGAGGCTGTGAGGGATGCTATCGAATGCCTTGCTCATGTCAGTGAAGATTGCATCAAAAACCTCGCCGCGTTCAAGGGCATTGATAGTTTGGGACGTGAATTGGAGAAGGTTAGTAACAGTTGACTTACCCTTGAGAAAGCCATGTTGGTGAGGAGAAATCAGGGAAGAGAAGGTAGGATAGATTTTCTCAACAATGATACTTTCAAGGAGCTTGGGGATAGCAGAAAGTTTTGCAATTGGTCTATAGTTGGAAATTAGGGATTTGGAGCCCTTTTTATGGACCGGGATAAGGAATCCAACCTTCCACGCATCGGGGAATGTACTTGATTTGAGTGAGGCGTTGAAGAGCTGGCATAATGGACCGGCTAAGTTGTTCGCGCAACGTTTAAGCAGAATAGGAGGTATGCCGTCAGGGCCAGAGGAGAAGTCATCCTTGAGATTAAAAAGATGCGCGATAACTTCATCTTCACTCAGGATGAGATCAGAAAAATTCAGTTCAAAACGAGGTGAGGCTGGGTTCAGTGATGAGAAATACTCTTCGTCGGGACAAAAGGGCTCATCTTGGAAAGTGGAAGAGAAAAAATTTGCAAATGAGTTAGCAATGGAAACAGGGTGGTCAAACTCCTCTCCAAGGTGCAAAAGAGATGGTGGATAGTTATCCTTGAAGCGATTCCTCTTCGAATTTATAAAGGTAAAAAATTCACGAGGGTTAGACCTAAGTTTGGATTTGACCTTTAAAAGGTACTCATTATAAAGTAGGTGAACCTTAGACGAAAACTCACTATAAGATACGTAGAAGTTATTGTAGTCATCCAGTCGGCCAGAGTGTAGGAATTTGATCCAATTGGAATCACGTTTATTTCTCAGGGTCTTGAGTTCCTTCGTGTACCACCAGGGGGAGGAATCAATTGGGCGGGGTGTGAGTAAAGGTGTAGAGGTTGAGATGCAGTCAAAAAGAATGTTGTAGAATTTGGAAATGAGGCAGTTAATGTTATCCGCTTCTGCGTCAACGTCTAAGGGAGAATATGCTTCCATAAGGCGGGAGTTAAGGTTGAGGTAGTTTGTACGTCGAAAATTAAACCGCGGGACGCGGGAATCAGATTGGGGGAGGGAAGCAGCAGGGAAAAACACACTAACGCTTAGTGGAGGGTGGTGTGGGTCCACGTCGCAGAGAGCAAATTCACTGGTGGAGACTTGTGCGATCTGAGGGTCACTTGAAAAGACCAGGTCTAGTTGACGAAGGTTGTGATTTTTGAGGGAGCTGATCTGGAATAAGTTGTTAGAGGCGATACAGTCAACAAGCGATATCTCAGCAGTCGTGGAGGGATTGTTTGCTATTAAGCAGTCAATCTCCTCATCAACAGACCAAGTAAGGGATGGGAGGTTCTGGAGAGGATATTGAGAGAAGGGATGCGTCAAGTGCAGAGCGCACAGCAATTAACACACCACCTCCACGTCCCTTAGGGTCACCTAGGGAGCGATCATTGCGGAAAATCGTGAACTGGTGGCCGAGGACCTCAAGGTCATTGATGTTGGAGCATAGCCAAGTTTTGGTGAGAGAGATGATGTCGTGAGGGAGGGATAATGAGGAGATATAAGTGGTATGGGTTTTTGTCCTTAGTCCTCTCACGTTTTGGTAAAAGATTGAGAGGACTGGCCGTTTTTTACTAGTAAGGAGGTTACTTGCTGAGCATCAGGGGAATGATCAGAACCGTTCGCCAAAGTCACATTAATCGGGAGTGTTCGTAAGGCAGATCGAGACCCTCTGTGGAGTAGATTGAGAAAAGACCGTAATAATATGACAAATAATATCCCTGTAATACCTGCTGCCAGTCTTCAAGGACTGACTTCGAACTACGCTGATCTCCGCTCCTCTAACTATGAAGAAGTCGGTATACGGACTCACGGAAACTTTAGAGATGAGGGTTATGGATGGGGATCGTACGGTTATGGGGAGTTTTATCCTTGAGTGTTTGGAGGTTGGGTCCGATTCCCATGTACGTCGGCCTGAATGACAATCTGCGGCGGATTGCCGACGAAATTCCCCCGCATTCTAGAAATTCCGGGTCGTTGGACTGCGTTTAAGAGTTAGATGGCGAGTGAGGAGGATCCAGATGGGGCAGAGGAGTCGAGGGTTGTGAGTAACGCGATTGTTGGTTATTTGGTGGCCGTCTTCGGTTGTTGGTTTCCCTTTTTCGACATTCATCAATGGTATGACCTCTGTTATGGCAATAGTTGCACATTTTCGGAATGTGTTTTGGGGTGGAGTTTTCAAGGGGTCTATTTCTGGACGAGAGGTGGTGTATTGCTGATGGTTTAGGCCTTTCCTGGCGTTATATGTGGCGGGGTGGTAAATGGCACTGTGGGGCTATGTGACCAGGGTGGCCACATCTGAAACAGGTGGTATTCCTTAAGAAATTTTGCTGTGGTAGGCCTACCCTGGGTTTCGTTTGGTCCTGTCTCGTGGTATTGATCTGATTAAGTTGCAATGCGTGCTCTAATACATAATCGGACATTGAGGCGTGTTTCTTTACAGAAAAGACTTTAGCAAGCATTTGCAGTTGGCCACGTAACAGCCCGTCTCCAAGGGCTTCCGCCTTCGAGCCTCATTGCCTTTAAGGAAGGATCTTAATAGAACATTGTCGCTTGAGAAGAAAAAATAACAGAACAACGCAAAACAATGAACTTGTGATTTATCTATTCTGTTACCGTAACTCTCTCTATAATAATTGTAATTAATGGTTTGATAATTAAAGTAGAAATTAGTACGAAATTTGTGACATAAAAACGTCTTTTCGCTCGTTAAGTACACTGATAACCAGTTAACCTTTCTTGCGGTACAATATACCGTCAGAATTCAATCGCTTATAGTTACGAGGCTGATAATGCGATAACAACGGTTAAGGTCACAATGGATAGAGCATACCTGCACGTGTTTATAGTGCAGCATTCGTTTTGCGCATGACGTCATCGGGCTACTGCATCGTAGGTACGCTTGACTGTTGTAAATAACCGTTGTGTAAAATTATAAATCAGTGTAGCGTTAGAAAGCAATAGCACGTTCGTTCGGGTGTCGTTGTTAGGAGTTTGAGAAAAACTACCAGGATCTAAAGTGAAACAATAAAAATATTCGTCAAAATATAAGTAAAAATCGGTATTAAATTGAAAATTGAAAAAAAAAAATGGAGATATCGTTTCATATGAGTCGTAAACATGCGCCGAATTGAATAAAACGCAAATCAGCGAAAGTTTGCATCAAAACGAATCTAAAAAAAAAAACCAAACTGTCCAGTGTAAATGTCAGAGCTACGGCAGCATCAAAGAAGATATGAAAACAGGCGCAACAAATAAACTTATAATTTATCTTTTCAATCACCGTACCACTCTAAATAACCATTGTATAGGAGACATTGACTTAAGTATATACTAACGAGAAACACTTATTGTATTTTTATCCCGAAGTTTTCACGGAAAATGTACGGTGTGGGCCTTGACTGGGCCTTTCGGTTTTTTTCTAGGGTCAATCCCTATGCCGTTCTTATCTGCCCAGTTGTTTGCCTCTCTTAATGTTTCACTCATGGTGTTTCACACCGTTTGTAGGGCTTTGCATTTTGTCAGTATGACTACGTCATCCGCGTAGGCGGTGACCCTGATTCTCTTTCTCCCGATGTCTTTTAGTATCGTGTTGATTACGATCAACCACAACAGTGGGGATTTAACCCCTGGTTTCTAGTCTTTTAGTATCGTGTTGATTACGATCAACCACAACAGTGGGGATATAACCCCTGGTTTCTAGTCTTTTGATCATACTACGAGGGTGATCCGACAAGTACTTAGCCTACAAAAGAAAAACGAAGATTTTGGAAAAGTGACGATTTATTTTTCAATATAGTCTCCTTTGAGTTCCAACTTTTTTAACCCGTCTGAAAAATACGTTTTCTCGAGACCTGCAAAGTAAGCTTCCGTGGCGGCGGTGACCTCCTCATTCGACCCAAATTTCTGCCCGGCGAGTGTCTTTTTCAAGTTTGGAAACAAAAAGAAGTCACACGGGGCCAAATCTGGTGAATACGGTGGATGAGGCAGCAGTCCGTAGCGCAATTCAACCAGTTTTGCCATGGCAATGGCGGAGGTGTGAGCCGGTGCGTTGTCATGGTGGAAAAGCACATTTTTCTTCGCCAAATGGGGCCATTTTTTCTGCAATTCCGCGTCGAATCGGCCCAATAATTCGGCATAATACAGTCCTGTGACCGTTTTGCCCTTCTCCAGGTAATCGATGAAGATCACGCCTCGTGAATTCCAGAAAACGGTCGCCATCACCTTTCCGGCCGATGGAACAGTCTCCGCCTTCTTCGGAACACGTTCGCCTCGTGAAGTCTAGTGTTTCGACTGTTCCTAGGTCTCTGGTGTGTACCAGTGGATCCATGTTTCGTCGACAGTCACGAAACAACGCAGAAACTCCCTTGGATTGCACCTAAGCAGCGTCAAACACTGCTCTGAAGTGGTTTCACGGTTGCGCTTGTTGTCTGGAGTGAGCAAACGCGGCACCCATCGCGCCGACAGCTTTCTCATGCCCAAAATCTCATGCAGGATATGACCCACGCGGTCTTTTGAGATGTCTAGTGTCTCTGCTATCTCGCGCACCTTCAATCGCCGGTCTGCCAATATGAGATCGAGGACTTTTGTCACGTTTTCCTCGGTAGTAGCCGTTTTCGGGGCACCTGGACGTGGCTCATCATAAACCGACGTGCGACCACGTTGAAACTCATTAAACCAATTTTTGACGGTCGCCACCGAAGGGGAAGAGTCACCGTACACAGCATCCAAGCGCTCCTTGATTTCGCTGCACGATTTACCTTCCAAAAACAGGAATCGAATCACCGACCGATATTGTTCTTTCTCCATTTTTATAAAATTCGCTAATACGTTCGCTTACACACGCTGTAAAAACAAAACTACGAGTCCGATTCGGCTGAAATTTTGACAGTAGCCGTCTACGAAAATGTACTACAGGATAGTAGATGTCTCTTGCGACAGTGGCGCCATCGGGCTGTGAGGCTAAGTACTTGTCGGACCACCCTCCTATTCCTCACCTCTGTTCTGATAATTTTGCTGTTTAGCATATTGACTTCCACTTATGTCTCCTTTATTCCATTGATTTAAACGATGTTTTCCTTACCTCTGTGTATACATCAGCTCTAGTGTCTCCATGCTCGATCCCATCCACGAACGATATGGCCGTTGGGTTGAACCTTTGGAGAGAACCTTTTTGAACCTTGAGGACTCGTTTGTATACATATCCGTACTGTACTGTGAAAGTAAATTGAGATTAAGTAATTTTTTTGCTACTATACACGCTCTCTTCTAACCTACTGTGCCAGAATGTAGTAGGCTAAATTTTTTTAGCCGAAGTCCTTGGATTTTGTCTCCTGAAAGCCATGGTTCCTAATGCCAAGTCTACTCCATTCTCCTCCATGTACAGCATCAAATCTTCGGTGGCCACCTCACAGTGGTGTAAATTACTTTGCACCACCTGCATCCTCCTTTATGTTTATCTTGAACTCATTTGGAAGCCCTATTTTCGCCGCTCTAAAGCCGAATTTATTGCTTCCCTTTAATTCTTTTAGTTTGGCAAAGGACTCGTCGTCAACCGTCACGACCAGGTCTTTGCCAACTCCATTTGAACTCTTATTTGAGGAGATAATCTTCCACTTTCTTGCGTTCAAGCCGTTCCTTTGGAAACCAGCTTCGTTTCCTCAGAGGTAGACTCGATTGCCGGATGACCCTCAGTTTGGCGAGTGCCCAAAATTCACCAAGGTCTTCGACCACCAGGTTTAGAAAATCAACGGGTAGCCAATGATCCTGACACTCTTGTGCCGGCTTGCCCCTTCGAAGGACATCTCCTCTATCGAACCACTCAGCTCACTTGCCATTGCATACAGCAACCTCGTCTCGAAGTATTCCCACCTTTCACCAAATATTTTTCCATCTACATCTGTTCGATCTATGATCTAACAATCAGCGTGTGCGTCCTCTACCGAGAAAGTCTTTGCCTTTTTCGCCGTTTTCTCTTCTTCCGCGTTCCTTTCAAACTTTTTTCTGGGAAGTTAGCTGTGGAACTTCTCCTTGGCGCTTTTGTCGTTTGCTCTCGTATTAGGCCTTGGCGGTTCAGGGAGCTCCTCATCGACTGTGACCAATTTCTGCGCAGCAGTGCTGCTCTTTTCGAAATCGGTGACAATTCTCTTGTTCCTTACCAAATAGTCCTTCTCCTTATCAGAGAGGTCTTCGGGTTTCAGAGCAGGAGCGTCTTAAGGTGGCCATGGCATTTTTGTACCTTTTCAGGGACAATTGCACCTTGGTCGGCTACGTCTTCCTCTTGTCGGAGACTTTGGCTTCGGCGGTCTCGCCTGACGACCTCTTTACGACCTAAGAGTCAATGGTACCCGCGCAGTTGACGAATATGCCGTCTTCAGCTTGGGAGTTTACCTCCAAACCTGTAGAGCTGCTCAACAATCTGCCTGTGCCTTGTCTCACGCTTGTAGTGTTCACCGTAATGTTGGCCAAGTGTTCCATCTTTGTGGCTGTCGCAGCTTCGAGTGTGCGATTGGGGTACGGGCGTCTCTGCAGAGGTGGGTGTATTTGACTATTGGTTTGCCGCGACACCTTTTTTTTATTCATTATATTTATTGGACCTTTCTCTTTAAGAGAAAATAACAATAAGGGTTCGATTCTTAAAAAACTAAATAATTTTTTTTTTATGTCCCGCGGGGACGGATACACAAAGGGTTTGCAAATTTGAGACTTACTTTATAGTGTCAATGTTTTCATCACTAGTCGCCATGTCGATCTTACATTTTTCAGGTCTTTGGCGACTGGATTAGATGCTGTTCAATTCTCCATGGATGTTATCATTTCGAATGTACCAGGGAGCGCCTACGATCCTGTTAATTATTATGGATTGCTGACGCTGAATTTTATCGATGTTACTGTTGCTTGCGAACTGCCAAAATTGGCTGCCGTAACTCCAGATAGGTTGTATTAGTGATTTGTACAGCTGGATTTTATACTGGAGTTTGAATTTGGAGTATTTGCCGATTAGCCAATACATGGTCCTGCTCATGATTTTCATATGCTCTCTCTTTGATTAGATGTGCTTAGCTCATGTTAATCGTCGGGCGAGGTGGAATCCGAGGTATTTCACTTCGTCCTTTTCTGGAATTGTGACGCTGTTTAGTTGAACTTGAGAGCATGTTTTCTTGTTCAAGGTGAAGGTTACGTGGACGCTTTTCGGTTCGTTTATTTAGATGCGCCATATTTTAAACCAATCCTCTTAGGTGTGTAGGTGTACTTGGAGATTAGCTGTTGCTACACGTGGATTATTATGTGTACAGATTACCGCCGTATCGTCGGCAAATGTTGACGTTAGGACATTTGTGGATGTTGGTATGTCGGCTCTGAATAGCAGTGTCATGACCTAAGACACAAAAATTATATTCATTCAAAAATCCAAGCTCAATAAACAGTCAATCAAATATATTGTATCCTGAAACCAAACCTAAAACACAAAAATTATATTCACTTAAAAATCCAAAATCAATAATCGAGCGATCAAATCCGTTGAAACCTAAAAATAAGATTCACATAAAAACCAAAATCAACAATCCATCAAAAAATCGACACTGATCGATCGAATTCATTGAAACCTAAAATCAAACACTTTGTAAGCTCAAAACCCAAAATTGTTTCAAAAAATAAAGCTGACAAAAAATCAATAACTTAGACCAATTGAAAAACACTATAAAAGTAATTAATAAACAATCAATAAATCAAAAGAAATCAATCATGAGACACCAACATTAAAAACATCGGCTCAAAAATTATAAAGATATATTAAACACTATAATCAAAACAAACTTAGAACAACAAATAACAATAATCAATAACTAAAACCAACAAGAATATAAATTAATCAATGCCGCGTCAACCAAAATAAACTGGCGTGATGACGCCACGAGGAAAATCGCATCACGCCACACAAGAATGCGCCCGGCTCCCGGAACATGTCTCGTCAGCTGAAACGAAAAGATAAAATTTTATTTCTGAACGAAACTTACCATGGAAAGCGTAACGCGCTCGATCCTTTTCTGAAGAATGCAGCATGCCCATTGCATAAATGCAAATACATCAACAAAACATTTCTAGGGAAAACTTACCCACTGATGGCTTTCTACGAAGGGCTCCAATTACGACTGAGAAACCTAAAAAATTCCAGAAATTCATGGGAAAAATTAAAAATTGGGATTCCGAATTCCGAAATTCGATGGCACGCGTGGCCTTGAATGAATTGTTTCCCGTAAACCATTTCTCACGCTAGAAGTTGCTGCAAAAGCAAAAAAAATAGTATAAAATAGGGAAGCTTGGAGCAGAGAGGCAGTTATTGGTCGGTCACCGGGAAGACAACGACTCTTCGCGATCCAGAAGAGTTTTAAAAGGAAGACATCGCCTCTCCAGCCCTAACTTGATGAAAGACAACGCCTCTGCGCTTGCCAGAAGAGTTTAAAAAAAAGAGACATAGCCTTACCCGACGTTTTTTAAGGAAGACATCTCTCCTCCGTTAAATAAAAGCAACTTTTGCTGGTCGACAACATCTCCTCGCTCAATAGAAGATGTTTTTGAAGGAAGACATCGTTCTCTAGCCTAAATCGACAAGAGAAATCCATTTTCCGACTGGGCACCAAGTAGTCAGCACCAAAATACTGAAAGGACCTAGCAGACCTCAGTTCTCCCTTCTTAAGGGAGTTATGCCCAGTCGGAGAACACCAGACAGCGAGGAGGCGCTGAAGAATCCGACAGCTGGCCCCAGACCTATTAGCGTAGAAGAATATCGTCGACGTCAAGCAGATCGCCGTCCCAAGGAAGCAGCACTACCACCAGGGAAGAAGCAGAGGCCGGGTCTGAGGAATATTTCAAGCGACAACTTCGAGAAGTACAGAAAGAGTTCATCATAACGGGTACTATGGAAGCCCAACGAGAATCCAGCCAAAAAATCAACGAGCTGAAGATGGAACGCAGGAATTACCGGCAGTTGAAGAAGACCCTAAAGCAGACCATGAAGTAAGAAAGAGCTCATCAGTACAATAATTTAGTGGGAGTCTTCCCGACATTGTAGCAAATAAATTTCAAGAAATAAAATATATGTATCCTTACTTCTGAGTATCATTTTGGACGTCCCAACTAATCTTGATTTTATGAATTTTGTTGAGTATCCCCTGTAAATCCCTACATAATTTGGCGCAGCCGGTAGGTAGAGGAGTGGTCCAAGTACACTTCCTTATGGCACACCCGCATTGATGGGTGGCTCTAATGATGCTGCATTTTTGGAGCGTATTTTGAAGGACCGGCATTCTAGGTACAATTTGATGAGTTAATGCAGTTGTGGTGTTTTTTGTTGGATTTTGAGTAATAGACCATCGTGCCACACCTTATCTAATCCCTGGGCAATGTCTAAGAATACGGCGGAGCAATAGCTCCGTTTTTCAAAGGCTTCGTGGATGTGGGCTGTTACACGGTGAACTAGGTCAGGAGTACTATGTTCAGCCTGGAAACGCAAATGGTGCAGCGGTACATGCTCCTTATTTTGGGGCAGAATTATCTTCAGGGTCACTTTCTCAATAACTTTCCTAATAGGCCTGTAGGAAGCTTCGTTAGCTGGTTCCTTCCCTGGTATTGGAATCATCGTTACCACAGATAACTTCCGGGTTGTTGGAAAGAGACCTAGCCTGAGTATTGAATTGAAGATACGAGTCAGTCGTCGTACTGCTGCTTCTCGTAACTCTTTCACAATTTTCCCAGTTATCAGGTCGAGTCCTGGAGATTTTTTTACCTTAACATCCTTCTCGATGAATTGTTTCACAAGCTGGTATTTCATTTTCGGTAGTTTCGCGACTCGAGTGCTATAAGGGACGTCTTGGGGCAACAGGCTACTACCTGCATTCGGTCGAAAAACGGTTTCTAGGTGGTCAACGAACTCCTTACTTATTTCTTCAGCACTTCCCGCCCAGTCTTCGTTTGCTTTCCTTATCGGAGAATCTTGGGTTTGTGGTATCTTCATATTCTTTGTAGCTCGCCATAATGAGTAATTTGTTTCGGAAGTAGGTGTAAGTCTCCCCAGGAATTCGTGAAAACTGGGTTGACTTTTGTTGGATTTGAGTTTCTTGCTCGCTTCTATGAATTTCTTTGAGTCTATGTTATTCTGCGAGGTATGTGGCGTGTAGTGCCGCAGATGTTCACTAATATACTTTTTGTAGCTGATCCAGTTGGTTCGGTTTGCGGTTAGTTGTGGTGGGGAAGGTTGTTGCAGTATTTATTCTTCTATACAGTATGCCAGTAATACGGGTGCGTGGTCGGAGGACAGATGAAGAAGGAGAGAGGATCGTATTCTCTTTCTGTTGCTGTGGTTGGTGACGGCGTAGTCGACGAGGTCTGGTATCTCCCGCCTATCGGCTGGCCAATAAGTGGGTTGGCCACAAGAAGCTATGTCGTATTCGACGATCGCTTTCATTAGTTGTGATCCTCTGGATGTTGTAAGGCACCAGTACTGGTGTTTGGGGTTGGAGTCACCCGCCGCAATGAAGCGGTGGCCCAATTATGTAAAGAGCCAGCTGAAGTCTTCTGCGTGGATTTGGTGATTAGGTGGGCATCTATTGCAGAATGTAGAAGTTAGTTTGTGATAGCCAATGTCAATGCATATAGAGGTTGCTTGTAGGTGGAGCTCCCTATGTTCGTAAAGTGGATAGTGCGGAATTTTTTCTTTAATAAGTACTGCTCTTCCCCCGTGGCCTTTTCCGAGCGGGTGTTTCTATTCGTAGAATGAATATCCACTGATTCTGAAGTTGTATTTGTAAGTTATATGTGTTTCTGACACTAGTAGGATGTCTATGTCATGTGTTTGAAGGAACAGTTCTATTTATATTTTATGTTAGTTGAACCGTTGGCATTCCAGTGACAAATTTTCAAGTAATTTATCTTGAACGTTGGAGTTGGTTGATAAGGGTGTTTTGATTGCGGACTAGTTCTTGGAGAATATTTTGCAAAGTAGTCATTTGTTGCAACATCATCTGCACGAAAGTTCCCAGCGTTTTCTCTAAACGTCCGGATAGCTCACTTGGGAGTTCATTGTGTTGATTTGACAACGCTTCTCGGAAGGATATGCTGGGTTTGCTGGACTGTGCTGGCTTGCTTGACTGTGCTGGAGTTGGCTGGGTTTCGAAGGAGGGCACTGGTATTGGTTTTTGTATGGGTTTCCTTTTATTTCCGCGGGATTTCCGTAGTCCGACGTATACGGGGCAGCCTCTATAGGAAGCTGTGTGGTTTTCGCTACAATTTCTGCACTTTACCTAATCCTTGCTTCCTTATGCAATGATGCAATTTTTTGTGTCGTGGTGCCGCCGCAGATGACACATATTGCTGCCAGTTTGCAGTAACATTTTGTATGGTAAAATTCCTGACAGTTGTGATACTGAACGGGACCTTTCCTTGGTCTGGGTTCTTGCACTTTTATTGAGCGGTACAGTAAATATTTAAGGTTGTAGATAGAATATACCTCCCCTTTTTTGGTGGGTTTGTTCGCCGCAGTTCACCTTTATACAAAGTTTGAAAGACTTTGCTTCGATTGACCATGTTAAAAATTGCCACAACACCGAATTGCTGCATGAAATCCATCGGTGATTGTATTTAATCTCAAACCCTGCATATTTAAAATAGGGGGTCCTGCTATTGTTCGCGGCAAAGTATTGACAAGAGAACCTTTTTCTTCTCGTTTAGTATGTACATTGGTAGCCAGTCTAACATTCTTGTGTTACAAAACACCATCATTCTTCAATCGCTAATACCCACGAGACTAATAATGCGATAACAACGATTGAGGTCACAGTAAATGGAGCATATTTGTACGTATTTATTTTGTGGCGTTTGTTTTGCCAGTGACGTCATCGGGCTAGTATAAGCGCCTACGCGTTGCGATATTTATGAGTGTAGAGTGAGAACGCGTGAAGCTAGGATATAGTTATGTATAACCCAACCACTGAACAAGTTACAATGCCTGTTGAACCTTCTGTAGGAAAGACCTGCACATTTAAATGAGGTCATTAACCTTTAAGATTTTCGGCCACACCTAATTTCCTAAGAAATTATGATTGCAGGTACTTTCTTAGAACTATTCTTCATAGTCAAAACAATGAATTCTTGAGGAATCCAAAGATTCAAGGCTAAACCTAAGAAATGCGAGAGATATTTACTTTTACAAGTAATTCGTAGCAATTCGGATTCCCCTCATTTAATTAGAGAAAGTGTTTTAAATTCTTCTTTCCAACTCTCGTACTGAACTTTTCTCCTGCATAAAGTGCAGATACACTAATGCATTTAAATTGCCCTTCCCTTTTAGCAGTTTTTGAATATTGGAATTGAATGTTCAGTTCAAGTTCGGGAGCGGTGGTATCTAGGTCTTCATAATTAGAAGTTCATGTGTCCCAGTTCGGAATATAAGCTAAAATTCAGAGTTCGCAGTCTAAAATAAAATCGCAAATCTTAATTATAATTCAATTAGTGTAAAGAATTAATAATAAAGAATAAATTCATTAAAAACATAAAAAGAAACTTTATTAAAGTGATTAATTTAATAAAAAGTAAATTCGAATCAAAGTGAAATAAAGATTAAAAAGTTGAAGGACTTACAGTTATAAAAATTTATCATTTTTTGTGAGGAATAAGACAGTGAAAACAACGAACTTTTTTCTTTGTTTGGTGCTGTATAACTTAATTGGCGCAATCGGTAGGATATCCGATAAAAGAAGGATATCCTTATAATCAAATGTGAAAGTGAAATTTTTAAAACTTTAACAAGTCAAAAACATTTAAAACCGAAAGTAAACAAATCAGAAGAACACAGGAAGCCTAAAAGTTCTTTGAAACTTTCGCTGAGGCTGGCGAGAGATCTGATTATAAATAAAAAAATTGAATAGAGGTCCCTTTGCACCAAAAGTAAAAACAGTGTTAAATTTGTTGTCCGAGAAAATAAATAGAAGAATAACATACAACTAGCAATGGCGTGGGCACCAAATCCAGATAACTATATCAAGGATATCAAGGATAACTATAATACCCGAATTTGATGGACGAAAGGACAAACTGGAACCATTCATCGAGGGTATAGATTTAATGGCACCTGTACTAGCAACACTACCAGCAGAAGCTGCACCATTCTATTTACAAAAAATAGAGACAAAACATACAGGTAAAGCTAGGCTAGCATTAGATTTAAATCCTGAATTGAACAATTGGACACAAGTTAAGAGAGTTTTAATTAATAATTCTGGAAAAAAGAGAAATCTTTTAACTTTAACTGAAGAATTGAAAAGTTGTTAATATTACAATGACGTTTTGGGTTATTTGAATGAAATAAGATATAAACTAAGAAGCCTTGTTTCTAAAGTCAAAACCGAAATTACTGAACCAAATATATTAAATCGGGATATCGAGCATTACAACAGATTAGCTTTGAAAGTTTTTATCAATGGTTTACCGGAATACATGCTAGGAATCCAAATTCTTTGGAAGAAGCTGAAAGAATATTAGGTACAACGGATCACTTATGTCCAAAAAGAAGTAATAAAAATCATTATTTTCATAGTCAGGTTATGCATAATGTTGATAATGAACATTAAAAGGAAATAAACCAAAATCAATGTAGAAGACAATTTGAAAATAATAAACACAATTTCCAGAATCATAATAGAAATAATAGTAATAGAAATTTTGCGGGTTATAACAGAAATAATCTTGGACAAAATAGAATATTTAATGAGGGAAGTCGACAAACAAGGCAAATTAATCAACCAAGACCAGAACCCATGGATACATCTATGAATTCAGTAAATGTGAACCAGGATTTTCCTGTTAAAGCCTGGGAAAACGGACATACGGAATACTTTATGTATTAATCAATACCCCTGTTAGGCAAATGAAACTGATGATTGACACGGGTGACTCTATGAGTATCATGAACAGTAGAATTATTCATCCTAAATTCAAGAAATCATTAACCAACCCTTTTAAGGTCAGATTTAGAAATGAACAAATTAGAATAGAGGATCTATTTGAAATAAAAATTTTCAAAGAATTTGATATCGAGCAAAATATCGTAATCCAGTTTGCTGAAATAGATTTTCATCCTTTCTTCGACGGATTAATACGAAATAATATTTTAAAAATCATTAAACCAACAATTAATTATTCAAATAATAAAATTATAATGAACGGAAATGAATTAAAATTACATTGGCACCCTGATGAGAAGAAATTGAAAGAAATAATTGCAAATCCAAAAATAAACCCTGAAACCTTTCAACATGTAACTACCCAAACTATTGAACCAGAAGAACAATAGTTTCCTATATTATCACTCAGAACTATGGAAGTTATAAACTTTAAGGAAGATTTATATTCCACCCCAAACCCCGATATCAAAGACGATATTGGAACAGAACACTTAAATCTTGAAGAACGAAATATTCTGATATACTCTACAGATAAGGGACAGGCTTAACATTTACTAGTGCTATAAAGCATAAGATTAATACAGAAAATAAGTCTCAAGTATATTCCAAAACTTATAATTATCCTTATGTTCATAAACAAGAAGTCGCAAAACAAATTAAGGATGTTATGACCCAGAAATTCTTCAGCAAACATCGAAGTACCACCAAAGGCCACCAAAAGAGTCCCTACAGAGATTAATCGCCGAAAGGACCAAGGAGGACCTAAAAACACCTGGAAAAAGCGCCCAAAAAGACAATTAGATGACGTCACGAAGAAGCTACATCATCAGAGGAGGATAATATGTCGAAAAACCCCCGAAAATGCCCTTAAAACCCGCCAAAACACCACCAAATATACTTTCATTCAAAACTGGAATCCCCAATGACGTCACGACGTCAACAAATGGTCACGGTCACCGCTTGTAAATAAATCTGACCTTGAATAAAAAGTTTGAATGAAAATTGAAACATGATCCGACCATCACATTCTACAACGGAATTCGCGCCGAGTCAGCAAAAATTGCTGACCCAGCAAAATCGCGGTGATAACGACAGCCGGTCAGTTGCCGCATGGATGCTGCCTGACACCTCCATTCACGCCGTTTAAACGAAAACTGCTAATTCAGCAGAAACGCGGAAATAAGCGACAGCTAATCGCTACGACGGAGGATGAAACCTGAAACCTGGAAAAAACAACAACAACTACACGGGGACGTTCATTAATTGAGGAGAAAATGGGAAAGCAATTAAATAATGGGTTAATGTTCGATGTAATGAATCAAAACAACAATTCACAGTGAGAGAGTGACCTGCAGAGACAGAAATTCATTGACCTGACACGTGCATCCGGGAACGATGGGAATTAGGAGTATTTTATCGGGAAAATTGATACATCAGCGACCACGATGGGAACTTTTGACCGTGGGAAAGCGACATATCAGCACTATTGGTGCTATATATAGGAACCTAGAATCGATCAACGGTCAGTCTGGGTCCGGCGAGGCAGCGATACGCGTCGAGGAGGAGATGAGTTCAGCCCAATGCAGGAAGACATGTTCCAGCCTAACCAAAGAAGACAAACAGAAGAAGAAGAAACGAACCCGGCCAAGCAGTTGGAGACTGGAAGTCGACGATAATTGGTAAAAAGGTAACCCGATCAAGCAATCGGCTACCTGGTAAGACCTGAACCGTCCAAGTAGACGACAGGCAATTATAAACGTCGAACGAAGGAGTAGGACAAACTAAAAGTGGAAGAAGCTCCGAAAAATCCTACAGCTGGACCCAGACCCAAGAAATCAAGTGTAGTAAGTGTTAGGAAGCTAAGAATGAGACAAATTGTATTATGCACAACAAATAATAACAAGTTGAATTGTATTATGACTAAGTGTAAAGCCAATAGCATAACAAATAATAATAAGTTGGATTGTATAGGATTAGCTAAATTGTATTAGGAATGGAAAAGTAATGCAATAAAGAATTATTAGTAAATATAACAATCAAATATGAAATAAAGACATAAATTAATAATAGAAATTCTACATTTCAATAAGGGAAATTGAAATGTAGAATTTCATAACAAGGAAATGTTAGATCAGAAAATCATTCAACCATCCGAATCTCCTTACTCTTCACCAATTTGGATAGTAAGTAAAAAAGTAGATGCTTCTACAGAAAAGAAATGGAGAATAGTCGTTGACTACAGGAAATTGAATGAAAAAACAAAAGCTGATAAATTTCCAATGCCTAAAATCGATGAAATATTAGATAAGTTAGGAAGATGCATGTATTTTACGACATTACATCTTGCCAAAGGGTTTTATCAAATAGAGATTGAAGAGAATTATATTGAGAAAACCGTTTTCAATACTAATCTTGGGCATTACGAATTTCTTCGTATGCCATTTGGTTTAAAAAACGCACCAGCAACCTTCCAACGCATGACGAACAATGTTTTGTATGAACACATTGACGATATTATAATTTTTGGTACATCCTTAGACGAACATTTACAATCTTTAGAAAAATTTTTTAAAACTCTACGACAAGAGAATTTAAAAGTACAGTTAGACAAAAGTGAATTTCTGAGAAGAGAGACTGAATATTTAGGACATGTTATTACAACAGATGGGGTAAAACCGAATCCTGATAAAATAAAAACAATTATTGGTTTCAAAATACCTAAAACTCAGAAACAAATTAAATCTTTTCTCGGACTTGTGGGATATTATAGGAAATTTGTAAAAGATTTCGCTTCAGTAGCAAAACCAATGACTATACGTCTAAAAAAAGGAAAAAGAATTAATGTTACGGATGAAGATTATGTTGACGCTTTCGAAACATTAAACAATCTTATAGTTACTAAACCGATCCTAAGATACCCAAATTTTGAGAAACCATTTTCCTTAACAACTGATGCCTCTCAATTTGCAATTGGGGCAGTATTGCAACAGGAGGGACATCCTATATGTTATGCTTCTCGTACTTTGCACAATTATGAAGTAAATTACTCTACTATTGAGAAAGAATTGTTAGCAATTGTCTGGGCTTGCAAATATTTTCGACCTTTATGGAGTTAAATTCAACATATACACTGATCAATATGGTTGGATAATTTATGGATAATTCAATGGTTAAATAATTTAAAGGAACCAAATCAGAAATTGATTCGTTGGAAATTGTCCCTTGAAGAGTACGATTATAGTGTTGATTATGTGGAAGGGAAAACAAATCATGTGGCAGACGCATTAAGTCGCCATAATATTAATGCGAACGAAATGGAAAACATGGAAGTTGAAGATATTAATGTAGATGGTGATATGCAAGTAGACAATGTAGAGTCTCATCTGGCTACTGTACATAGCGCAGAAGAGGATAATTGTCTACTTATTCCAATCTCTGAATATCCATTAAATGTCTTTAGAACACAAATCATAATTCAAAACGGAACAGTTAATAAAACACAAATAAAGAAACTATATTCAAAAAGAGTACGAAAAGAATTTAAAATACAAAATCCAGATCAGAAAACATATGAGCATATAATTAAAAATCATTTGCCAAATAAAGGGCTAGTAGGAGTATATGTGCCTGATTTAGAGATGTTTAAACAATTTCAAGACATAGTCAAATTTAGAGATCAAAGAAACAAATTAAAAATACTTAAATGCAATAAAATGTTAGAAGATGTCAATAATGAAGCAGTTTATAATATCATAAAAGAAGAACATGAGAGGAATAACCATAGAGGAATTTATGAAGTATATGAGGAAATTAAAATTAAATATTACTTCCCAAATTTGAAGCTAAAAATTTAAGAGATCCTAAACAAAGGTGAAATTTGCAATCTTGGTAAGTATGATAGGAACCCCATAATACCAAAACAAGAAATGAAACCCATTCCGAATAAACCACACGAAGATATCAGCATAGATATTTGGTTTCCATATCGAGGACAACCTTATTTACCAATATTAGGTAGATTCAGTGAGCATGCTCAAATATATATGTTGAAGCATAGAAACCTAGTGGAAATAAAGAAAGGATTAGAAGCATATATTTCAAACAATGGTATCCCGAAGATCATTACATCAGACAATGAACGAGGATCACTCAAACCTCTACAGGTATTTGCGGATAATTTAAATATTCAAATCCATTTAACTTCTGCACATGTTCATACAGGAAATAGTGAAATTGAGAAGTTTCATGCAACACTGAATGAACATATTCATCTGTTGAAAATTCAAAACCTAACGAACCAGTATCTCATTTAATAAACACAGCCATTTTACACTATAATAATAGCATACATTCTACTACACATCGGAAACCTATTCATGTACATAAACTAAATGAAAAAGAAATAGAAGAATTAACAAATTTAATGTACAATAAAAAAAAAGAAAAGAATAGCAAAATATAATTCGAAAATAATTGAAAAAGAAATTCACCCTAATTTTATCGCATACATAAAGCCAAAATTAAATGCTAAATTAAAGCCAAAATATAAGTCACAAAAAGGATTAAAGATTGGGAAAAAACTACTTTAGTTTGGAGAGTAAAAAGAAAATCCACAAGAAAATTCTTAAAAGGAAGAAGAAATTTACATAAAAATCTTTTATTTCAGGAAAATTGATTTTTATAATAATGATCTCCTTTATAACAAATACTAGTACATCAGCACAAACTATTGAGGTTAATCAAATTTCGAAAGGAAACTGTTCAATTTTTTTAAGAACAGAAGAAATCGAGATGATAGAGAATTATACAGAAATTTTACATTCCATTGACATAAATGATTATGAAAAGGCACTCGGAATGGCATTACAAAATCAAGTAATGAAAAAATTTTAAAATGATTCAGCCATAGTAAACATTATACAAGAAATATATAATAAAATATTTGAATTTAGACCACAAAATAGAATTAATAGCGCACTAATTAATCTCCATGGAAAAATTTTAAAATGGATAGGTGGTGCTATGGATGATGATGATAGAGTTGAAATTGAAAACAAATTTAATACAATTGATAAAAATTTAAACATTTTAACGGATGCAGTTATTAAATCAAGCAATAATAATTAGTAAACAATTTGAAAATGGAAAAATAAAATGATTAATGCAATTAACAATCAAAATTCAATAATTAATACTCTAATACGGCGTTTCCGCTGTAGTGGGTCGCGACCCGACACTGGGTCATGAAAATAAAATGCCGGGTCGCAGCATTGACCCTTTGTTTATAATCAAGCATACTTGTAAATGATCATATGACGTGTTCCTTTTGTGTCAACGCGATAGCTCGCTCCGCTGTTGTACTGAGCTTGAGGGCTGAGTGGGTATCTACATTCTACACTATAAGCGATGAATTTCGCGATCCCTACAAATCCCCTTATTTACTTTTTATATACCTTATCTTCTCCTTGATACGACTTGTACAAGGAAAAGGGGAATTTGGAGCGAAGAATCTCTCACTTGAAGTTCCAAGCGACGAGCCAAATCGCGTCAAAACCAATTTCCCCTGTACAAGCCTTATCAAGGAACACACACATTATATAAGAAGTAAATAACGCGATTTGTAGGGATCGTGAAATTCATCGCTCTGTAGATACCCACTGAGTGGAGGTCACCATCACCACAGAGCACTTTCATTTCGAAACAGTTTGAACAAAACTGTTTGCCTAATAGTACGTGGAATATAATATATATCGATTTGATTTTTTGGTTATCTACATTTAATTAAGCTATACATATTATAATGGATAAGTTGTTAACAAAGGCAAGTAACACACACCAGCAGCCGAGTACAAGTTCTAATAGTGATTCCAATAAACGGCCGAACGATGCCCAGATAAAAATTCCTACAAATGAAAAAAAGAAGGAGTCCTGGACACGAATGTATTATGAAGATTACATTCAATTCGGCTTCATCGAGGGTACTGATAACAAACCATTGTGTGTTATTTCAAAGTTGAAGCGGCATTTAGAATTAAAGCATCCCGATTATAAAGAAAGGCCATTAGAATTTTTCATTAATAAGAGAAAAGAACTTCAAGCCACCAAAAAATACATGAGTTCGATGTTTTCACAGAGCCCTCAAACTGAAAATCTTGTGTTGGCTTCTTATGAAATATCAAAATTGATTGCTGCGACTGGATATTCTCATACAGTTGATAAGAAATTGACACTGCCGGCAATAAAAATAGTAGCTTCTCGAAAATGTGAAAAAAAAACAAGAGAACCAGGTGAATTCTTTGGCTTTATCAAATAATACCGTGAAGCGTAAAATCGTGGATATGGCAAAGACGTATCGGATAATGTGAAGTGTTTTGTAAGGTATGGTTTTAACAATACGCGAAGAGTTTCTTTTTTGTAAAGCTTTGTCGACAAAAACTACAGCAGAAGAATTATTCAATTTAATTAATAGATACATCAATGAACATGGAATTGAATGGAAGAAGTGTGTGGGTTTGAGTAGCGATGGAGCACGTGCTAAGTCAGGCATTCGAACTTTATCCGAGAGTTACAGCAGTAGCGGCAGAATGTGTATGGATACATTGTATCATACATAGAGATGCACTGGCGGTACAAAAATGCCATTGATTCTAATCAGAACGATGAATGAGTGTGTGAAATTTATAAACTTTATTCAATCTCGTCCACTGAATTCAAGATTATTCACTGCTCTGTGTAAAGAAATGGAAAGTGACCAAGAAAATTTTCTGTTACATTGCGAGGTGAGATGGCTATCAAGGGGAAATGTCTTAAGAAGACTTATTGAATTCAAAGAAGAAGTTGCCGTGTTCTTAGAACAATATCCCCCAACGGTTAGAGAAGGCAGTATTTGAATTTAAGGACAGACTTCATGACACTAATTGGTTATTGAGAGTAGCCTACATTTGCGATGTTTTTGATTTTGTAAATAATTTAAACTTGACCTTGCAAGGAAGCAATGTAACGGTATTTAAAGTGCAAGAGAAGGTGGAAGCTGCAATACAAAAACTTCATTTGTGGATACATCGTGCAGAAACCGGGGATTACAAAGCTTTTACAGAATTATCAGAATTACTAAAAGAATACAACTTGAGTTCCTTGCCGAATGAAACTTCAACCCTTATTAAAGAACATTTGTTAGGGCTGTTAACTAGTCTGAAAGAATATTTTCCTTCACTAAACAGGAACAAATTATGGATTACAAACATATTTTCGGTCAACTTAGAATCCAAGACTGATTTGCCAGATTCATATGTCGACTCATTAATTGAATTGTCGTGTGACACAGCACTCAAAGATATATTTGAAAGAAAACCATTGACAGACTTTTGGTTGACTTGCCGTCAAGAGTACAGTGGGTAAAAGATAAGCGATAAAATTTAATGCCTTTTGTTACAATAAATGTGACGCAGGGTTTTCAACACTCGTGTTTCTAAAAAATAAATACCGAAACCGATTGGAAGTCGAACCTGATCTAAGAATAAAGTTAACCTCATTTCCAGCAAACCTAGAGTTCATAGTTAAAAACAAACAGCTTCATACATCTCACTAAAATAACACGTACTCATGTAATTATGATATATTTTTGTTAAAAGTTATATTTTCTTTTTTTTATTACTTTAATACACTTATGTTATACGGTCATTGAAACATGTTTTTTATTTTTCTTACATGCACTAGGAGGGTCAAATATCTTTTGGTGGGTCACGAAGGAGAAACATTAAAATTACCGGGCCACGCCTTAACAAAGTTTGGGAAACCCTGCTCTAACAAAACCAATATCAAACAAGATACAACAAGAATTCGAATGCTTCAAGCCAAAAGAATCTGTGAAAGAAAATTTAAAGTTTATATTAACAAAATTAGAAAAACTAGAGGATATCACTTTACATTGTAGATTAGGAATCCTAAGTAAAAACATTCTTACAACAGAGGAAATTTATCAATATAATTTAACGATAAGTCATCTTAGATATATCAAAACTGCGGTAGCACAGTATGAACAAAATATATTAATTGTTATCCAAATTCGTAATTTCTCCCCAAAAAAGTATTATATTACGAATATGGTACCAATTCCTACAAAGAATAATTTAGAATTAGATGCCCATAATACTAAAGTTATTGTAAACCAAACAAATGTATTTTATTATGAAGAAAATAAAGAGATACGGAAGTTGAGACCTGTGAGAGAAAAATGTATTTGGCAAATCTTAGAAAATAACATGTAAAATTGTTATGTGGTTAATAATAGTAAACCTTGTATTGACAGAATAAATAAAGACATAGTTATTAAAAAAAACTTAAATACGACAAAATTAATTCATAATTGTAACAATCATTATATATTAATTCAAAAACATAATGTTGTTAAATTTAAAAATTGTGCTATGAGAATTAATAACTTAACATTTTCAAACGAAAATATACAACTTAAAGAAACACTAATATTACCCAATGTAATAAAAGATATAGAGTATAAGGAATATCATGCAATAGATGTTAAGCAAATTCATAAGATGAATCTAGAGAATAATAAGGAAATTAGAATGTTAAAATATGATCCAAATAAAGCCAACTGGATGCCATATATAACAGCTGGCAGTGTTGTGATGCGTCGCGTCACCTAAAAAGAAGGGAGATTAGAACATAATAAATATACTATACGAATCACTAACCATACCCATAACACATATGAACCTGAAAAACATAATGCAGCAGAAATCGAACATGTCACTATACTCACTCGAACACGAGAAGTCGATGTCGATGTTGATGTTCACATCGCATAGTCCACATAACCACGGATTATTTCAAGGTGAATAAAACATAAGACTGCCTAAAAAACATAACACACCAGAAGTTAAACATGCACTATACTTACCATCAAGCGTAAACACAACACGGTTAGGATCACGATAGCCACGAAATATTTCGACGTAAACAAATATGTAGAATATAAACAAACATATTCGACAAATATGAGGCGTTGAGAGGAAAAGTGGTATAACCCACAAAATCGCGATTTTGAGTTAATGTTCTTAAATGCTTCAGATGAGTCTAAATTTTGAAAAAAAATTGTATCCTGTTGCAAAAACCACTTTTAAGGACCTAAAGGATACAAATTTTCCGTTTTTCCACAAACACAAAATCAAATTTTTGTGTGCAAAAGTGGTCTAAGCCACAAAAGTGGGGTAGACCACTTTTCCGTATCGTTAGATAACAAATGCAAAAATTATTGTAAATGCGTATCAATATGGAATGCCCTCCGCAGTATTTTGTATGTGCTTACTACGACTTTTCTTTGTTTTCTGTTAATATTTTCTTATCAGTTAATGAATGGCCTTCGCACTTCTTTGTATGTCCCTATTTCGTCTTTTCTCTGTTTTCGGTTAAAGTTCTCTTATTCAGTTTGGAAATTTCTTCGCGAAAGGTGATTAATTTCTTCGCGAAAAGGCTCCAGTTTTTTTCTTCAAGATTGTTATTTATGTTATTTTTGAAAGAACTTATTACAAGTGTTTATTTAAAAAAAACAGTGTGAACCAAGATGTCGAACGCAGCAAGTATGTTTTTAACGTGTTAATTTTTTTAACGATCAACATTTTCGAGAATTTCAAAAGAAAGCAGTGAAAGATCGGAACCATTTTCACCGTCCTGTTCGTCCTATGCTCCATCTGGATCTGAGCCAGAGGAACTATCACCGCCACCGTCTACATCGCGTAAGAGATTGAGTAACCCTTCAACGTGGAAAGTAAACATGCGAAAACGAGCCAGGAATTCAGGGAAATCCTACAAAACCAAGAAAGGGAAAGTGGTCCATGAAAAAAAATTTTCTTCTTTTAACTGCTCCTGTGCAAAAAAATGCTCTACATTTTTATCGTTGGCACAAAGGGAAAAGCTTTTTAAGAAATTTTATGGTCTAGAAAATTTTGAGTTGCAAACGGTGTACATTAGGGAATGTGTACAGGTTAAAGAAAAGTCAAGAGTGCACATAAAGAACGCGACAACATCCAGGCGTAGTTATAGCCGCTTTTTTTACCTTCCGGATGAACGTGGAAGGAACATTCAAGTGTGCAAAAGCTTCTTCCTAAAGTCTTTTGAAATTTCAAATGGAAGACTCAGTAGAGCTTTAATGGGCAAAGAAAAAGGTAGTCCCCCTCACAAAGACCAAAGAGGTAAAGCATCGTCTGCGAACAAGACACCAAATGAAAAAATTAAAAGAGTAGAAGCCTTCATACAAAATTTTCCTACGTACGCATCTCATTATGGGAGGGAAAAAGCTGGCACTAGACGGTATCTCTCACTAGACTTGAACATAAGACCGTATAAGACCGAATTGGAAAAGGAAAATCAACAATCTCCAGTATCAGCTTTTGTATTCCGAAAAATTTTTAATGAAAATTTTAATTTGCATTTTCACCCGTTACAGACAGTTGTCGCAGATGCGATGAATTTCAAATTAAGCTAAAACATGTTACTGGCGAAGAAAAGCGAAAGCTTGAATTAGAAAAAGAGTTGCACCATAGGAAAGCTGAAGCTGCCAGAAAAAATATGAGACTGGATGCAGAGAGACCGAAAAACGCAGAGAACGACGTGACTGTCATTGCATTTGATTTAATGAAGACCCTACCAACGCCTGTTATTTCAACCGGAGTTTGTTATTATAAACGGCAACTCTGGACATACTGCCTTGGTGTTCACAATCTGTCGACAAACGATGCTTTCTTGTATGTCTGGGATGAAACCATAGCCTCAAGAGGAGCCCAAGAAATTGCATCATGCCTGATGCATTTAATAAAAACCAATGTTAAAACCAAAAATCTGATAATGTATAGCGACCAATGCGGAGGACAAAACCGCAACATAAAAATGTATAGCTTCTGCAATTATATCACCAGCTCTTCTAATTTTTCGGTCGATCGAATTGACCATAAATTTTTGGTTTCTGGCCATTCATACCTGGCCTGTGACGAGGATTTTGGCCTTATCGGGAAGCGGAAAAAGTATCATAGCAACATTTACTTACCTGATGATTGGTTGGCAGTTTTTAAAGATGCTAGGAAAAAAAAACCGTTCATTATAATCAAGATGCGAAATGAAGACTTCTTTTCATCAAAGCAGCTTGAAGAACGCATTACAAACCGCAAAATCAATGCAGAAAAGGGAAAGGTTGAGTGGTTGAAAATACAATGGATACTAATATCCAAAGATCTGCCCTACATAATGCGCTATAAATATTCTAACAATGAGGATCCTGCCCTTTACGAGGTAAATCTGGCAAAAAGGAATGCAAGTAATTTGAACAAACCGTTATCGATTCTCTACCCCAGTCGTCGACCAATCAATAACGAAAAGAAACAGGACCTTATTGACTTATTGCCATTTATTCCACCAATCTGCCACGATTTCTATAGAAATTTGATATTCTCAAAGGAAGCTGAAGATTTAGGTTTGTTTGGAGGTTCCCCACCAGGAGAAATTTATGCCAGTTAATGATCTTATTTTTAAATTTTTTTAATTGTTAAGATATTTTCGTAAGACTTGCATTTTTTTTGTTAAAATGTTTATATTCTGTTTTTAATTTGCAAAGTTTTAAGAAATAAAAATTTGTTATTATGACCTAACCCACATTTTATTTTCAAAACCATGGAAACTCTTCAGTGGAAAAGTGGTCCAACCCACACGATTTTACTAAAAATGGCAGAATTTCCAAAAAATTTGTTGTTATTGTAAAACCTTACACCATTATGAAGAATCTATTACCATTATTCAAAAATTTATAATAAAAAATGTACCTCTTAGCCCTCTTTGAATTTCCGCGAAATCATTTAAATCGTTTCCCGCAAAAAATCATTTTTGGGGTTAGACCACTTTTCCTCTCAACGCCTCATATGTAGAATATAAACAAAAATACCATTTCATAACACTTACGTGAGCATTGGATGCCGGAAACCTATGTAAATAACATGAAATTCACTAACAAACATAAAACACGCGACATCACCACACGGTCTTAACCTAGACTGAAACGTCAAAACGAAACATGTGGAAACGTAAACAACTCAAACAACTTACGCAGTTCTAAAAACCTCCGCCCGTCACCGGTAGATGGCGCCATGCAGAAGTTAAGTGCGGTTCGTAATTGATGGCAACCTCGCACCAACGGTTTAAATCCCGGATAAAAAGCGGAGAAAAATTGGGGATATCACCAGTAGTTGGGATCAACTTATACATCCTCACAAGTCAGGCAGACCTTATCAGATTGAAAAGAGAGTAGACGAACAAGGAAAAGTAAGTGATCCAAACCAAACAAGGTTCTAGAAACCTATGTGTTTTCTGGGAGCTTGAGTTTGAAAGTGGTCATAGTAACCCATCAAACTCAAGTTCGAATTTGCCAAACCGAACAAGGTTCTAGAAACCTATCGGTTCTCTGCGTTGGGAGCTCGAGCTTGAAAGTGGTCATAGTAACCCATCAAACTTGAGCTCGAAGCTGCAAAACCGAACAAGGTTCTCGAAACCTATCGGTGCAGTAAGGAACTTCGTGTTGAAAGAGGTTTAGTAACCCATCAACTAGAGTCCGAAATATCCCATCGAACAAGGTTCTAGAAACCTATCGATTTTGGGGAGAACTTCTAGTTGAAAGTGTTCGCCAGAACCCATCAACCTAGTTCCAAGTACGCCGTCGTCATTGAAGTGGCTATTTCGCAGTGTCGGGGACGTCGCAAATAACATTGGAGGAGGCGTTGCGCGATTCCAGGGCCGGACCGAAGACGATTACCTTGGAAGAATACCGGGCCAGGAATCGGGGCAAGAAGGAGGTCGTCGTGTCACCAGCAGTGGAACAAGAGCGTCCCGTCAAGTACCGTACTGGGGTGGAGGCCAATTTCAGGCGGGCCTAAGAAGACGTTCGGCGTCGTCTGCTGCTGGCGGTAGGTAAGGAGGAGCGACTACGGATCAGCAGGGAGATCCAGCGGCTCCATAATGACCGCTTGAAGTACCGCCGTACTAAGAGGAGTAACAATAAAAATAAAAAGGAATTGTAAATTAGGTTAGGGTTAAGGAATGAAATAAATAATGAATAAATTAGGATTAAAACATAAACTGGAAATTTGGAAATAAAAGGAAAATTAATTAGGTCAAGAAGTAAAGTAAATTTGAATCTGTCTGAGTAGTGGAATGTTAAAATAATTAGTAGCTTAGTTTATATAAAGAATGAAACGATTGGTCGCGTGGACGTTTGATTTGTATAAAATATTCGGAAGATAACTAGTAGATTGGTCACATTGGTATTTGATTTGTATAAAATATTAGGAAATTAATTAGTAGATTAGGTTATGTAAAGAATGAAACGATTGGTCACATGGACATTTGGATTGTATAAACCTTTAGGAAAATGAATGAAAATGAAAATGAGAATTGTAAGTAGTATATGCACAATAATAAATATTAAGCCAACCCAAAGTTTGTATAAAGCCTACCCTCAAGATTGAACTAACAACTGGTTAACACTGAAAATAAAAACTATAACAAAACGGAAAAATAATATATAGCAGCATTATAATCCTTATAATTGTGATAATTCTGATATACCTTTCCGGAGGAGTGCTTTCCTGTCACTCGTCCCGGTATTTCGAAATGAATAAGTGTTTCGAACTTTATTTACACAAAAAAAATAAGTTGAAATTCACGTTATCTATTTTTATTTCTGAAATGTTAGTTTGTAGCTTCACAATATTTTTCAGATTTTTATTTTAAGTTCAATTTATATTTTACACACCCGGGATATAAATACCGGCTAGTCTAATCCTCTTTGAGGTTTTAGACACCTCTCTAGCCACCGAGCGCGTCCACAGGTTGCGGATATTGGAAGTCCAGGGGAAATTTCTCTTGGATCGTCGAGGAGTAGGCAGAAGAGTACAAGTTGAACTCGGGAAGCTCAATACTCCCGCGGACAATGGGAGGACCTTTTTATATATGGAGGGTTTGAGCCAAATTCAAATTACCCCAGGTGGTGCGGCGACTCAGTCGTCGAATCCATCCACCTCTTCGGAGGTGGCCGTGCCCCATTCGGATTCTGGGGGGTGCACATTCAAGCCTGTGACAGCAACGACGGTGGAACACTTGGCCAGCGTTGCGGTGGATGCTACAAGTGGGAGGCAACAAGGCACAGGTGGGTCGTTAAGCCTCTCTACAGGCCTGGAGTTAAAGCTCCTAACTGACGACGGCATGTCCGTCAACAGTACAGGAACCATTGACTCTGAGGCCGAAAAGAGAATGCTGGGCGAGGCTACAGAAACCAAGGCCTCTGAGAAGAAGAAGAGAAAGCCGACCAAGGCGCAAGTGTCCCTTAAGAGGTACAAAAGCGCCAAGGCCAGTTTGAAAAAACTCTTGCTGAGGAAGCCCGAAGAGCTCTCTGATAAGGAGAAGGGCTACTTGGCAAGAAGCAGGAGGATTGTCGCCGATTTCGGGAAGAATATCGCTTCGCAGAAATTGGGGACAATCGTTGAGGAGCTCCCAGGACCCTTAAGGTCCGAAATCGGAGCTAGGGGCAAGAGCGCCAAACTACACCGGTCCAACGCTGTTGCCTACTCACCCTCAGGAAAACCCCCACAGCCGACTTCCCAGAAGAAAGCTAAAAGGGAGCGATCCAACGAGGAGGAGGGGAAAGCAGCAAAAAAGGCCAAAACGTCGTCGGTAGACCAAGCGCCCACCGATTGTCAGATGGCTATCATAGATCGATCAGATCTAACTGGCAAAATATCTGGCGAAAGGTGGGAAATGGTCGAGACGAGGCTTCTGTATGCGATGGCGAGGGAGCAGAGTCGAGTCAAGGTCATTGGCTGCTCGGGGAGTAAATCCGTTGATTTTCTGAGCCGTGTAGTCGAGGGCCTTGGCGAACTTTGGCCAGGAGCCAAATTGGAGGTGATTCCGAAATCGGAGCTACCATTGCGGAAATTGGCGCTTTTGTGGATTCCTAGTGGAGGACGAAGCCACAATGAAGTTGATTTCCAGGCAGAACGGTTTGGACACGAGCAAATGGAGAATTATCTCCTCCAGCAAGTGTCCAAACGGAATTGGCAAGGACCTTGTCGTGACAGTAGACGACTTGTCCTTCGTCAAGTTAAAGGATTCAAGGGGAAGCATCAAATTCG
Organism: Chrysops caecutiens; assembly: GCA_963971475.1. Classification (NCBI taxonomy): domain Eukaryota; kingdom Metazoa; phylum Arthropoda; class Insecta; order Diptera; family Tabanidae; genus Chrysops; species Chrysops caecutiens. Next base: position 50,038,169 of record OZ020567.1, on the reverse strand, counting down.
GCTTTAGTACAGCAAAAGTGAAGCTTCCAAATGAATCCAAGGGCGGCACCGAGGAGGCTGCAAGCAGTGCAAAGTAATTTGCACCACTGCGAAGCGGCCACCGAGGATTTGATGCTGTATATGGAGGCAAATGTAGTAGACGTGGCCTTAGTACAGGAACCGTGGTTCTCAGGGGACAAAATCCGAGGACTTAGGTCAAAAAATTATAGTCTACTTCACTCAAGCACAACAGGTAAAAAAAGAGCGTGTATAGTAGCAAAGAGATCATTAAACCTCACTCTACTTTCACAGCACAGCACAAATGACATGGTGGTGGCAGTACTAGAGGAGAGGGGCAAAACTAACCTGCTCCTGGCCTCAACGTACATGCCATACGAGGAAGGAGGCCCCCCATCAGCAGCGGTTCGGGCCCTGGTAAAAGAGGTCGAAGTTAGAGGATGGCACATGGTGATGGGATGCGACGCGAATGGTCATCACGTCCAATGGGGAAGCAGTGACATCAACAGAAGGGGTGAGTCAATTCTAGAGTTTATAATTGCTACCAACCTAACAATTTGTAATCGGGGTGACACACCCACCTTTACTAACAAAATTAGGGAGGAGGTAATAGACCTTACATTGGCCACTAACACTATTAATTTAAACGTAGAAAACTGGAGAGATTCTCCCGAGCACTCCTTTTCGGATCATGGGAGAATTCTCTTCGACATTAACCGGAAGGTTCAGGTAGGAAAACCCTACAGGAATCCAAGGAACCCGGACTGGAATAGATTTTCCACCAAAGTGGAGAAGGCAATGAAAACAAAGAGCACACAGTGCTTCGGTACCTATCTCCACACGGTGGCGGACCTGGAAAAGTCCGTAAAACAACTTTGCGAGACTTTGCTAAAAGCCTTCCAGAAAACCTGCCCAATAAGCAGAGCTCGAAGGGAAACCAATAAGTGGTGGAACAAAGAGCTCAAGCAACAGAGGGACGCTACTAGAAGGCTTTATAACAAAGCAAAGAAAAGTAAAGAAGAGGAGGACTGGGCTAATTACAAGCGCAGTTTTAATGAGTATAAGAATAAGATAAGAAAGGCAAAATGGGACTCCCTGGTCGACTTCCTTAACTCTATAGAGGACGTGAACGAGGCCTCAAGGTTCAGGAAAATTCTTTCCAAAGTCGTCATAGTCACGGGAAACCTGAGGACGGAGTCGCGCAAGGAGACACTAGAGCTGCTGATGGAGACTCACTTCCCGGGCTGCCTGACAATATGGGGCGAGGAAGAGAGCCCAATGATCAGGATTAGTCCAAAGGATGTAACAACAAGGGACGCCATCACCAAGGAGAAGGTAATATGGGCGGTGAAAACATTCGAGCCATACAAATCTGCGGGGCCGGATGGAATCACACCAGCCATGCTGCAAAATTCGATAGGCAGCATAGCAGAGGTACTGACGAGCATCTTTCAGGGCTGTTTATCATAAGGATACATCCATGAAACATGGGGAGAGGTAAGGGTTGCCTTCATACCCAAATCGGGGAGGTTGAGCAACACTACACCAAAGTACTTTAGGCCAATTATTCTCTCCTCGTTCCTATTAAAGACAATGGAGAGACTTTTGGACCTTAACATTAAGCAGACCACCAAAATAGAGGAGGAGTGTGTAGCACAGCACGCTTACCTTAAAGGTTAATCGGTGGAAAGTGCACTGCATGAAGTTGTCGGAACGATTGAAAAATCGCTCCAGCAAAAGGAATGCACTAGGGGCGTTTCTGGACGTAGAGGGAGCGTTCAACAACGTCAAGACCAATGCAATAAAGGAGGCATTAATGGAGCTGAAAGTGGAGCCCACCATCACATACTGGATAATAAATATGCTAAAAAGCAGAATTATCAGTGCAGAGATGGGGGGAACACAAAATCAGAAGACAGGCGACCAGGGGTATACCACAGAGAGGGGTAATATCCCCACTTTTGTGGTGGATCGTAATCAACACGATCTTAAAAGAACTCAGGGGTAGGAGAGTTAGGGTCACCGCCTACGCAGATGACGTAGTTATACTGACAACAGGCAAAGATCTACAAACGATCTGCGATCTGGGGAAGCTTTAAGAGAAACGAGCAACTGGGCGAAGAGAAATGGCCTAGGGATAAACCCGGAAAAGACGAAGCTAGTTCTCTTCACCAGAAGGTATAAGATACCGAAGGTCAGACTACCAAAGGTGAAAGGACGGGTACTAGAGAGAGAGGCGAAGTACTTAGGAGTCATCCTGGACTCTAAACTCACTTGGAGGAGTAACGTGGAGGAAAGAATGAAAACATATGTAGGAAAATGTTCGGTAGGAATTGGGGTCTGCAACCAAAGATCATACACTGGATTTACACAACGATTGTCAAACCCATTATCACATATAGAGCCCTTGTGTGGTGGAAAGCCATGGACAAGGAGACGAACAGACAGATGCTGGGAAAGGTGCAGCGACTAGCAGCGATAGGTATAACGGGAGCGATCAGAAGCACACCTCAGGCGGCGCTGGAGGCGATCTTAAATTTTCAACCGTTAGACCTATTTATAAAGGCCCTGGCAGCCACAACAGCCCTACGGCTGAGAGAAACGAAACTGTGGAGGCATACAGGCCAAGGGCATGCTAGTGTACTGGAAGAGATAGTAAAAATGGGATGTACCATGGAAACCGGAGTGCTACATCAGCGCACGGACCATATGGCCGCAAAGCAATGGCTGGAGATCAAAATCCCAACCAGAGAGGAATGGGAAAATGGTCCCATTTTTGAAAAAGACGAAATAAGCGTCTTTACGGACGGCTCAGTCACTGAAACGGGGACTGGAGTCGGTAAATTCTCTGAGATACTAGAGGTCAAGGAGTCGCACAGACTCAACAAAGGCTGTAGTATATTGCAGGCGGAAATTAACGCGATAGAGAGAGCAGCAAGACTAAAGCAGCTGACCGACGAAGAAATTCTGAAGGTCACAATCTACAGCGACAGCCAGGCGGCTCTTAGAACACTGGAATCTAAGACAATCAAGTCAAAGGCGGTGATGAGTTGCCGAGGAGCACTATCTTGGATCCGAGACAAAGTCAGCCTCTGTTGGATGCCCGCACACAGCAATGTGGAAGGGAATCTACAGGCGGATAAACTGGCAAGGATCGGAACCGAAATTCATAGTACTGAAGAAGCCAACTCTACAAAGCCACAGATGAGGTTGTTGAAAGATACCATCGGCAGAGTAATTCGGGAACAACATGGCAAGGGATGGAGAAACAGAGACGACTGCTTCAACTCAAGGCATTTGTGGCCCAGAATTGAGGAAACAAGAACGGCGGGCTTGTTAAGAGCAAAAAAGACCTCAGTCCGGACCATCACAATGGTTATTACAGGACACTGTCCGGTCGGGAGAAACCTCCAGAGGTGGAGGCTCATAAGCAACAGTCTCTGTAAGGAATGTGACGATAGATTCCCATGCTGATACGGTATTCAGTCCAGCGTGGGAACATTGCCCGAAGTATCCTATTTTCAGCTAGCGTGAGAATACTTCATGAGGTTTCGTATAGTCGACCGTTTCTGGGAATAGCGTCTGGCACGTGGTAGCTTACGCATTTAAAATGCCTCTCAAGGCTATTACTAAAAGAAAACGGATGATATTATACCAGAAAACTAGGGAAAATATGTCCGGGTAATGAAAACCGAATTGCTCCATGAAATTTATCGCTACTAATCTTGCCTTGAATCTATAGACTTCTCCATTTTCTTGTCATTTTGGATGAATATGAGTTTTTTCTGATGGTAGATCTGCTAAGTCCCATGGCTTCAAGCCATTGATTTCAATAAGAGTTATCCAATGCTTATTTCCACGTTAGTGGCTCTTGAATTTGAATTCTCGTATGGGTGTACATATCGTAGTCTTGAAATTTGATTGACAATTTCGTTACTCCCGTTGGTTTACCAGAAGACTCCTGAATTTCTTGAAATTCTTCTTGTATTGTGTCTTGAGTTTTATTTTGTCTTCTCTCTTGAGAATCTTGTTCGGGATCTGAAAACCAGGGAACTAATTCTTGTTGATTTGCATGATTAGTTAACTTTCTGATCATAAAACATTCTCTACTTTTTCCAACTTTTTGAAATTTTTGTATAATATCCAATAAAATTCAGTTTCTGTGAGTTTGGGAGCCTAGTTCTCACTCTTTTCTTTCGGGATTTCATCCCTAACTTTAGATCCAAGAACAAGTAAATATTTTACCAGGTTTCAAATGGAGTTTACTTTTCAAGTGACGCTCTAGGAGACCTGTTCTGCAGATAACCTGCTGTTGCTGAAGCTTGAGCCCAAAATCTTCTTGGCAGACTTGCTAGTTTATTTGCATGATTAGTTAACTTTCTGATCATGAAACATTCTCTACTTTTTCCATCTTTTTGAAATTTTTGAGTTCAACAACTGGTATCCTTTGGTGTCAGGATAATATCCAATAAAATTCAGTTTCTGTGAGTTTGGGAGCCTAGTTCTCACTCTTTTCTTTCGGGATTTCAACCCTAACTTTAAATCCAAGAACAAGTAAATATTTTACCAGGTTTCCAATGGAGTTGACTTTTCAAGTGACGCTGTAGGAGACCTGTTCTGCAGATAACCTGCTGTTGCTGAAGCTTGAGCCCAAAATCTTCTTGGTAGACTTGCTACAAAAAGCAGGCATTTGGCCTTATCGAGTATGCTCCTATTTTTTCTTTCGGCAACACCATTTGGTTGAGGTGTAAACCGACAGGCAGCTTGGCGTCTTATACCTGCTCATTCTAAAAATTTCTTGATCTCCGTATTTATATACTCCATTCCGTTATTTCATCTGGAAAACTTGATTTTTGAATCTAACTGATCTTCAACGAGGCTTTTATACACTTCACAATAAATTTTGGCTTCATCCTTACTCTTGAAAAATAAGATTGTCGTGGATTTACTTACTCATTGACAAAAAAATAAAAAATTACCCATTGATGGATTTTGCCTCATAAGAACATTTCAGTACGTATGGATTAGTTCGAGAGGTCGACTTGACGTACTACTTGACTTAGGAAAAGGTTGCCTGGACTGCTTACCTTTTAGACATACCTCACATGGGTAATTTAACATATTTACGACATTGTAGCCATCGACTAGACGATGTAAGTTCACCATTGAGGGTTTACTTGATCTACATAAACATGGGAGTAGAAACATTAAACCCCACTAAAACTGTCAGAATAAAGATTCTTTATTTCTTAAAATTATGAAATTAATTTCACGGAATTTCACAAACTGGCAAAAGAACTTTGTGAAGCCAAATGGTTGCGATGCCTATTGAAAGAACTTGGCCATTCTTGCCAAACATCAACAATAATTTACGAGGATAATCAATCATTTATCAAGGTGGCAGAGGAGCTACGTGAACACAAACGAATGAAACACATTGACTTGAAATGTAAATTCATTCGAGAAGCTGTTGCGAAAAAGGAAATAAAATTGAACTATATTTCAACCAACGATCAGGTTGCAGACATCATGACAAAGGGTCTTGGAAAAAATTTATTTCAAAAACATCGAGAGAATTTAAATTTAAATTAATAGAGATTTCATCTCTAGATTTGATTTTATTGATAAAATGTTTTAAATGTTCATTGTTACCGGCCAATATTTCTGTGATAATTTGTATAACAAAGAGCACCGATAAAGTGCTCTGTAATTATCTGTATAATTAAAACGCCCTTTTTGGCGATTAGATTTAGGCCAACATTCGGGGCGATTCTGGGCACTTTCGTTAAGTTAACAGATTTCTGTTAAGAAAGTTAATGATTTGGTTTTTAACAGAATTCTTTAAGTTGGTATTCTGGCCAAAATTTACTGACAAATCTGTTACGAAACCGGTTTTGTTCCAAATCTCTCAACTTTCTTAACAAAAAACCTTTTACGTTTAAGTTGAAGAATTTCCAACAACAGAATCTGTTAAGTGTGCACAGAATTGCCCCGATTATTTTCCAATTGCCTGATTATTTATACAAATTTATCTTAAAGTTAATAACATTATTGGCATGGTTTCCCATGAGAAATTGAATGAGTTGATTGCACAAAGTTCAGTCAGAACCGTTATGCAATCAATTAATTCTCATGACCTATTTGAGGTTCAGTAACTCTATGTTCTGAGGAGCTATGGTAAGTAATGAACATTTGCATTCCTTGCTTCTTAATTGTCTTAGTTTAAGTAAGTATCTTCATAATAGTTGTCAGTGTCTTTACTAATAATCTTTTGAAACAACTTCTTAAATACTTTTTTTAACCGATCACACCGATCACTATTCGTTTTTGCTCATCTTTGTCTTAATTAATCTTTTTCAATTAAGTGTCTGCACTAATGCCGTTTAATTATGTTTGATAATGTTTGTCTACGCTAATGGTCTATACTAATTAGCTATAGTCATTACCACCGTTGAAGAAAAAATTTTGACGTGAAAACGTCTTTCTTCTCGTTGAGTATGTACATTGGTGGCCAGTTTAATATTCTTGTGTTACAAAACACCGTCATTTTTCAATCGCTAATAACTACGACAATAGTAATCTGATAACAACGGTTGATGTCACAGTGGATGGAGCATATTTGTACGTATTTACTATCTGGAATTCGTTTTGCCAGTGACGTCATCGGGCTAGTGTAAGCGCCTACGCGTATCTTTGTAAAAAGCATGAAAAAAGCTACCAGCACCTAAAGCGAAACTATTAAAATATTCTCCGGAATATAAGCAAAAATCAGTATGAATTTTCAAATCGAAAATTTAGGAAATATATCGTTTCATATGAGGCGTAAATATTCACCGAATTGTAAAAACCTCAAATCGGAGAAAACCCGCATTAAACCAAAAATGTTCAGTGCCGAGCACGTGTGAGAAAAAAGAATAAATAGAAAAACGGCGGAAAAAAGTAAATTTGTGATTTATCCATTCTGTAACCGTACTACTCTCCATAACCATTGTAAATAATAGCTCGATAATTGAAGTACATATTAGTACCAAAATATTGTTGTAATTTTTTTAAAGTTAACGTCATCGGGCTAGTAAATCGGAGGTACGCATAATTGTTGTTAATAAGCAGTGTGTAAAATTATAAATCAGTGTAGCGTGAGAACGAGAAGAGAAGACCTACCAGGGCCTTAAGTCAAACAATAAAAATATTTGCCAAAATATAAGCAAAAATCGGTATTACATTGTAAAAAATTAAAGATATCGTCGCATATGAGTCGTAAATATGCGCCGAATTATATAAAACGCAAATCAGAGAAAGCTTGCAGGAAAACGAATTTAAAAAAACCTCAAATGTCCAGTGCCGAGTAATTATTTATCTTTTCTGTCACCGTACCACTCTATATAACCATTGTATAAGAGACATTGATTCAAGAACATGCTAATAAAAAACACTTATTGTAATTTTATCCCGAAGTTTTCATAGAAAATGTACGGTGTGCACCTTGACTGGGCCTTTCGTTTTTTTTTCCTTGCTTTAAACGAGTCCTCTATATCATCCAGTGTAGGTAGTATCTCCTTGTGTTGTTTGTAAAGCTTGTCTGCAGCTTCAAGGAATTCATCCAAGTTGTCCTCTGTTTTAGTTGTACTCTGACAATAATAATTAGCAAAGAATAAATTTTTATCTCACGTCATCTACATGCAACAAATATTCATTCGTTCACAACCACTCACTCTTTACGTACCTGTGACGTCATCCAGATATAAGAAAAAAATACTGTATATATATATCTATATAAGCGAAAGAAATACTCATTCGATTGCGATCACCATATGCGAATCTTGGAAAACAAAACACCTGTAATTCCGATGGAAGACAAAATATTTGATCGTTCAAACGCTATTGTAAAACACCTGTAATTCCGAAGGAAGACAAAACAATTGCAAAACACTTGCAATCCCCAAGAATCTTAGCAGCGAATAAGAATTGGACATAAGGACGCAAGTACCTTCTTGTACTGGTCATTCTAGTTTGGACTTCCGAAAAACCTCCTTCAGATAGCCAATCATCAGACACAGAAGTAACAAGCGATAGTGCTTGTCAAGAACCTTGCATACAAAAGTGTTCAAATAAATAAATTATTAGTTAAAGATAAATATAAGAGTTGTCATTATTAGTGAAGGATAAAAAGAGTCGCGAAAGTGAAACTTTAATCAATGGTTTGTCGAATTATGTCAAACTTTAATAACGCGATAAATACCTTTCCACTTTTCGGAAAGTTAGCTGTCGATTAACGTCAATTGTAACGATCGTTTTCAGTTACATTGTGACAATCGTCCTTAGATACAGTGTGACGACCGTGTTACGGCGCAACCCAACTTTGATATGGGCGACCACCAGACGTGGCGATCAAAAACCAATTAAGTCGCGACGGGACGCGATAAGAATGACCCTCGATGACATCCAACTCCACAGAAAAATTGAAGCATAGAGTTTAGTGGTAGATCGGCACTGGTGAATTTGTAAGCGACAATTCGCAGAAGTCAGTTTTTCTAGAGTTCGTAAAGTAGTTTTGTGTAAACTATTCTAAGACCAAAACTAAATTTAAAGGAAAAGTTGTGTTTACTTTTTGCATGATGAAATGATTGTATACTTTCATACTTTTGAAAGATAAACAAAAGAAACTAAATCGTCTTGTTGTGAACAAAATAAATAAAATGAGCATAATAGCAAATAAGTGAATTAAGTATTGTTGAATTGGAAAAATATATTTTGTACGCGAGAATTTTCGAGACTTTTTAATTATTGAACAAGATGGACTAAACCATCCTGAAAAAAACTCCGTGAGTGTCATGCCAAAAATAAGTCTTAGTTTGCCGTCTTGTTACACAATATATATCGAATTTTTTTTTAAAACGTCTTTCTTCTCGTTGAGTACATTGGTATCCAGTTTAACTTTCTTGTGTAACAAAACACCGTCATTTTTCACATTGGATGTCCAGTGCCGAGTAACGTGACGTGACGTGACGTCATCGGGCGAGTGTAAGCGCGGACGCGTGATTGTTGTTAATTAGCGTTGTGTTAAGTTATTTATAAGTGTAGCGTGAGAAAGCTTTTAGCCAGGACGTTGATTTGGGTGTCATTGTAAAGGATTTGGAAAGAGCTATCAGGAACTGAAGTGAAACAATAAAAATATTGGCCGAAATATAAACAAAAATTGGTATGAATTTGAAATTGGAAAAAAAGTTAATGATATCGTCTCATCTGAGTAGTAACTATGCACCGAATTGCAAAAATCTTAAATCGGGTAAAACTCGCATCAAAACAAATTTAAAAAACCAAAAATGTTCAGTGCCGAGCAAGTGACGGAGCTATGGCGGCATGGAAGAAAAAATGAAAAAACGGCGCAAAACAATAAACTTGGGATTTATGTATTCTGTAACCCTAGTACTTATATATAGTGATGATTGTATTTAAGAGATTTATAATTAAAGAACATGTTAGTACGAAACACCTATTATAATTTTTTTGACGTGAAAATGTCTTTCCGCACGTTAAGTACACTGATAGCCGGTGATACTTTCTTGCGGTAAAAAATACAGTCAAAATTCAATCGCTAATAACTACGACGCTCATAATGCGATAGCAACGATCGAGGACACTGTGGATAGAGCATGCTTGTACCTGTTTATTGTGCAGCGTTTGTTTTGCTCGTAACGTCATCGGGCTAGTATAAGCGCCTACGCATGATTTTTGTTGATTAGTATAGGGTAAAACTATAAATTAGTGTAACGTGAAACGCGTTAGGACGTAGATTTGGGAGTCATTGCATAGAACTTTAAAAGAACTATTGGGACCTAAAGTAAAGCAATAAACATATTTGCCGAAATATAAGTACAACTCAGCAATAAATTGAAAACTGGGAAAAATAAAAATATCGTCTTGTACGCGTCGTCAATATGCGCGGAATCGAATAAAACGCAAACCAGAGAAAGCTCGCATCAAAACGAATTATAAAAACCCAAAATTCCCAGTGCCGATCAGGGCTACGGCGGCATCGAAGAAGAAATGAAAAAGCGGCGGTAAATAATATACTTGTGATTTATCTATTCTGTCTCCGTTCTACTCTATACAACCATTGTATTAAAGAGATTGATTTAAGTACATACTAATGAGAAACACTTATTATAGTTTTATCCCCAAATTTTCACGGAAAATCTACGGCGCGGACCTTGACTACGCCTTTCGGTTTTTTTACATTAAACATTGGTAGAAAGAAGAAACCTTATTACAACCCACAATACCTGACAACAGATAATCAACGGCGAAATAGCGAGGCTTCTAAAAGAAAATATCGTTGAACCCAGTTGGAGTCAGTGGAACGCTCCATCATTAGTGGCACCGAAGAAACCTGAGCCCGATGGCATAAAAGGATGAAGAATAGTCGTCGACTATAGAAACCTCAATGAAGTAGCTGAAGTAGATGCCTATCTGCTGGGTAGGATAGAGGATATCCTAGATCAGGTAGAAAACTCCTTCTCGATAATAGACCCCACCAGCGGTTATCACCAAATAACAATGAAAGCTGAAGATAAAACGGTATTTAGCCACTTACCCGTCAAAATGATGCTGTTCGGGTTAAATGAGCGCCAGCCACATCGCCAGCGCCTAGCAAATCACGTCTTATCAGGATTACAGGGCTTACATTGTTTTGTCTATCTGGATGACGTGAGGTATTGCAAAGATCAACTAAAAATTAATCCGAAGAAGTGTAACTTTCTCAAGAGAGAAATGATATATTTTGGACACAAATGCGGTATAGGGGGGGTAGCGCCCAACCCAAGTTCATTAAAAAGAGTGAGACAATTTCGAATACGAAAAACCATCAGACAGGTGCAATCATATCTAGGATTAGCGAATTATTACCGGAGATTCATGAAAGGTTTCTCCAAAATTGCTGCATCAATCAACAAATTACTGAGAAAAGACATCGAATTTAACGAGGATGAACATTGTACGCTGGCATTCAATAATTTGAAAGAAAAATTGACCACGCCGCGGCAGACCACTTACAGTTTACACTGATCAAAAACCACTACGTGGGGCGATACAGAGTGTTATGAAAATTCTATATTTCAACTCTTGAAATGTAGAATTTCAACTGAAAAAATTTTTATTTGTGTTAGTTTGCCTGTGAGGTTCTTTCGAACCATGTTCAGGAAGCTGGAGATATGGGGCATTTAGCCCGCTTTACCTCATGATAGATGATTTTCTTCCCTGTTAGGCCTCGAGGCCAGGTCAGGTCGTTGAGGGTATATGGCCTTACGGCCAAGTTATCCGAGTCAAAGAAACACACTCGTTCGAGGAGCCGTAGTGTATTTCTGACTAACTTCTGTACATTTTTGGACCTTAATTTATACTTAAATCTAGCTTACTCACTACTTTTCCCTACTTCTTATTTTTCTAGAACTTATTCTGGTGAAATGCAATTTCCGTCGATTGGGTCATTGATCGGGAATTATTGAAACCGATCAATGTTCCAATCGACGTTGACCTAATTTCATTTTCATAACTTTTCTTGAGTCAGCATTTCTGCTGACTTCGGCGAAAATTCCACACGCTTAATTTTTTCCGGAGTCAGCGGAAATGCCGACTCGGAAAAATATTTTTCAAAACTACATTTTTTTCAAACTACAGCATTTCTACTGACTCAGGTGTAAATATTTTTAAAATATTTGATGACCTTCCCAACGGTTAATGCCCTTATGGAAGGTCATGGTTCCCTTCAAAGGAACCCAAATTTTGGTTCCTAACAGGAGTAAGGACTAGTCGGATATTGCGTTTATGGCATAAATTGTCAGATTGCACGTTCGACATTCATTATAAAGAAGGGAAAAAAAAACTTACGCTGATGCCTTGAGCGGAATTTCATAAGAAGTTTTGGCAATCATGAAAAGCCTCAACTACCTTTTGATAAAATATGCAAAGATATTGTGGGGCCCGTGCCGGAAGCAACGTGCGGAAATATATATATACTGAGCTTTGTCAATGATCTCAGAAGATTCATGGATGTCGTACCACTGACGAACCCAGAGACGAAAACCGCAGTGTTACGAGAAGTCGCGACAATGTTGCATAGAAAAATAATATTTTTCAACGGTCGCAACAATGTTGCAATCTGCGTTGCATTGTCGCGGCACTCGTTGTTATCAGACCATTAAATATTGTCTGGAGTCAGCAAAATGAATGTGGCCTTCACTCCAGGCAGTATTTGGTCATCATTCCTTTTGATGACCGATCCCTTCACTCATTCGTTCAGCAAAAGTCGTTTGGATTGGTCGTACTAGCTCCTAATTGAAAAACTGTTGAAAGTTCATTTTGATAATTGCTCAAGCTCTAATTGTACAAGAACTGTTTCAAAAAAAAAATATATTAAAGCCCAAAATAAAAAGGTGTTTTTAATTAATACGCTCGTGCTCTATAATATGGTCTACGCTACGTTCGAAAACAGTTTGTCAGGTAAACTGTCAACTTTAAAGAACTATCAAACAATTTATAAAATTTTTCTGCTCTCTCAAACAATTTTGGACTAAGTGCTCTCGAACATTTTTTGAATTTTAAACTTTGTGGAAAATTAATGCTGGTTTAGCTCTACTCAACAGCATCTCAGCTCGTGCTCTTAACATATGGTCATTCGAGCCGGATAACAGTTTATCCGGTAAACTGTCGACTTTAAAGAACTATAAAACAATTTATAAAATGTTTGTGCTCTCTCAAACAACTTTGGACTAAGTGCTCTAGAACATTTTTTGAATTTTAAACGTTGTGGCCAATTAATGCTGTTTTAGCTCTACGCTCCGCTTGTGCTCTTAACATATGGTCCTTCGAGCCGGCTAACAGTTTATCCGGTAAACTGTAAACTTTAAGGAATTATCAAACAATTTATAAAATTTTTGTGCTCTTTCAAACAACTTTGGACTTAGTGCTCTCGAACGTTTTTTGAATTTTATACTTTGTGGCAAATTAATGCTGTTTTAGTTGCGATTAATTTTAGAATTTTCTATGCTCTTTCAAACGATTAAATATTTGAATTTCGTTTGCGAGCTCGATCATTTTGGTACTCTTTCAAACACTTTTGTGCTCTTGAAGATTTTTCGAATTTGAATTTTTGGAAAACTTTTTCGATAATATTTGTGCTCGTTTAATTTAATTAAACTATTAAACTTTCGCGCTCTTTTGTAAATTTATAAATTTTTTAATGCTATTTTGAACAGTTTTTAATTTTGTCGGTGTACTCGTTTTAATACGTTTTTGTGCTCTTTTCGCGCTATCTCGATTACGATCAATTGTGCTCTTTTAAACTTTTCAATTATATTGTGAAATCGGTGCGCTCTTTCAAACTTTTCGTTGTCTTTCAAGATAAATTGATAAATTATTGATGCTCTTCATTTAAAAAAAAAAAATTTTTTGTGCTCTTTCAAACTTTTTAATTATGTTTTGAAATGGGTGTGCTCTTTTGAATTTTGCGCGCTCTTTCGAACAATTGTGAACTTTTTCGATAATTTTTGCTCTCTCAATTTAATCCGTTTTGTGCTCGTGATACAACAATGAATAAATGCTGGAAGCTGATGCTGTGGTATTGTTCGAAGTCAGAATATCACTCCAAGACGAGAGACAAGACTTCATTACTAGCATCGTGGAAGAATGTAAGTCCGTTGAATTTAGCAACCTTACTCTGATCCATTTAGAATCAAAGTTCACTGTTCTCGAGAAAACTTGGAAGGACTTTAATCAACAGCACGATGCATTGATCCATAAATATCCCCAGCTCTCTCTATATCAGCTCAGACTATTGCAAGAATAAAGTTTTCCGGAATATACTCAAAATGTATCCTGACGCTCGTGCTCTTCTTTTAAATAAAATTGAAGCTCTACGCTCTATAATACCGTCAAGCTAATCCGAAGCTCGTTGTTTAACGGGCATTTCTGGTCTTCATCTTTTTGAGAAGATCAAATTTAAGCCCTTCAGTGGGAAATATGACGACTGGGAAGAGTTCGATGATATGTTTCAAGCCATGGTTGCTAACAATCCTGATTTGCAGCCTGTCCTTAAAATGTCGCTCCTCAAAAACACAATGCAAGGAGATGCAGCTCGCTTGCAAGCAAACATGAAGGCAACCAATGCAAACTATCATATTGCCTGGGAGCTAATAGTTAGAAGGTACGAGAATAAGAGACTACTAATTTCTACCCAGCTCGACAAGCTCCTCGGCTCCAGCTCTACAATTGAATCTAATTCAAAAGGCCTTCATGATTTGCTGAACACTCTCCGTGAAGCTCTTGCTCGCTCAGTGCTCTTGGAGAAAAAACTGATGAATGGGATATGCCAATAGTTTACCATATTGTACAGCGGTTAAGCCCACCAGAAAAGAATGGGAAAGAAATCTTGGAGAAAACAATGATTTTCCTCAACTAAGCTCACTTCAGGAGTTCTTAAAGTCTGAAGCTACGACCCTAGAGAGCATCGAAATTACATCGGAAAAATCAATGAAGTTTAAGTCTTCAGCACCAACCTCTTCTCAGCACAGCTGTAGACAAAAATCTTTCTCTTCTCGTTCATTCGCCGCAACTGCTCATGCTCAAGCTCACTCAACAGCATCTCACGCAAGAATCTCATCGACATCTCAAGCTCTACCTCGTCAAGATCTACAGACCTCTAGAGCTCTTAAGCCAAGGATGAGGGGAGTTCGTGGTCCTGACAATCCTGGTCACACCTGTGACTGTCATCACTACATTTCGAGTTGTCACCAGTTTAGGTCTATCTCGCCGATGAAACGTCATAATCTGGTAATAAGTACCCGATTATGCACCAATTGTCTTGAGAGACATGATGTGCAGACATGAAGGAGTAAAAAATTATTTTGGCACTGTGGTATCAAACATCACACCTCGATACATCTCGATGATACTACAGCTGCAGCTCAACAAGCTCAAACATCAGCTCCAGCGACGTCAGCTCTATCAACTAGCTCTCAAAAGGAAGCTCCAGCTCAATAACAACTTAGTTCATCAGCTCCAACTACTAATTTTGTTTATGCTCCAGCTCTCTCTTTAATTACCAGCTCCTCTACAAAATGCTCCAGCTCTGCTCATGTTCTTCAATGCTCTACCAGTAGTCAACTGCCAAGTTCTCTCAATGCCACGACACAATCACCAGATCAAACTACTGCTCAAGCATACATCTTCTCTACTTGCTACAACTCGTGCTTAATTAAACGCTCTTGTCATTGGATGCTATCCAGTGAGAATGCTCTTAGATTCAGGCTCAAAACTCTCGTTTATTACACACAAATTCGCTTGTAAGCTCCAGCTCCCAAAACTCAAATCAGCTATCCAGTTTACTAATATCGGTAATGTAGATGCCGGTCGCTCAAAGGGTGTCAGCTCTATCATGCTCAAAGTTCTACGCTCTACAGTTCAAATTCAAGTTGCAATACATATATTAAATCAGTTGACTACAAACTTATCAAGTTGCAAACTTCATAGTTCTTCATGGAAACATCTGGACGGACTACAACTTTCTGATCAAGATATATGACACCAGGTAACATTGATATTATCTTGGGTTCTACACCATTCGCTCAAATTATTAGCTCAGATATAAGAAGAGGTCAACGCTCAGAGCCTATTCCTCTTAACACGCTCTTTGGTTGTGTAGTTTTTGGTCCAACATATTTAAGCTCAACACAAACAACAAGTCCAGTTTTCCATGTGAAGAAAGATCATGATCTTCATGAACTTTTGGCAAAATTTTGGGTTCAAGAAGAAGCACCTAAAGCTAACTCTGCTCAGCTCCCTCTCGATGAAGAGCAATGTGAAGCTCATTTTGTTGAAACTCACTCAAGAGATTCTTCAGGCAGATATATTGTCAAACTACCAACAATACTAATCACCTTCAACTCTTGTGGAATCAAGAAATATAGCATTTAGATTTCTAAAAGCTATGCTCAAACGACTCTCGAATGATCCTTAGCTCAATTGATGAGATTTTATGACAGAATACCTATCTCTTAGCCATATGAGACTTACCACGGATGTTCAAATCAGCTCAGACACAAGTGAACAATCAGGTTCAATTCACTATTATTTACCTCATCATGGTGTTCTAAGGGAACAAAGTCTCAGTACAAAATTGAGAGTTGTGTTCAACGGTTCAGCTCTTTTCACCTCCGGATATTCTTTCGACGATGTCCTTCATACAGTTGCAAACATCCAGATCGACATTTTTGATGTGTTTCTGTGGATTCCTCTTCATAATTTTATTTTTTGCACTGATATTACCAATATGTTTTGACAAATCAATGTTCATCCATCAGACTGGAATCTCCAGAGAATTTAATGGATTGATCAACATGACCATATTGTTCCGTTCCAGATAACTACCGTTACATATGGAACAAGACCAGCTCCATTCCTTGCAGTTCGGGTACTACTGCAACTCATTCAGGATGAAGGCTCCAAATACCCACTCTCCATATCTCCTATGATTGAAGGACGTTATCTTGATGATATTTATGGCGGCTCAGACACCCTGCTTGAAGCTCAGCTCATAGCTAAAGATTTAATTAAGCTCTGCATGTCGGGAGCCTCCCCTCTCGCAAAGTGGTCAAGCAATAGCCCTGCTTGCATTGAACTGAATTGAAAGTTCTAGGACTTTCTTGGAGTCCTACGTCAGATCAGTTTATATTTTCACCTAAACGCTCATCGCTCAAGAGGATAACCAAACGTACAGTTCTGTCGGAAGTGGCTCAACTCTTCGATCCACTTGGATTCTTATCTCCAGTAGTAGTTCGAGCGAAGATTTTTATTCAAGAGCTGTGGTTAAATAAATCTGAATGGGATGATGAATTACCTGACCAGCTTATTGAACGGTGGACGCATTTTCAAAATGAGCTGCCTCATTTTGCTCATATTCACATTCCAAGATGGCGCAATACTCTCTCCAGCTCATACATAGAAATACATGGCTTCTCAGATGCATCGCAGTTAGCCATGGCTGCATGTATCTATATCAAAGTTCAAAGCTCAGGAGAACCAGCTCAAGTAAAGCTCTTGTGTGCTAAAACAAAAGTAGCACCACTTAAACCAGTCACTATTCCTCGCCTCAAACTATCTGCTGCATGGATGGTCGCAAAGCTCCTCAAACATGCCCAACAAGTTCTGGAACTAAATCACGCTCCGCTCTATCTATGGACTGACTCCTCAGTTGCTTTAACGTGGATTTTAAGTCATCCATCCAAGTGGAAAGAATTCGTATGAAACAGGGTTTCCTCAATACAAGAACTAAATCCAACAGCAAAATGGCTTTATGTTCGTGGAAAACAAAATCCTGCGGATTGCGCTTCTCGAGGACTTACTCCAACACAGTTAATCAACTTCGATCTGTTGTGGAATGGACCTAAATGGCTGCTTAGCTCATCTTCTTCTTGGCCAGCTCAACAGTTGAAACCATCAGCTCTAGCTCACAAAGAAAGAAAGCCTGTAATATTGTTACATGTGATCACAGCTCCAGATGAAGAAGCTTCCAGCAGAAAGCCTGAATACTAGAAGGCCATTTCATACAACTGGTGTGGATTATGCTGGACCCTCCATGCTTAAGGAAGAGGTACCAAGACATATAAAAGTTGGATAGCTGTCTTCGTATGCTTCGTAACCTCAGCAGTTCACTTGGAAGTAGTGTCTTCATATTCAACAGAAGCATTCATTAAATCATATCGTTAATTCATCAGTCAAAGAGGAGTAAGCTCAGTGCTCTACGGTGATCGCGGAGCGAATTTTCGAGGTGCCGATTCTGTTGTCAAGGAATTATTCAGATCAAGCTCTCAGGAAAACGCTCAGCTAGTTAGCTCGCTTGGAACCAGATGGATTTATTCACCACCAGATACTCCTCATTTTGGTGGGAAATGGAAGGCAGCCGTGAAATCTGTTCTTACTCGCTCTTACTCATTTCCCTGTTCTTTATCTGTTCGAAATCGCTCTTACTCACATTCCAGAATCTCGATTAGCTCTGTGGCAGCTTATCCAACAAAGGTTCCAATACTTTTGGCGACGATGGTCAAAGGAATGTCTTCAACGATATCAGTCCATTTCAAAATGGACTAGAAAAGCTCACGACATTCAATTAGGTACGCTCCGTTTGCTCACAGATGACAACTTCCCTCCAGCTCAATGGCCTGTACCTCGAGTCATCGAAGTTTCCCCCGGGAAAGATGGACTTATAAGAGTGGTCACAATAAAGACTTCGAAGACAACATTGACCAGACTTATCGCCAAGCTCATAGTACTTCCTATTGATACTTACCGCAATGACGTTGCGGTAGACGGGGAGAGTGTTACGAGAAGTCGCGACAATGTTGCGTAGAAAAAAAATATTTTTCAACGGTCGCAACAATGTTGCAATCTGCGTTGCATTGTCGCGGCACTCGTTGTTATCAGACCATTAAATATTGTCTGGAGTCAGCAAAATGAATGTGGCCTTCACTCCAGGCAGTATTTGGTCGTCATTCCTTTTGATGACCGATCCCTTCACTCATTCGTTCAGCAAAAGTCGTTTGGATTGATCGTACTAGCTCCTAATTGAAAAACTGTTGAAAGTTCATTTTGATAATTGCTCAAGCTCTAATTGTACAAGAACTGTTTCAAAAAAAAAATATATTAAAGCCCAAAATAAAAAGGTGTTTTTAATTAATACGCTCGTGCTCTATAATATGCTCTACGCTCCGCCCGTGCTCTTAACTCGTAGCAAACCTATTTGAGGACGAGATCATCAGTGGGTATAGATTACCAAAGAAACTGACAACGGATCGCGGAACCAACCTCACCTTCGAAATGTTTCGTCAAGTTTTCAAGTTATTTAGAATCCATAAGTAAGAAACTACGGCATACCATCCGCAAGCAAACGGAGCGTTGGAAAGATTGCATAGAACTTTAGTAGACTAGTTGAAGAATTTTGTGGACGCAAATCAAACCAACTGGGATGATCACCTACGCGCGGCAATGTTTGTACGAAACAACAGCGTCCACACAGCAACGAATCTAACTCCAATTGACTGCCTCTATGGATTTTTGGTGACATAACCAAACAATCTCAGCCGGTATACGACCATGAGAACTGTTACCTGAAATGAAGAAATAAACTCCAAAGAGCATATCAGATAGTCAAACAAAAGTGCAATGAAAGGAGTACTACGACCGAAAAGCAAACACGATAAAAATACACGTCGGCGACCAAGTGTTACTAAAATATGCTGCAAGGAAAAATTAATTGACGCAATTCTGGTTGAATCCATTCAAAGTATTATCGATTAACAGCCCAGTAAGTACAACGATACAAATGGCCAGTCAAACACGGGAGTGTGTGGAGTCATCATTAAGCTACCTGGAGGAAAGCAAAAAGACGTAAGGTTAACTATGCACTATACAGGAGAACGCCGTAGGAAATGTAATGTGTAGTCAATGGAAGCATGTGTTACGCAAAAGGACGGCAAAAATAAACGAACTTATCAGAAACGTGGAGTTAATCTAGGTCTCATAAACCTAGGAGGACGAATTATAAAGAAGGTATTCGGTATCGTAGACGGTAACGACGCAGCGCAAATTTACCAAAAACTGGATGAGCTGGAGGAAGTAGCCGCCAGAGTCTAGAATTCAAAAACAAAAGATCACCATTGTGCGTAATACGATCAAAACCTTCAACGCAACGAACAGACAGATGATCCGAAGGTATAATCAGTTGGTTCAAAAACTCAACGAAATAAACCGTGAAAGACGGGACGAGACCCGAAAATATACTGAGGATTTAAGAAACCTTCACATAAAAAGTGACATTAACAAAGTTATGCTTCTAATTTTTACCTTGAAATCACCGACCTATTCGTGATGACAGAAACAATGTATAAGCGGGACCTGAGTCCTTTATTGTTACTAGCTCATCAATTTCAATAATTGTATGCCAATATCATTTAATCTTATTACGGGAAAGAACTAGACATAGATTTCTCCACTTTACAAAGGTTAGCCATCAATCGAGTATACACCACACTAATCTCGGTAAGCCAGAACCCACCGTATATATATGACCTGGACGAGTCGTATTTCTTGAACACTACTCGATCTCAGCTCATACTCGATCTCAGCTCAACTTCGGTAAGACTGAATTCGACTACCGTTTCCAGTGCATTAATATGAATGAGATATATGTTCTTTGCCAATAAATTTTAATATTCGTCGGAAGGAATAGTTCCTAGGATCTGGCAACCAAATTACGAGGATCAGCACACTTTAAAAAAAAACAAAGCATAATACGTCCTGGGCAAGACGTTAAACTGCATCCACAAGTAACTCCAACTCTGGATCACCCAACCTGCACAGTAGCTGCAATGGAAAGTCAAACGAAAAAGAAACTACTTACCTAGTGACTTTATTTCATAAAGTGCAAAAGTACTTTTGATCATTTACTTTTTCACGGAACCATCTTTCGGTCATTTACTTTTCCACGGAACCATCTTTCCGACAGGTCATAATCTCGGTCACTTGTATTGGAGTTTGCTGTGGAAGACCATAAATACTTACCTCTTGTGGGAACATTAATCACCACATTAGTAGCTCCTCGAACAGTAACACGCCCCTTCACGTCCTTGGAAATCAGACACAGGAAATTAATGATTAGTTATAGATCAGACACAGGGAACTATGGAGGACGAAGGACGTGCTGATTACAGTTTTGAAAGGGAAAGTGGTGCTAGTTTTTATACCTTTGTGCTGCGAAGGCATTCTGGAAATATAGGAATTTTTGTTGAATTTACAGTTGAGTTACAGTCAAGAGTGAACGGTTAAGTTCTGATTTTTAATAAAAACTTGAACAGTTAATGTTTGAAGAGGAGATAAAGTTCAAGATGACAAGAGTGAGATTTTGAGAAAGATTGGAATTATTCAAAACATTAAAGTGAACGGATGAGATTTTAAAATTGATTCTGGAATTTCCAATTTTTCAAAAAAGGGGAGCTAGTTTTCGTACTTGTGTGCTAGGAAGTCATTCTAAAGTAAAGGAAGTTTTTTTGAGTTTATAGTTGATGAACTATATACAAAAAACTTTTGCATATTTATGCGTAATCTCGCGGTTTTCGCGTATTAACGATACTAATAGTATTTCTATTATTGCATGATAGTTTTGTTGGAAGTATAAGTATTAATACGCATTATACTATTATTATTCATATCATCCTGCCATTAGATCAAAAGTAAACTTTTAAAGTACTTGATTCCTAGTACTTAAATTAACATTTTCTAATTAATCATGACTTTTTGTTATCATGAGATTTTTAGTATTATGTTTTTTATAATATTTGTGAATCTATGTGTTTATTTATGATGACTACTAGTATATTGAAGTTATGAAACAGTTCTCATTAATTTGTTCGATTAATTCATCTATAGCTATACTATTAGACTTTATTGATTTATAAAATTATGACCAAGAATCTAAAGTTTATCATATTTACTAACTTTTATATGGACTTCTGATTTATGGAATCTTTGATGTAATATGATCAAAAATTCATGAATATACTTTCTATTTTTAATGAACCTATAAAAATCCAGTTGCTACGCATTAAATAAACCAAAATAGAGTTTCCCTTCAGGTTTCCGAATTCTCAACGGCGAATTGGCGTAAGCTCCTGGAAATAGCTTTAAAAATCAGGTGCCTGTGCTGGAATCTTTATCCAAGCACTAATTCTCGTGTGAGCACTTGAAAACTGATTACCTAAGATCAATACCATAGCTTCATTTATACAAGTCAACTAACGTTTATTGTTAAGAAGACAGCGATTTTTTGTCAAAATTGCATTTTGTTTGCCGTATATTTTGAAATTCTTGGAAAAAAAGACAGTGATCATTCTTAATACATAAACTCTAAATTTAGATTTCCATGACACAAACCTTCGTACTAATTTTGGTTCGTTCATCAGAAAAATTGTTAACGAAGAACCCCACTCCTAGTGATTTTTTTTCGCGAATTTAGTAACAAAAAATAAAAAAAAAATTTTTAATATACAACGTTTTTAAAACGGACTAAAAAGTATAAAATAATTTCTCCTAGCCCAATAGAATGGAACCAATGGAATGCACCATTTATAGTAGGCCCAAAAAGCCGGGATGGGATGGTCAGAAGCGATGGCGATTAGTGGTCGACTACAGAAAACATAACGAAGTAACAGCGGGAGATGCGTACCCACTGCCCAGGATAGAAGATATCCTAGACCAGTTGGGAAAATCACGTTACTTCTCTGTACTAGACTTCGCCAGCGGCTACCACCAGATAGCGATGAAAACAGAACATCGAGACAAAACCATATTTAGTACGCCATATGGGCACTATGCCTTCAAGAGAATGCCCTTCGGACTAAAAGGCGCCCCTGCAACGTTCCAACGACTTATGAACCACGTTTTAACGGGTCTTCAAGAATTACGGTGCTTCGTATACCTTGACGATAAAGTCACGTATGGGAAAATCCTAAGTGACCATTAGAACAGACTAAAGGATATATTACAGAGACTGAGGGAGCACAGGCTAAAATTAAACCCTGAAAAATGCAATTTCCTAATGAGAGAAATAGTCTACATTGGTCATAAATGCAGTACAGATTATTGAAACACAGTTGATTGCTCTTAGCAGACTAATCTTTATTCTCATTCAATTATAACACTACAGCATTCATCCTATTTGTACTAGAGAAGCGTTTCAAGGAGGTGCGAAAGTTTTGAGATTTCGTTATCAATTTTCAATACTCCCACTTAACAAAATAATCCTAAAAACTAATACTTAGCACAACAAAAAGATGAATTACAACTAATAATAATAATAATATTTTTTCTATTAAATGTCATGACTTACACTTATTTTATCTTTCTCTATTTTAACATTCACACCTAAGCATTGCCTTGACTGACCTTAGTCTTTCAATCTAAATCTGGTACTTAACTCGCCTTTTAAGTAATCCACTTCATTTATACTATTTGAAAATATGAAAAAATCATCAACAAATAAGACAACAATGTTTTACAATTTTCTGATGATTTTAAGAAGAAGAAACAGTGTTCGTGTACGGATTTCTTGTAGCCTAATTTTTGTAAACATTCATCTACTTTTCTGTACCATGCCCTGGCAGATTGCTTCAGTCCATAATTAGCCCTTTTTAATTTTAATACTTTACTTTCACTATTTTCACTAGTAAGAACTTTTGGCAATTGCATATACACAGTTTCTTCTAAGTGGCCATTAAGAAAAGCTGTGGTTACATCTAAATGAGCTATAGCTAAATTTAGGTTAAGGCTAACAGCAAACAATAATTTCAATGTAGAGTATTTGAGGACCGGTGAAAAGGCTTCTTTGCAATCAATAACTTCTCGTTGTTTAGCTTCTTCTTGTTAACTCATCCCATACTCTGGCATCACTTGGTCTGTTTGACAATTCCCAAGCTTCATTTCCATGAAAGGATTGCAGCTCTTCTTCATTGGCCTTACACCATTCTTCCTGTTCATTACCATTTATCGCTTTTTCGTAAATGATACTGTCATCACACATGTTAGTGCTGGTCACACATATATTACTGTACCCATACCTTTCTGGTGGCCTTCATGATCGTTTTCCTGGGTTTTCCATGTCTACAGGAGTACTAAACTCCTCCGCCTCATATACTGTCACAAAATTCATCTGTGCTGGACGAACTCGCGGTATCGTCTGGTACATATGTGGTGTCTGCCGGATCGTCTCTTACAGTATCTTCCGGTTGTTGATCTTCGCTATGATCATAGTTTTCTACTATGTCCTCCGCTATCACTGTTTTTTTCTCTTCTATCACTGCTTGTGTCATATCTGAGTCTCTGTTTTTCTCCATAATCACGACATCTCTGCTGGTAGTAGTTCTCCTTGTTATTGGCTTAAATAGCCTATACCCTTTTGTGTTTTCTTCATAACCGAGAAGGATATATTCTTCTGCCTTTCTGTCCCATTTAGTCCTTTTTATCTTTGGAACGTGGACCATTGCTGGGCTTCCGAATACCCGAATGTGACTGAGATCTGGCTTTTTGCCTGTTCAGAGCTCAAACGGTGTTTTTTGTAAACCGGATGCTAATGTTCTGTTTCGTAAGTAAACTGCAATGTTTATAGCTTCAGCCCAAAAAGATTTGTCCATGTCGGCATCAAATAGGAGACACCGAGCTCTCTCCACTTATGTTCTATTTGGTTGTTCGCAGAGCCCATTTTGTTCTGGGGAATGGGGGTTCGTTTTTTGGTGTACAATGCCAGCTTTCTTCAAAAACATCTCGAACTCTTGAGAACAAAATTCCCCACCATTACCGGTTCTCAGTACCTTAATACTCCTTTCTGTCTGCTTTTCCACTAAAGCCTTGAAATCTTTGAAATATGTAATTACTTGATTTTTAGATTTTAAGAAATATACGAATGCCGTTCTGCTGTAGTCGTCAATGAAAAGAAGAAGATACCTTGATAATCCTATTGAGACTGCTTTCTTGGGGCCACAGACGTCCGCATGAACCATTTCCAACACACTCTCACACCTGGAACCTCTGTGTGTGAATGGCTGTCTCGATAGCTTTCCTTCACAACATGTGACGCACTGCTATTTATCAATTTCTGCCTTATCTGTAAGTGACACACCCTCTACAGCACCATTCTTCATACTGTTCAGATCTCTGCTGTTTATATGACCTAATCTTTTATGCCATACTAAACTTGTTGTTGTTAATGCTGCAGCTGCCAACGAATGATCTGGTTTCAAATCTAGTTTGGAGACTCCATTCGCTCGACGTGCTATTGCAACAAGTATATTGTTGTGATTATTTATCAAACATATGTATGTCTTCTTCAAAGTAAACTTTGTTCCCATTTCGTATCAGTTCACTTACTGATAAAAGATTTGTGGTTAGTTTCGGAATGCATAAAGCGTTTTTTAGCGTAATTCTGAATTCTGAACCTCTAACAACTGTGATTAACTCTGTGCTCCTTGAGCATAATACTGGGACTTTCATTTTATTGGCCACTACTATGTTTTTCACTACTGAGTTGTAAGATGCATTTATTAAACTTTTCTCGTCCGTAATCATATGAGCACTGACACCGGAGTCAATATACCAATCTGTCTTTTTATGCTCCGAATTCAAGAAAAATACACTGAACGCAGTATTTTCGCTGTTTTTTAAGGAACAACATTGATTTTTATAATGTCCAACTTGTTTACATTTGTAACAACGAATTGTTTTCACAAGTTTCGGAGGTGGCGATGACGTTTTCAACTTTGACATCCTTAGTTTCCCTGCAGCGTTACCAACTCTTTTATTTCGCTGTTGCCAACTTTTCGTCAGAAATGCACTTGTAGTACTAGAGCCGACATCTGCACTCATGTCCAATAATTTTGATTTGATCGCGTCAGTGCTGACTGTTATTCCGGAATGCTCTATGGCCACAATCATGGGGGAAAACTTTTCTGTTAATCCTGCCAATAATAAACATCCAACCCATTCATCTGTAATTTGAAAACCTGTACCTCGCAATTTCTGTGCAGTATCCACAATTTGGGTCAAGTAATCTGTCATGGATTCACTATCCGCAACAAAAATTGCGTATTGTCTATCTTAGTAAGATTGCACGAGCAGTTTAAAATCAATCAAAATAATTATGATCAAACCCCTTTTTTTCTTTATAATTTCACTGTTTTTGCTTTTTGATTGAACGAAAACTTTTTAACACGAGGATTGGTACTGGCCCATAACCTATTGAAACACAGTTGATTGTTCTAAGCAGACTAATCTTTATTCTTATTCAATTATAACACTACAGCATTGATCCTATTTGTACTAGAGCAGAGTTTGAAGGAGGTACCAAAGATTTTAGATTTTGTTATCAATTTTCAATACAGATGGCGTAGTACCAAACCCCGCCTTACAAGAATCTGTAAGAAACTTTCCAGCCCCCAAAACTGGAACACAGGTGCAATCATTTCTGGGTTTAGCCAATTACTACCGGTAATTCATGGAAGGATTTTCCAAAATAGCGGCACCAATCAATAACTTGTTAAAAAAAGGACGTGAAATTTATATGGGACGAGAGATGCATGAAAGCTTTCAATACACTAAAGGAGAAACTAACAATCCCATCGGTACGAAGATATCCCAAGTTTGATGAACTCTTTAGATTAAACACAGACGCTAGTAGGGAAGCACTAGGAGCAGTGCTTGCGCAAGGACCTGAAAAAGAGGAAAGGCCAATTGCATATGCCAGCCGCACCTTAAATCCGGCTGAAAGAAACTACTCCACCATTGAAAGAGAACTGTTAGCCGTAGTATGGGCAGTAAAAAATTATAGAAGCTATTTATATTGAAGACCATTCACAGTGTATACTAACCATAAACCGCTAAAAGAGGCAATAGGAATTAAGGATCCTACTTATCGAATATAAAGACTATGGCATAAGTTGTCAGATTATACCTTCGATATCGAATACGAAGAAGGTAGAAAAAATATTAAGAAGAATAGAATATAAAGAAGGTAGAGGCAAATAATGCCACAACAGATCATAAGGAACCTAATGCACCAGAAAAAAGTACCAATGAACCTAGGGAAGAAACTGAACAAAATTATGAAACGGAAAGGATAATAAATGACAACATAAGAGTGTTAACAAACCCTCAGGACATCAAAACAATTTTTCCGAATGTCACGATGCCCCATCAAGGAGTTTTTAAAACATACCGACGGTTCAAACGAGAATTTTACTGGAAAGGTATGAAAAAGGACATAGCCAACTACATAAAACGATGCAAGAAAAGGCAGACGAACAAGAGATCCAGAGAGCCCAAGAAGCCCATGATAATAATAGACACATCCAACCTTTCGACAAGGTATACATGGACATCGTTGGACCTCTACTCGAAACAGAAAAGGGTAACAAATATATCCTTAGCTTCGAAGACGATTAAATCAGATTCATGGATGTAGTCCCCTTGACAAATAACGAGGCAACAACAGTAACTCAAGCCTTTGTGGACGATATATTAAGCAGGTATCGAATACCTAAAAAATTAATAACGGATCAGGGAACAAACTACACGTCTGACATATTTAAACATATATGCAAGTTATTCAAGTTTCGCAAATTAGAAACCACGGCATAGCACACACAATCGAATGGAGCCTTAGAAAGATCACACAGGCCCCTAGTGGACTATTTAAGGAGCTTTGTGGACGAAAGTCAAAACAATTGGGACGAACATTTGAGAACAGCAATGTTTGTACGGAACAATAGTTTACACTCCGCAGTCAAATTAACACCAACGGATTGTCTTTACGGGTTCTCAGCCTCATTGCCAAATAATTTAAAAAGAGAACCTCAACCAGTATATGACCACGAGAATTACTACCTAAAATTGAGGAATAAATTACAAAAAACCTACCAAATTGCAAAGCATAAATTACAAAAACTAACAAGCCCAAATCCTTTTCTCCCTAGACTAATTCTTATCCTAATTATCAACCTGGCAACCATCACGAATGCTAGGCCAGACCCAATTGAAACCTACGCACTCAAACAGCAAGGAATAGTTTTCGAGCCCATAGGGATACCCCAAACGTATCATGACCACTGGACAATAGTAACCGGAATTAAGAAACCGGAGTGGGACCCACATCTACCATACGTAGAAAAAAGTAGGCAAACACTCCGTAGAATATGCGAGGGGACTATCGAGGTTAAAAAAAAATGAAATATGTCACCATTGGAACTACACCCTCCAAAAAGGGACAGAGAAGATCCACGAGTTAATAGAAAAAACAGAACTTACCACCAAAACCCACCGTAAAACCAAATGAGGCCTTATTAACTTGGGCGGTAGAGTAATAAAGACATTATTTGGCACAATGGGTGATGAAGCTTCCGATAAAATCCACCAAAAGTTGGATGAACTGGAGGTCGAAAACAAACAATTCTCGAACTAGCCAAACAACAGGTAATAGGTAATGAATAGCACCATCAAAACTATGAACGAAACCAACATATGAATGAACAAAACGTACAATCAACTGGTACAAAAAATCAACGAAATCCAGGAAAAAAGACAAGGAGACTACCAGCAGTATACCGAGCTATTCCAACATATACACTTTCGGGCAACGAAATTATGGTCATGGTTCTAGAAGAATTGCAGCAAATGTTCCTGGGGATTACTGATACAATAATATTGATGGAAGCAATCAATCGGCATGAATTAAGTCCACTCCTACTACCAACACATCAGTTACGAGAACTGTACTCCAACGAAACAAAAATACGCTCTGAAAAAGAGACTATGTTGGAATTCCCAACTCTATAAAAAATAACAAAAGTGGATTGTGAACGTCATGAACGCGGATTACTGGTCCAAATACGAGCCCCCTTAACAGATAATCTGCGGTACACCGTAAATCAACTAAACATACTGCCAATGCCCTCAAAACAAAAGGGATACTATATATATGACCTACAGGCCTCATATTTCCTCACCACACGTCAGTCACAACTCAATTTTGAGATGAAGGAATCCGACTATCAATCCAAATGCACATCAATAAACGATACGTATGTAATTTGCAACAGGAACCAACCTATACACTTAAGTCCCACAAGAGCCACCTGCCTTGAAGATTTATTCCAAGGACTAATGGATAAAGCCACCAGATGTCCTGAACGTTTACTGCAAGAAGCTAAAAACCTCATCGTACCAATGCACCAGGAAAATGTATGGTTATACTGGTTGCACAAAAACACTATAATTATAGCCCAATGTGATATGACTGAGCACGTTAAGGTAGTTCCCGGACTTAGCATACTAGTCTTAAAAACGAAATATCAGTACCACATGGCAGGATATTGACTACCCTATAAAGCCGATGAGTTGCGAAACGTACAAATACAGCAACCAGGGGACCACATTGGTCCTCAAATTAATTTTGACCGTTATCAGTCAAGAGTACCTACAAGAAAAGGTACCAAGAAGTTAGAGATACTGTAGCCAGCCACATTCAACGATCACTTGAAGAAGGATAGCGAGTCCTTAGAAGTAGTAGAAGCCGAAGTGGCAAAGGAAGAACAAAGGAGACAAGTCCACATATAAGTACATACAACAACCGCACTAACAGGATGCTTACTAATAGTAGTTATAACAATTATACTGCTAAAAGTATACCAACAATATAAAAACCGAAAACGGCAGGTACAAAATCAACCAGTAAGAAACGAAAGGCAACCAAGGATAAATATGGTACCCCTACCCGTGAGAATCCCACGTAGGAGCGAGTTATTAGGGAAAAGGAGGAACTTAGCACGTACCAAGAGTACGACGAACCTAACTGAAAGAAATATATAACCACTATAGTTGCATGATATCCTTAATAGGTTCAAGCAATATAAATGAACATGAATAAAATGTGAAATGATACAATAACCGATACTTAAAAAACCATATTAAATGTGATGTTAATCAAACAAAACTTGTCGTAATTATAAGTTGTTAAAATTTTAAGTGGTTCTGTTGAAATGAAAAAAAATTATTTAGATGTATGGTTATTGGTAATATTCAATGATCAATCAATTGTAATAATCAAACGATGTAATGGTTCAATAATGATAATAATTATCGATACCGATCGATTCAATGATCAATAATGTGATCAATCAATTGTAATAATCAATTGATGTAATGGTTCAATAATAATAATGATTATCGATAGCGATCGGTTCAATGATCAATAATGCGATCAATCGATTGTAATAATCAATCGATGTAATGGTTCAATAATTGTAATAATTATCGAAACCGAGCAATTCAATATATAATAACACTGTGTTTTCGAAACTTAAACATAATTGGTAATTCGAAGTAATCAAATCAATGGTATATACGATAACTTTCAATAAATCAATTCATTATTAAAGTCATAATAAAACCTTAACAAAGTCAATTGTATATATAGCAATTTTCAATTGATTAAAATTTTTAAAATTCTTTTTATCTAAATCTATATATAAATAATTACATCAATAAATAAAAACAAAAAAAATAAAAAGTAGATTAAAGAGATTAAGAGTAGAGCTAAGAGTTAAGATTCAGAGTAATTAAAAACAAATTAGTGACTTAAGCAATTAAGGTGTATAAAATAAGCAGTATCCCAGCCGAGCCCTCATACCAAGTCTGTCAAGCTACCATGAAGAGGGTCACATCTAGAATCACATATATGCAGGGAGATATGGGCCTCACCACTCAACAGATTATGAACCGGCCAGACGCGGAACGCTATTACGAGCAGCAAGGGGCTGCTGAGGAACTCCAAAACGGCACGGAGGAAAAAATTGAGGACTGGACCCGTTATCAGACCAACCAGCCATACCGTTATCACATAAGGACGTACCGACGAAATTACCCCAACAAGAGCGCTACAAGACGATCCTGAACACGAAAAAGGAAAAAAAAATTTTTAAAAAGTATAAGTCAAAAATGTAAAAGTCAAAATCTAAGACGATAATAAATGTTAACTTCAATAACTTAATAATGATATAATAATTTGAAAATATATGTACATGATTCAACATATTCCCGAAATCGTCACTTTATCAAAAAACAAAAACAAAACAAAAGAAAAATAATAAACTTTTGAAATCGAACTTTCGCTATACAAAAGAAAGTCAGCATAGGCCTATGAAAAACTGTTAACCAAATTAATTTAAACTTGAACTTGACCTTGATTTTAAGATTTTGAGACAACACAAAACAAATAAAAAAAAAAGATGGAACCTCTCCAGAGGAGCGAGTAATGTTGTAACCTAAAAATCAAACTCGTTTCGAAAACTAAATTCAGAAAAAGAAACAAAATTTAGAACCAATCACAAATCAATAACTGATCGATCAAAGTCATTGAAACCTAAAACCAAACATGTTGAAACCTAAAAACCAAACTCGTTCTGAAAATAAAATGCACGAAAAGAAACAAAATTTAGAACCAATCAGAAATCAAAAACTGATCGATCCAACTCGTTGAAACCTAAAACCAAACATGTGGAAACCTAAAAACCAAACTCATTTTTAAAATAAAATTCACAAAAAGAAACAAAATTTAGAACAAATCAGAAATCAATAACTGATTGATCCAACTCGTTGAAACCTAAAACCAAACATGTTGAAACCTAATAACCAAACTCATTTTGAAAATAACCTTCGCAAAAGAATCAAAATTTAGAACCAATCAATAAAACCACACATGTTATGAAACCTAATACCACAAACAAAAATCTAATAAATAAAATTTAAACAAAATTTATTTTATTTAAAACGACAAAACATCATTCCTCAAAAGTTACAATATAAACAAACAAATACACAAAACTTTAATAAATCGATCATCTAGTAGCACAAATCAAACCTGAACTAAAAACAAACTTAACAACAAAACAATTATATGATCAATTACATCAATTAACTAAAACAAAATAAATAAACAGATCGAAACACAATAAAATGATTCAACCAAAAACGGATAAAGCACGCGACGCGCGACAACGAACTGGCGTGATGACGCCACGCGACGACCCATTCCACCGCGACGAATGCCACGTCAACAATGGTAAACTGGCGTGATGACGCCACGCGAAGAATATCATCACGCCACCCAAAAATGCGCCCGACCTCCACCTAAATGCCTCGCCAGCTGCATCTTTATTGTTCGAGAGGAATTCACCGTTATCACTGGAAAATGCATCGACCGACGGAATACACCCACCAACGACAACCAGAAGGCGACATCGTTCCCATGAAAAAAATGCCCGGTCAGCGTTATGCGCCTGACTCTTATCTGTGGAGACGCGCTAGTCTCACGAAAGAATGCCCTGTCAGGGTATACGAAGAAATTAAATTATGAAGAAGGTACCTCAGGAATAAAAAACTAAGTGCACATGCACTCGACAATAAGTTCCCATGACGCATTCTCATGGATAACAAATTATGGCCCCACCGGGATCTCTGGGATATATGTTCTGGAATTCCAAAAATGCATGAGAAAAATGCAAAATTCCAATTTCTGTTCCCATACTAGCAAGTGAAAAGTAAAATTGACTGCACGCATATAGCCTTAAATACGCCGCACCTGGAAACATTCCCTCGCTAAAAATTGGTGGAAAGGCATAAAAAATGGTATCAAAGTGGGAAACTTGGAGTAATGAGGCAGTTATTGATCAACCACAGGACGCATCACGAAAGACGGGAAGACATCGCCTCTTCGCTTGCCAGAAGACATTTTGAGGGAAGACATCGCCTCTTCGCTTGCCAGAAGACATTTTGAAGATAGACATCGCCTCTTTGCTTGCCAGGAGACATTTTCAAGAAACACATCGCCTCTTCGCTCACCAGAAGACATTTTGAGGGAAGACATCGCCTCACCGCTTGCCAGAAGACATTTTGAAGAAAGGCGTCACCTCTTTATTAACCAGAAGACATTTTGAAGGAAAACTTCGCCAGTCCAGCGACATTGAAGGGAGAAATGTCTTACTATTGGGTGAATTGACCACGTAGTCGACACCTAGATACTGAATGGTCCTAGTAGACCCCAGTTCTCTCCAAGTAGAGAGAGTTACGCTCGGACACAATACCTCTGACATCAAGACCGTGCTAAAAAACCCCACAGCTGGCCCTAGACCAATTACGATCGAAGAATACCGCCGTCGTCAAGCCAGCCAACGAACAAAAAAGGCATCAAAGCAGCGACACCATTAGCCAACAAGCAGCAGAAGTCCGGTTCTAAAGCCTATTTCAAAAGGAAACTACAGGAGGCCTAGCGAGCCCTCATCTTCGCAGGGAGCAAAGACGCCCGACGGGAAGCCAGCCAGAGAATCAACGAATTGAAGATCGAGCGAAAGATTTACCGCCAACAGAAGAAATCCATGAAGCAGACAAAGAAGTAAGGGAGAGTCAAACAGTGCAGAGTTATTGCTCGAATCTACGTAATAAACAAATTAAATGAGAGCCTTCAAGGCCTTGTAATAGTCATCATTAAAGAAATAAAACGTATGTACCTTTACACTTTGCGTACAGCTTTGAACGTCCCAACCATCCCTAGTTTCTATGAACACATCACATCAATGCAAGAATACGTTAATAAAATAAACGATTCCGGATGAATAAGTAGAGTTGTGATACAAGAAAACCCCCTTTATCCGAACACGCACAAACAGTTCAAATAAACTACTCATAAATGTCCCCTACTACTCTGAATAGGGTTAACTACACCCCAATAGTCCCTGAACATCGATTAACATCGAACATCCCGGACCTATCTCACCAGCCCCGAATGACCCAATTCTGAATGGCATGTGAGGCGCCGCCTTAGAAACAGTAGCACCAATAAGTATCCTCCCTTAGAAACAGTAGCACCAATAAAATAGTTATAAAATTTAAAATTCAATAATTCAAAATTGTCTTAGGTACAATAAAAACACTTAAGCACGTAGGAAGGAGAGGAAATTTTGGTTTTCCAGCAAAAAGTAGAAAAATCACACCCATCACCGGAATCGTTTCGATCACCGGAATCGTTTGATCACCGGAATCGTTCCAATCACCAGAATCGTTTGATAACCGGAATCGTTTCGATCACCGGAATCGTTTGGATCACCGGAATCGTTTCGATCACCGGAATCGTTTGGATCACCGGAATCGTTTGGATCACCGGAATCATTTCGATCACCGGAATCGTGGCGTGTCTCACTCTCAACTCTCAATCACCATGATGCATGGTTTATGTGAGAAGAGAGCGAGAGTTCGGTTGAACACATGCCATTATTCACAGGAGTTGGGTGTGTGTGTGCTACAACGAAACGATGGTTGAATTGAAGGTAACAATAATCAAATGTATGAAAATTTCAATTTTCAGATTCAGTACACTTACACTCGCGAGACTGAGCGTAAGCAGCTGTTTTGTTAGGTGCATGCGGTTTTTGAAAATTTTAACAAAAACACTCCCTGTGATTTTGTCACCTAGATTCCGATTGAAAAGTCACCGTGACATTCCGGAAGCTCAAATTACGGTGATTTAATCACTGTGACGTGAAATCACTCCCATCTCTACACGACACCCTCCACGGACAACGAAACCATTTGATAGGTGAATTATCGCGACATAAATGGAATGAAAATGTAATTTTATAGTAAATAATAGGAACTTGAGATCTTGGAATTCACAACAACCTGGTCATGGAACACAACACCCTCCACGGACAATGGAAACATTTTGTAGGTGAATGATCGCAGCGCTAATAGAATAGGAATAGGAATGCGGTGTACAACGTAATTCACAGGTCAACGATCAGATGAGTAGGAATCAACGAATATGAAAAGGTCAACGATAAAACCGACGGGACAGTCTCTGTAATTTGAAGTCAATGTAAAATTGGGGTTCAATAACGAGTTACAGGTATGATCGACATTGGTGGGGCATAGATTGCAACATCAGCACAAATGGTGAATAAAACAGCCCGAAAAGGTGGCAGAAAGTCAGTCGATGATGCGAGTCAGAACCTAGTGTAGAGTAAGGACGTTCGAAGACCTCCAAACCCGAGAAGCTGCTATGAGAAGATGACCGAATTCAGGGAAGTTTCTTCAAGGAGATGACCAAATCGAGAAAACACCGAAAGCAAGAGCCGCTACAAGAAGGCAACCCAATTTAGACGTTATCCCCAGACGACTACCAAATTGTGAAGTACCCTCAAGAAGACAACCGAACTAGGAGCTACCACCAGAAGACGACTGAGGCAAAGAAAGGTAGAGAACCCAGAGTCCACCTGTACAACATATGTTTGAACTGGCCATTTGGGCGGGGGACAAGGTTGACAACTGGGTTTAGTATCCGAGTTCAAACTGGCCTTCTGACTGGGGGACTATATCAAGATACACCCTGAATCTAAAGCGACGAAACTAAAATCAATCAAAAACCAATAAACGTTAATATGTTACAGTGCAATCGCAGTAACATGAACACGAAAAATTTTGAGTTGTTCAAATTATTGAAATTGTTCATGTTAGTGATGGTGGTAAAAGTGTCAACCAAAATACCTTCTTTATCATTTAAATTACCAAAAAATAATACAAAAATTACGTCCTTGTACATATTTATTACATGTTGTACAAATTTATTTATTTATATTTATAAAGTATAAAGATATGTATGTGCGTTGGTAGAAGTGAGTAATTTTCGACTGAATTTGTTTGGAGGAAAATTTTGCAATCAAAGATAATGCAAAGAACAACAACCGACTGAAGCATATTATAAGCATAAGCATAAACATATAAGCATATTCACTTAAAATCAGACATAAACATTGATAAACGCAGCTATTGCGTCCAATCAAATCAAAAATTAAAAAAAAAAAATTAATTAATTAATTCCAATCAATCAACAGTATATGTAATATTATAAGTTGGACTATCACCAGAGTTTAAGCCTTTAATTAAGGCCTTGGAAGGCACTGATGTAGAGTTAATCACGGACTTAACAAAAACGAAATTACTGTACCATGAAAACAATGATAGTGGTCTTAACGGAGAAACAGTTCAAGGATTTTATTCATATACAAAGCCGTCTCAAAATTATAAAAATCAAAATTCAAATTTTAAAGGACGCGGAAATTACCAATTCAGTGCGCTGCTATAACTGTAATCGCTATGGCCTCTATACAAAAGACTGTAAAGTACTGCACAAAAAAAAACATAAGTCAAGCATATGAAGTGCAAGCGTGGTCCGCAAATAAAACAAAAGCCCAACTCGAACAAACAACCAACGGTGAATGTGATGACTATGATAATGTAGTATGTGCGGGGTCGACCATTGT
The DNA here is from genome assembly GCA_963971475.1 of Chrysops caecutiens. NCBI lineage: Eukaryota > Metazoa > Arthropoda > Insecta > Diptera > Tabanidae > Chrysops > Chrysops caecutiens. The sequence goes on along the minus strand of OZ020567.1, from coordinate 50,002,212 downwards.
AAATAACATTAATGAGAAAACGTGTTATTTAGATTCTTGTGCGTCTGCACATTTGTGCAAGAATAAAGAACTAATGAAAAATCAGAGAAATCTGAGAAAGTGTCAAGTCGGTCAAGGCTGCCCATAAAAACAACATTATGGTTGAAGCTGAAGGCGATGTGTTTTTTTTATCGGCCTGCAGTCCAAATAACAAAATACAC
>OZ020567.1:49360990-49401812 GCA_963971475.1 Chrysops caecutiens | reverse complement strand
GATGATCGTGCCGTTTTGTGGTTCTGTCTATCTTGGACAAAAGTCCATGCCTACCCTTGCCTCTTTTGATTTTTTTTTATCAAAACTAAAATAAATTTTCAAAATTAAAAATTGTGCCACATAATGACATTAAACAACCAATAGAGCTCACTTCGGATACGTCGAAAGAGTACTAAATTGTGCTAAAGGACGTAAAATGGCACAAATGATCAGCACTAGATGGTGCCACTGAGATGATTTAGTGCAGATTTCGAATAAATCTCCTCCCGAGAAGATTTCGAAAATGGATGGTAAATCATGGAGGTTTCAGCAAGATTTCGGACCAAATTTTCTCAAGTCGCTTAATCTACTAGATTTCGGCCGGTGTAAGCGCCGTATAAACGAGACGAGATGTCAACTTCGCGGCGGATGAAGATGGGCGGAGTCTGCAAGAATGATAACGGGATCCTCAGTGATCCGCAGCAACACACGAGATGAATCGTTCTCCTTTGGTTTTGTGCTGTGCACGGGAACGGTCGAGGATCGAGTCGAGTTAAAAATTATAAGTGTATTGTAAATATATTCAGTATAATGCTCAAGAGTTTTACAAAATTTTCTAATAACTATCGAGGGGTTTTCACAATTTAACAAAATTATCTGCTAATTCAAATTATATATAAAATTATTCTAAATTAACTAATAACTGTATAGGGGTTCACCACCTTAAACAAAATTATCTAATAATTCTAGCTATAGGGGGGTTTATACATATTATTATTATATTCTATTATCTTCTTGTACCCTAGGAACCAGAAGGGGGGTATATACTGAATCATGACTAAAACCCTAAAAAAAGGATTCATGTATTGAAGTTTGATAAATGGAGTCTTCTTTTACGAGTTACTTCCTGCAGAGCCGATAATCTCTTCCTCAACTCTTTCCCTAAAACATCCTTCCACCTTATTCCATTAGCTCCCGTTACCTCACATTCCTCGAAAACATGCCTCCGAGATTCCTTCTCCATACCGCAAACTCTACACATTTGTTCCTCCTCCCGTAGCAAGTACTTGCACGCCCTCGACTCATTTCCTAATCTGAAGCCTGCAATACTAGCCATCTCCCCTTTTCTTTTATTCCTGGCCCCCCCTAAGTATATAGGTTTCTCCTCTTCTAGCAACAAAGCCCCTACCTCTTCCGCGTATCTCGAATCTCTTATTTCTTCTTTCCTTTTCTGCCTTCCTATGTCCCTCCTGTTGGGTTTTTTGGTAGTAGTACGAGTGAGAACGCTTTTAGAATGTTATGTGTTGGACTTTTTTATTTACTCTATCTTACTCTGTTCATACACCTGGATACATTTGTACATATTAATAGTTCTATTGACCTGACTCTTACTTTTTCGGTGCTGCTCTGTTGTATTTCTTTGTCTGCCTATAGTTCGTGCGCTCCATCTTCAAACCGTTAATTTTGTGACTGGCAAAGCGTCCTTCTTCTTTGGTTGATGCCAGGACCAGTTCTCTCTGAGCTTCCTGTAGTCGGCGTTTGAAGTATTCTTCCACTCCAGATCTCGGTTTCTACTCCTTGTGCTGTCGTGAAGAGTGGTCGGGGTCCTGCAGTGGGATCTTTCATAGTTTCCGCCAATGAGGTTTTGGTTGCGGGGTTCATTTATGAATATTACCTGCATGTCGTCTACTTGGACGGTTCAGGACTTGAGTGGTAGCCGATTACTTGATCGGGTTACCGTGTTTCGTTCTTAGTTTCTTGGAAACCCTCTTGGCGTCATTTTCTTCAGGAACTTCGGAACGTCTTGGGTTTGTCTTGGAGTTGTTTTCTTCAGGAACTTCGGAACGTCTTGGCTTCGTCTTGGAGTTGTCTTCTTCAGGAACTTCGGAACGTCTTGGCTTCGTCTTGGAGTTGTCTTCTTCAGGAACTTTGGAACGTCTTAAGATTGGGCAGCGGCTGAGACCTGGCTTCCTCTCGGGCTTAACTTCGACTGACTTCCTGATCCATTTCTTTCCTATTTATCCGTAATTATCTTGCTGATCTTCTAGTTTATCCCACCTGTGGCTCTGGGTTTGCCAATTCGTGATTTCCCATCATGGTTCAATAATTGACCAATAATTCCCTGTATTTGCTGTCACAGAGGTTAATGCACATGTTCCTGCTCGAGTAGCATAATCTGTGGCCATTAATGTTCCCACAAGAGGTAAGAATATCCGAGATGTTTCCAGGGAAAGTAACTGACCGAAAGTGCTATTGCACTTTATGAAACTAGGTCACTGGGTAAGTCATTTCTTGAATTTTCTATTGCAACTACTGATCGGTGATGGGTCTAAGGTCTAAGGTCTAGTTCTAATTCTTGGTTTAATTTCCGAGTACAATGTCAAAGGTGAGTGCTTCCAGACTAGTCAGTGAGTTGGGTCTGGGGTTAGAGTGTGTATGGAACTACGATCGTGTGTTTAGATTTGGGGAGTGAGTCAGTGAGTTGGGTCTGGGGTTAGAATGTGCATGGAACTACGATCGTGGCCTTAGATTTGGGTACGTTTAGCATGGACATAACCATGAGTGAGGGATAGAAAGGTTTGTTGTGGGTTGGGTCAATAGATGGTGCTGCTTGACATTTGGTGTTGGTCCGTACCTTTGCTAGACCATAGATTTTAATCTAGATGTTTGTCGACATGGCAATTTTATTCACAACATTTCCTCCCCTCTTTAGAAAAGATCCGCCTTTTGTTTTTTTTTTCTATTTTCTAACGCAGTATTTAGTCTTGAAGTGTACATCCTTGTCTGTTACAGTTGGTACTAAGTGTTGAACATAGCATAAATTAAGATTTTCATGGGCTTACACTTTTGTTTGAATTACATTAGGACGAACAAGTTTTGCACTACGTTATGATTCTAAGCATGTTATGTATGTAGTGGGGTATATTCTGGCCTGTCATAGCAGATTCTGCTATTTTGACAATCTGCTATTTCCCATAGCATTGTTGTTGTCTTTCGTAACTTAACGAAAATGACTTAAATTGCTATTCTGGGTGTAAATATAGCAGAAAAATCTGCTATAATTCTGTTTAAAATCTGCTATCATAGCAGGCTCAGATTTCGCTGCCTTTATGATAAAGTTTTCTGCTATCCCATATAGAAAAGTAAATAAATTCATACTTAAATGATAAAATTTAATGTATTTTAATAAATTTGCAGATTTTAAGAAATTTTTCTTACATATGTTGCCATGTTTCAAGACATTTACTATTTTTGCAGACAAAAAACAGAAAAAAACATAATTACTCCACTTATATTTCATTAAAAAGACGAAAAATTGGAATATGTGAACAAAATTTGTTTATTTTGCCTTCTTGATGTTTACAATTCATTCGTTTTCAATATTTCATTATTTGTTGGGTCTATTCTAATTCTTGCGAAAGAAATATGGATAAATTTGTTAAAAATACTATACTAATACTATATATTTCTCAAAAATAGTTATTGGTATTTGAAAATAAAGAACTTTGGAACAAAAATCATATCATATTTTGGACATGTTCGTCACGAAGTGGATGCAGATGGATTCTGTTTGCCTATTTGTCAATAGCGTCTCTTAATTTATGAATTTAACAAATATTTTACTTATAAACACATTTTTCACGCCAAAAAGGTATTTAAACTTATAGTTTATTCCATTTTCAGTGTTTGTTTACACTTACAGCCGTCAAAGATAGCAGATTTGGCATAAAGTAATTTGCGAAATTGAATTCGTAGCAGATTCGAAAATTGTTGGTAGTCAGAATACCAACTTATCGAAACTCTGCTACGAGCCAAATCTGCTATCGTCCGTAACAGAAAAATCTGCTATTTAGCAAATTTCGCCAGAATAGACCCCAATATGTTACTACATTAACTCTTAATTTTAATTGAACATATTAGCATCTGCAAGATTTCTCATATTTCGTAACTTAATTTTTTGGATTGTATGAATAATTTGGATTGTATGAATTACCTACTAAGCAATGATGGTTTTACAAAGCTTCTACTATGCTACGATTATTTTGAGTTCTATACATTGCTTGAGGATTATAGAAAACAACGATGTCTTACTATTATTCTGAATTTTATGGTTATTCAAAGCAATTTTATGGTTATACAAAGCAATTTAAATATTTACGGCTATTGGTATTGTATATATATTTATATATTTTTTTTTATATATATAACTCATTAACTGCTTCCTTACCTCTTTTCCTTTTTAGTGTTAAGTATTCTGTTACATCTTTTGTCATGGTGAAAGTTGTCGCATACGTTGTCTACTCTTGCTGTTGGGTGCGTCTCTTCTTTCCGATTTTCTGTAAATTTGAAATACGTGGCATCCAAAAGAGTATTGTTTCCGATTTTCATGAGTTTCTTCTTGTTGCTCGTCATACCATATTTCAGACTGTCGGATCTTTTCCCTGATTTCAAATGATATTCTGCCATCTATTGGTTCCGCTGGTACATCCTCTTCTGGTTTGTCGAGCCCCAACTTCCTATATAATTCAAATGCTTCCACCAGTGCTTCCATGAGGATATCATCTTCACTCGTGTCGGAGGTGTCTTGACGCCTAGGTTTAGAGAATTTGTTTCCTAGGATTAGATGGTTGGACTTGCGTGTGGCTCCAGTTTAACGCCTTGCCTAGGACGTCTTATCCTATAAATTATTTTTTTTTCTTAAAGTGTGCTGATTCGCGTAATTTGGTTGTCTGATGCCATAATTTGTTCCTTCCGAATATTAAAATTTACTGGTATGATCTCGACTTTAGGGTCCCTCACTTTCTTGGTGCTAGGAGTACATCTTAATCTCCACTTCTTCATTAGTTTTAAGCATAACAGAATTATGCCGATGATTGCCAGACATCCGGTTCTTATGCTCGTGGTGTTGAGTTGAATGTGTGCATGTTGTTTGCGTGTGTTTTCGGTGATCTCGCGTTCGAGGTTGTTTATAGCGTAGCTTTCATCTCTCAGCTTGTCGTTGAACATCATGGGGTGGAGTAGTTGGATATCACTCTGGTTTTTCCATCCCGGTATTTGACTTTGATATCGTGCGAGGTCGATCTTTGGTCGAGAATCCTGTGCTGGTTGGTGTATGTGTATCGAACGCGTTTCAGTCGTTTGGTACGGAAGTAGGTAACTAGCCAAATGATAGCTACATGGTGACTTGAATATTATAATTCCAAGTCCTCGGAGTGTTTCGGTATGTTAAGTGTTATCGCATAAGATTACAAACGTTGTGTCTTGTTCGAACCAATATAATCACGCGTTATCTTGGTGCAAGGGGACGATTAAGTTTCTGGTTTGTTTTATTACTCGAATTGGACAGTCTTCAATTTTACTGTTGGTTTGTTTTAGTAGCTCCGCTAGGTAGTCCCGGTTTTTTGGGTCTAGTTTAACTGGGTGCTTCCGATGTCAAATAAGGTATGTCTCGTCATACCGAAGTTACTCTAACTCCGTCATACCGAAGTTAAGCTGGGATAGAGTAGTATTCAAGAAATACGCCTCTTCCAGGTCATAAATGTATGGTAGGTTCTGGTTTATCAACATTGATGTGGTATATACTCGATTGATGGTGTACTTCACGGGATTTATTAAAGGGACTCTTATCTGTATGAGCATTATACCTTCTATAAGTTCGCAATCGACTTTGGCTAACCTTTGTAAAGTGGGGAAATCTATGTCTAACTCTTTCCCGTAATAAGGTTTAGAGATGTTGGCATACAATTTTCGAAATTGGTGAGCTGGTGACAATAAAGGACTCAGTTCCCGTTTATTAATTTTATTTGTTTATTTGTTTCTGTCATTACGAATATGTCGGTGATTTCGAGGTAATTTGGAATGTTTCCACTCAGATTTATATTAAACATAAATTATTAAATTTGTACAATAATCTTTATTGAGGGAGTTTGAATGCTGGTATAATGGTGGTCGGTGTTCGACTATCTCGTGAAAGTTTCTTCACCGTCGTTATATTTGTTAATTTTGGGAAATCCAGAAGTCCTTAATTGTCCGTAATCGATTTTCAGGAACTCGTCAAATCGACTCGGAAGTTTTTGGGCGTGACGTAAAATTCCGTCATGCCATCTGGATGCTTGTGCAGGTGTCTCGCCACAGTACCCCCCGCCAGTGATGAAGTCACGAACTAGTTGAATCCCGCTTGTAGATAGTCCGGAAATTTTACCCTTCTTCCAGATCTGGTGGTGATTGGCGCTCGGTTTACTGGTGGTGATTGGTGTGGATAACCGGTGTTGTTGTTAGTCGACGATGATTCAGGAGGATGATTCAGGTCCTCTTCCGCTGGTGGTGTTTCTTCTGGTGCGATCACTATGTCGTGCTCGATGGTTGGTTCCATGATGTTTTCTTCCAATACGTAGGCTGGCTTCAATCTATCTATTGTTGTTTCGCGTCCCCGGATGTTGATAGTAAATGTCTTGTCATTCTTGTTGGTCACTCTGAATGGGCCTTCATAAGGTTGTTGCGGCATTGCTTTTTGCGCATCGTTGCGCACCAAGACGTACTTTGCTGTTTCCAAGTCCTTAAATACGAAGATGGATTTGTGCCCATGTCTGGATTCTGGGGTTGGTCGAAGTTGGTCCATGTGTCTCCGTAACTCCTGCACGGATTTTGAAGTGGGTTCGGCTGTTCCTCCTGCTGGATTTCGCTGCACGAATTCACCTGTTAGCCGTAGTGGTTGTCCATACACCATCTCAGCTGCTGTTGTGTTGAGGTCTTCTTTCCATGCTGCCCGGATTCCCATTAAAACTGTTGGCAAAGTTTCCGTCCATCTCGCTGTCTCGTGGCACTTGATGGCTCCTTTCAGCTGCCGATGAAATCTCTCGACCATTCCATTTGCCGCAGGATGATATGCAGTGGTTCGTAGATGCGTTGCTCCTATTAGTCGGTTCAGCTCTTTGAATAAGTGAGACTCGAACTGTCGTCCTTGGTCGGTTGTGATGCGTAGAGGTGTTCCTAATCGAGCAATCCAGAATTCGAAAAATGTCCTGGTTACTGTTTCTGCTTCCTGGTTTACGATAGGTATCGCCTCGGGCCAACGTGTAAACCTATCCACCATTGTCAGGCAATATCTGAATCCTTCCGATGGGGGCATTACGATGATGTCTATGTGGACGTGGTCGAACCTGGAGTTTGGTGGTAGAAAATCGCCAACGGGTGATGAGGTATGCCTTGTCACCTTCGATCGCTGACAACGCATACAGCTCCGTGTCCACTCCCGGCAGTCTGCTTTTATAGATGGCCACACGTATCGGTCCGATATCATTTTAGATGTTGTTTTTATGCCTGGATGGGATAATTGATGAACCTGGTTGAAGACTGCTTTCCTGAAATCCTTAGTTATAAATGGTCGAGCGGTTCCTGTTGAAACGTCGCACATAATTGCTGATTCGATACCTGGAAGAAAAAGAAGTTTTAGTTGTAGTCCTGTCTCTGATTCACTGTTAACGAAGGTTTTGAGCTCTTCGTCTTTAGTTTGTGCACAGGCTAGCGCTGCATAATCTAATACACTTGCGAGTTCCTCTACTCGTGATAGTGCATCAGCTTTTACATTCTGCTCTCCTGATACATGGCGTATGTCAGTTGAGAATTGTCCTATGAAATCCAAATACCGGAACTGTCGAGGAGTACATTCCTTGTTTGGTCTGCTAAAGGAGTATGTGATCGGCTTATGGTCCGTAAAAATGAGGAACGGACGGACTTCCACCATGTGACGGAAGTATTTCACTGCTTCATAAATGGCAAGCAGCCCACGATCATATGCTGAGTACTTCTTCTGTGTTGTGCTGAGTTTCGACGAAAAGAATCCTAATGGCTCCCATTCGCCGTTGATGTTCTGTTGAAGAGCTGCACCTATGCTCTCATTGGATGCGTCGCAGAATAGTGCAAGTGGTGCGTTGGGCTCAGGATGAGCGAGCATAGCTGCTTGAGCAAGACCTTCCTTGCATTGGTTGAATGCGATATCTGCCTCTGTAGTCCATTTGACTGGAGTTTTTCCTTTTATATTGTCGCGAAGCAATTCATTGAGTGGTGCTTGGATCTCTGCTGCTCTAGGTATGAACCGTCTATAAAAGTTCAACATACCTAGGAACTGTCGCAATTGCTTCGCTGTTGTAGGTTTAGAGTATGTCCGAACAGCTTCGACTTTTTCATCGAAAGGTTGAATAGCTTTCGCTGAAACACTGTAACCCAGAAATTTCACAGAGGACTGTCCGAATTTGCATTTTGATGCGTTTATGACAACTCCATACTGTTGAAGACGTTCAAATAGACTTTCCAGGTGTTCCATATGTTGCTCTGCGCTTGACGACGCTACAAGGATGTCGTCAATGTAGGCATAACAGAAATTTAGATCACGCAGCACTTCGTCGATGAACCTTTGGAAGGTTTGTGCTGCGTTACGAAGTAGGAACGTCATGAACGGGAACTCAAATAAACCGAATGGTGTTGTAATTGCAGTTTTAGGAATATCCTCTTCGGCGACCGGAATCTAATGAAAAGCCTTCACTAGATCGATCGTAGAAAAAATCTTCTTCCCAGCGAGAGTCTGCGTGAAATCTTGGATGTGGCGCACAGGATAACTATCAGGTTCCGTTCTCGCGTTGAGTCCACGGTAGTCACCGCACGGTCTCCAGTCTTTGTCTGGTTTCTGGACCAAATGTAGAGGTGATGCCCAACTGCTGCTTGATGGTCTTGCGAGCAGGGTATCAAACTCCTTCCTGGCTGCTTTTAATTTTTCAGGATCCAGTCGACGTGGTCTGTGTGTTACAGGTGCTCCTGGAGTTGTTTTAATGTGATGCACTATGTTGTGTCGTACTGTTGCAATTCCTTCTGGCCGTGTGATGTCCGCATACTTTGTTAGTAGGGTGTGGAATTCAGTTGCTCCGGAAATAGTTTTTACTACTGGCGTTGCTTCGTCTGTTAATGTACCTGTTGAAGAAAGTTTTGTTTTATTGTCAATTAATCTATGAATCTTGACATCCAGGAGGATGTCGTAGTATGCCAAAAATCAACTCCTATTATTGGTTTTGTAATATCGGCTACAACAAATCTCCACGGAAACTCTCCACGAAGCCCAAAATTCAATGTAAGATGAACTGTCCCGTATGTTGCGATAGTTGTGCCGTTCGCCGCTGCAAGTTCATATGATGATTTCGCCCGATCCTCTTTGATGTGTTGTCGGGGAAAAACACAGAGGTCAGCACCGGTGTCGATTAAAAAATCGAGGTGACTTCCTGCGTCCCTACCAAAAATGCGGCGGGATGAGGATAGGCTGTCGTTTGCCGCACTCAACGACTGCCCCGATGGTTTTCCGCCACGAAGGCGCATGGTGTGGTGCACTTAATTGCGTTGACTCCAAATCTTGTATGATACCAGCATACTCCATTGCTTCGACTTTGGGAGCGTTGCCGTCTCCTTGACCGCGACCTGGACCTCCCTGGTTGATAATTGCGATGGCTTGGTCGGTCATTCATCTTCAGCTTAATCTCAGCTATTTCCTCCGTCAGCTTGGCCAGTTGTGCGTAGAGCACGTTATCATGTACTGAAGTGGTTGCTACCATTGGTTTTGGGTTGTACATGGTGTTGTGAAGATCGTCTGCCAATTCTGCAAGCTCGTCCAATGGCATTCCCTTGCGTCCTACTACGATTGCCTGCGTTAAAGGAGGCAATCTGGAAAGCCACATTGGTCGCAGAATTGCATCGGTAACTGCGGTGCCGCCTAATTCTCGCAAATGTCGCAGGAACTGTGATGGCTTTCGGTCTCCAATCTCCTCGCCTTCTATGAGCCGTTTTGTCTTATGCTCTTGAGAGACACCCAACCGTTTTATGACCTCGTTCTTCAGTGTCGTATATGGCGCATTTGCTGGCTCCATTATAATTAAGTCCCGAACTTCTTGAGTGACACGTGCATCAAGAAGCGCTGTTACCAGTCCATATTTGGTTGACTCATCCGTAATGTTGGCCTTGATGAATCTGCGGTCTGCGATCGCGAACCATAGTTCCGGATCTTGTGGAATGAAAGCTGGAAGCTGCAACTTGTCTGCCATTTTTCTTCTTTATAACGTCGGGTTTCATCACTTTGGAATGTTTCCACTCAGATTTATATTAAACACAAATTATTAAATTTGTACAATAATCTTTATTTAGGGAGTTTGAATGCTGGTATAATGGTGGTCGGTGTTCGACTATCTCGTGAAAGTTTTTTCACCGTCGTTATATTTGTTAATTTTGGGAAATCCAGAAGTCCTTAAGTGTCCGTAATCGATTTTCAGGAACTCGTCAAATCGACTCGGACGTTTTTGGGCGTGACGTAAAATTCCGTCATGCCATCTGGATGCTTGTGCAGGTGTCTCGCCACAGTAAATATGTTGTAGTTCCCCAATAATTAGAAGCATGACTTCGTTAATATCAGTTCTTATGTGAAGGTTTCTTAAGTCCTCAGTATATCTTCGGGTCTCGTTTTTTCTTTTACGATTTATCTCGTTGAGTTTTTAATCAACTGGTTATATCTTTGGGTCATTTCTTTATTTTATTCTTTGCGTTGAAGGTGTTGATCGTGTTACGCGTAATGGTGACCTGTTGTTTGGTTAATTCGAGGCTCTGACGATTACTTTCTTCCAGCTCGTCCAGTTTTTGGTAGATGTGCGTTGAGTCGTTATCGTCCATTGTACCGAATACTTTTTTCATAAATCGTCTTCCAGATTTATAAGACCTCGTTTGGTTCTTGATTTGCTAACCATGGTTAACTCCACCTTGCTGATAAGTTCGTTTATTTATGTCGTCCTTTGTGTAACACCTGGTTCCATTGACTGCACATTTCATTTCCTACGGCGTCTTCCTGTGTGTTGCATAGTTGATCTAACGCTTTTTTACTTTCCTCCAGGTAGCCTTATGATGACTCCCATACTGGCTTATTGACTCGGGTGACTATTGTCCAGTAATCTTGATATATTTGAGCCTCTCCAATTGTTTCGAACACCACCCCACGTTACTTGAGTGTGTGAATATCGATAGGCGATTGCGTTGCATAGATTGTCGTAAGCGAAATTAGAAATTCAGCCTGGGAACGTGGGAAGAAAGAAAGAGTAATTACTAAACAAACTACTAACAAAAATTATTAATTGAAAATTTTGAGTCGTACACGTCGTTTTTTACTGCCAATTTGTGTCGTTGTATTTACGGGGCTCTTAATCGATACTACTCTGAATGGTCCCAACCAGTATTGCGCTAATTTTTTTTTCTTGCCGCGTTTTTTAGTAACACTTGGTCGCCGACGTGTATTTTTATCGGGTTCACCTTTCGATCGTAGTATTCCTTTGATTGAACTTTTTTCTCCTCTATATTTTGTTTGGCTATCTGATATGTCCTCTGTAGTTTGTATCTTAATTTTAGATAATAATTTTCATGGTCGTAGACCGGTTGGGGCTCTCTTTTGAGATTGTTTGGTAATGTCGCCGAAAATCCGTAGAGGCAGTCCATTGGAGTTAGTTTCGTTGCTGTGTGAATGCTGCTGTTTCGTACAAACATTGGCGCGCGTAGGTGATCATCCCAGTCGGTTTGATTTGCGTCCACAAAACTTCTCAAGTAGTCTACCAGAGGTCTATGGGACTTTTCCAACGCTCCGTTTGATTGCGGGTGGTATGCGGTGGTCTCTAACTTATGGATTTTAAATAACTTGCATACCTGACGAAACATGTCGGAGGTGAAATTGGTTCCACGATCCGTTATAAGTTTCCTTGGTACCCTAAACCTGCAGATGATCTCGTCCACAAATGCTTTTGCTACAGTTTTTGACTCTGTGTTCGTCAAGTGGACCACGTCCATGAATCGGGTGGGATCGTCCTCAAAACTCAAGATATATTTGTTTCCGCACGTTGTTTCCGGCAACGGCCCTACAATATCCATATACATCTTATCAAAGGGTAGTTTAGCGGTATCCGTGATAACCATAGGTTCGTTGTGTTCTTTACTTTGTTTGTTTAACTGGCATTTCTGACAATGTTTCACGTGGTTAACTACATTTTTCAGCATCCCTTTCCAATAGTATTCGCGTTTTAATCGCTGATAAGTCTTGTGGATACCTTGGTGTCCCCCGAGTGGTGAGTCGTGACAGTCCGACAATATTGTTTTAATGTCATTCGGATCCGTCAGTATTCTCACTTCCGTATCGGAAGCTTCCTGCTTCTCAGGGTTAGTCGGGACCTATATCTTGTGTGTTGCATCCGCGACTATTGTGCGGTTTTGATCCTTTCTACTAGTCCATTTCTTTGGCTTGCCTTCTCGTAATTGCTTAAACTTCATATGGAATTCTGTTCAAGGCATCAGCGTTGGTGTTCTTCTTCCCTTCTTTATATTGAATGCCAAATGTGTAGTCTGACAATTAATGCCATAAACGCAACATTCGACTAGTGGGGTCTTTAATCCATATGGCCCCCGTAGTGGTTTATGATCAGTGTACACCATAAATGGTCTGCCGTATAAATAGCTCCTATAATTTTTTACGACCCATACTATGGCGAGCAATTCTCTTTCGATGGTAGAATAATTTCTCTCGGCACTGTTCAACGTTCGACTGGCGTAAGCTTTTGGTTTTTCCGCGTTGTCTGGTCCTTGAGCAAGAACTGCACCTAACGCCTCTCCACTGGCATCTGTGTACAATTTAAACGGTTTGTCAAAATCTGAGTATCGTAATACTGATGGCGTGGTCAATTTCTCTTTCAAATTATTGAATGCCAGCATACACTGTTAATCCCAGTTAAATTTGGCATCTTTCCTCAATAATTTGTTGATTGGTGCAGCAATCTTGGAGAACCCTTTAATGAATTTCCGGTAATAGTTCGCCAATCCTAGAAATGATTGCACCTGTCTGACGGATTTTGGTACTGGAAATCCTCGCACACTTTTAAGTAACTTGGGTCGGGCTACCTCTTCAATTCCGCATTTGTGCCCAAGGTATATAATTTCTCTCTTGAGAAAATTACACTTCTCCGGATTAATCTTTAGTTGGTGTTCTCTTAATCTTTGTAATACCTCACGTAATTTATCCTGATGATCAGCGACGTTTTTACCATAGATGACTATGTCATCTAGATAGACAAAACACAGTAATCCCTGAAACCCAGCTAGGATGTGATTCATTAGGCGCTGGAATGTGGCTGGTGCCCCTTTTAATCCGAACGGCATCCTTTTGAAGGCGTAGTGGCCATAAGGAGTACTGAATACCGTTTTATCGCGATCTTCAGCTTTCATTGTTATTACATGGAACTTACATGGGTATGTTTGCGCTGCTTCTAGTTATCCTGTTATTGTGCCCTCAGATATTATCTCTCCGGAAATTGTATTTAACGTAACTTTCTCCCAAGGATTTATTTGTTTGAGGTTTCGTGTATTTAATTCATCTTTTTTTATTAGACATATTTCGGACCCCGTCTCAATGATGAATTTGGGGTCTTCTTGTTTGGTTATGTTTGTAGGTATTGTTATTATGGGTAATTGGGGTATGTTGTCGGGTACTTTCCTTTATTGACGACTCGCGGTGCGGTCGTACGTCTTTATGGAGTTTTCCGTATTTTTCAGTTTTTCTTCTATTTGCAACCTCTCCCATCTTTCTTTTAGGTAGCATCTATTCTCCAGGTGGTCTTCAGCGAGACAAAAATTGCATTTAGGTGTGTTTCCCCTTGTCGTGGTTTGATTAACCTGACGTCTCTGCTATTCACCTCTATTTTGTTGGTTGTGTTGTTTGTGTGGCTTATTTGACCGACAGTTTTGGTTTGTATGGCCATAGGCTCTGCATGTAGAACAAAACGGCGTCATTTGTCGGGTTCGACATTTGGCCATTATGTGACCCATACGATTGCAAAAATCACAGCGCACTTGTCGGCTTTCAAATCCTCCCCGTGTTGGATTATCATTATAATTTGTTGTATTTAAGTGTGTTTGGTAATTACGCGGGGGAAAGTGGTTCGGTTGGTACGTCTGGCACTGGTTGCTCCTCGTGATTCCTCTGAACGGGAATCTTGACCGATCCCGTTGATTCTGCCAGTGGTTCCCCGTTTGATTCCTGCCATGGGTCTGACGCGGTTCCTGTTGTCCCGTTGGTAGCATTGGTTCGTTCGAACTGTGTACACTCGGTTTTAACTGCATACGAGTACACTGTTCTATTTGTTCTAATTTCAGTATCTTTGTTCCCAATGCCTCGATTGTGTTATCTGTCTCTTGTAACAGGTAGAATTTGTAGTTGGAATTGGTAATTCCAATTTTAAAGCAGTGTATACCTACTTCTTCAATTTCGGCTTTAAGCTCTTCTCCACCATTAGCATACTGAGTTTCTGCGGCCTTCTTACATGCATTGATTAACGTTCCCACGCGGTTGAAATAGCTAAGTAACGTCTCTGTAGGTAACTGTTGGACGTTCCTTAATTGGTTATTCAAGGTTATGTATGAGGTACCTTGCAACAGGTTTGATCTAAGTGTCGATATCATGTTTTCCAGTGAATCTTTCCTTCCCGCCTGTACTACTTCCAACGCTCGTCCCCTTTATCTTGTGGGGAGGAGTTTTACAAACAAAATTTGAACCTGTACTTCTACCAGTGTATCATATGCTAAGCGTGCACAATTCACAAATTCATTGATTTCGTTTTCTCTCTTTGGACTGTCCTCTCCAGTTAGGATTGGAACGTTGTTGGACAGTACATTATTAACTAATGTTATATTCTCGCCATCTCTTCCGTGTTTACCTCGTTGTGTGTTTTGACGTTTCTATCCTTGGGCGTTTGTTTTTTGACCCTGTTGGATCTGAATCAACCCTATAGTATCCTCTACCGTGTCTGAGCTCGACTGCTCCGTGTCTTTCTGGGTTTGAGTAGGATGTCTCTATAATAATCCCGTTTCCTTCTGTTTGCATGGGGGTTTGGGGTATTTGCTCGTTTCCGGACTTATCTCCTTCGTTTGCGTTTGCTTTATCTTCAGTACTCTCTTCTTCAGTTGTGTGAGGGAACTCAGGACTTGGGTTTTCAAACGTAAAAGAATCTATTTTGTCTGCTAATTCACTTAATCTCGCATTTAATGGTAACTTTGGCGTCGACTGTTCCATATAACCCCCTGCTGTGAACAATTGTCTTATTCCTTCAATGTTTATATATTTTTCCTTTCCCCAGTCTATATATTTCTTTTTTTTTCCCTCCGAAATCTTTAATTTGTGGCCTTTAGTAGGTCGTGAGTTCGTAGATGCGGCTGCGCCAATTTTATGTTGGTTTTTTTGGTAGTAGTACGAGTGAGAACGCTCTTAGAATGTTATGTGGTAGACTTTTTTATTTACTCTATCTTACTCTGTTCATACACCTTGATACATTTGTACATATTAATAGTTCTATTGACCTGACTCTTACTTTTTCGGTGCTGCTCTGTTGTACTTCCTTGTCTGGCTATAGTTCTTGCGCTCCATCGTCAAACCGTTAATTTTTTGACTGGCAAAGCGTTTTTCTTCTTTGGTTGATGCCAGGAACAGTCCTCTCTGAGCTTCCTGTAGTCGGCGTTTGAAGTATTCTTCTACTCCCGATCTTGGTTCCGTCTCCTTGTGCTGTCGTGACGAATGGTTTAGTTCAGATTGTTTTAAAGCCTGACGCCGGCGATATTCCTCCAAAGAGATTGGTCGGGGTCCCGCAGTGGGATCTTTCAAAGCTTCCGCCAATGAGGTTTTGGTTGCGGGGTTCATTTATGAATATTACCTGCCTGTCGTCTACTTGGACGGTTCAGGACTTGAGTGGTAGCCGATTACTTGATCGGGTTACCGTGTTTCGTTCTTCAGGAAACCCTCTTGGCGTCGTTTCCTTCAGGAACTTCGGAACGTCTTGGCTTCGTCTTGGAGTTGATTTCTTCAGGAACTTCGGAACGTCTTGGCTTCGTCTTGGAGTTGTCTTCTTCAGGAACTTCGGAACGTCTTGGCTTCGTCTTGGAGTTGTCTTCTTCAGGAACTTCGGAACGTCTTAAGATTGGGCAGCGGCTGAGACCTGGCTTCCTCTCGGGCTTCGACTGACTTCCTGATCCATTTCTTCCCTATTTATCCGTAATTTTCTTGCTGATCTTCTAGCTTATCCCACCTGTTGCTCTGGGTTTACCAATTCGTGAGTTCCCATCATGGTTCAATAATTGACCAATAATTCCCTGTGTTTGCTGTCACAGAGGTTAATGAACATGTTCCTGCTCGAGTAGCATAATCTGCGGCCATTAATGTTCCCACAAGAGGTAAGAATATCCGAGGTAAGCAACCGAGATGTTTCCAGGGAAAGTAATTGACCGAAAGTGCTATTGCACTAAAGATATTGTCAATCCTCTTAGGTAGTCGAATCCTTAGTGCCCTCTTCAGTCTGACGATCTTCCTTTTATACGATAATCGTAGCCTACTACACCGGCTCGCTGTCATTTCCACAATTCAGTAGACTATGAAATTCTGGGTTTCCTGAATTTCATAGCCCACTAATTCGTAGTATTTCGATCGCCACAGTAGGCTAAGCAATCCGGGATTTCATAGCCTACTGGTCCATTCACGTCGCCACAGTACTCCCCTGCTAGTGACGAAGTTACGATTTCAATTAAATCCTGCTTGGTATCGCTCCACGAAACGTACCTGTCTCGTTGATCGTCGTAGTGGCGGTATCGGTGCTGGTACATTTAGACTTCCTTCTGGTTCTGGAAGATCCGGCAGAGAAGGTAGTACTTGTTCTGGTGCTGCTGGCAACATGATCGGCTCGGAATGTTGATAGTGTTCGTGTTCTTCGACATTTTGTGCTAATGAGTAAGATGGCTTTAGTCTATCAATTGAAACCTTTATGTGCTTCCCGTTGTAATTGATCACATAAGTTTTGTCCCCTCTGCTGATAACCTGGAACGGTCCATCATATGGCATCTGCAAAACATTCTTGGAAGAATCATTTCTAAGAAATACATGATTTGATGTTGCAAGGTTTTTAAAAATGAACGTCTTCTTTTCTCCGTGACGCTTGATTGGTGTTGGGCGAAGCTGTTGAAATTGTTGGCGCAGTTCTTGTACCAAGACATCTGGTGTTTTCATCTCATATATCGGTGATCCCAAAAATTCGCCTGGTAAGCGGAGGTTTTCACCAAACACCAATTCTGCTGAAGTTGCTTGCAAATCCTCTTTCCAAGCTGCTCTTATCCCCATGAGAACCGTCGGTAGAACATCGGTCCAAGTGTTTTTTTGATGGCACCTGATTGCTGCCTTGAGCTGTCGATGGAACCGTTCTACCATTCCGTTTGCTTGAGGATGATATGCCGTAGTTTTAATTGTTTTCGACCCGATTAATTGAGCAAAGGAATGGAATAGATGCGACATGAAGTGTTTTCCTTGATCCGTTGTAACCTCTTGTGGACATCCGAATCGACTTATCCATCCATTATAAAAACTCCGCACTACAGTTCTGGCCTCCATATTCTCCATTGGAAATGCTTCAGGCCACCTTGTATATCGGTCCACGCAAGTAAGACAGTATCTGTATCCAGAAGAATATGGCATCACAATAATGTCTATATGAATGTGCTTGAAACGTCCGGATGGTTGAGGAATGTTGACGATTGGTGTTGAAATATGTCGTGTTATTTTGGAGCGCTGACAAGCCACACACGCTTTTGACCATATGCGGCAGTCTTTTTTCAATGAAGGCAAAACGAAACTACGATTAACGTGATTTATCGTAGCCTTGATTCCTGGATGTGCTGGATCGTGAATTAGTCTGAAAGCTGCTTTTCTGAAAGGCGCCGTAATATAAGGACGGGCAGTAGCTGTTGACACATCACAGAAGAGTTCGGTGTCTGTTCCTGGAAGTTTGACCTTTTTGAGCAGCAAACTCGATCCAAGTTGTAAATATTCACGCAATTGGTCATCATTTTCTTGCGACACTGATAAAGCTTTGTAGTCCATTGCTGCTTCGCAATTTTCTACCCGAGACAATGTATCCGCAATTATATTATCTTTTCCCGATATATGTTGAATGTCGGTCGTAAATTCACTAATGTAGCTCAAATGTCTGGCTTGCCTGGGTGAAGCTTTCTCCAGTTTCTGTCTAAGGGCGAAAGTTAACGGCTTGTGATCTGTAAAAATCGTGAACTCTCTTGCCTCGACCATATGCCTAAAAAACTTGATGGCATCGTATATGGCCAACAGCTCTCGATCAAAAGTGCTATACCGTGACTCAGTTTGGCTAAACTTTTTGGAGTGGAAACCTAACGGTTCCCATCTACTATTGACACGCTGCTGTAAGGCTGCGCCTATTGCCGATTCCGATGCATCGCACACTAGTGCCAGAGGAGCATTAACGTCGGGAAAAGCGAGCAATGTTGCTTGAGCTAGGCATAATTTCAGCTGTTGAAAACTTTCTCTAGCTTCGTCGGTCCATGAAATGCTATCTTTTCCCTTTACATTACCCTGCAGCAAATCAATCAGTTTTGCCTGATATTGTGATGTTTTTGGCAAGCACAACCTATAAAAGTTGATCATCCCCAAAAATCTTCGTAGTTCTTTTGCAGTTTTCGGTTCTTGGTATTGTTCTATAGTTCTGACTCTTTCTGGCAATGGCTGAATCCCGTCTTTGTTCACAAGATAACCAAGAAAGGGTACCTCTGCTACGCCTAAGATGCATTTCTCTGGATTAATTATGATCCCATAATTGTTAAGACGTTGAAATATAATGCGTAGGTGTTCCCGATGCTGGTCTTCATCTACTGATGCGATTAGACCATCATCAATATAGAAGAAGCAAAAATCCAAATCTCTTGTTAACTCATTGATGAATCTTTGGAACGTCTGAGCTGCGTTGCGTAGCCCGAAACTCATGTACGGAAACTCAAATAATCCAAAAGGTGTGGTTATTGCTGTTAATGGTATATGCTCTTCGGCTACTGGAATCTGATGGTAAGCGCGCACAAGGTCCAGCTTCGTAAAAATCGTAGCACCTCTGAGTGATTGGGCGAAATCATGGATATGACGCACGGGATACCTGTCCGGTACTGTGCGTGCGTTCAAAGCTCTATAATCACCACAAGGCCGCCACTCGCCGCTTTGTTTTGGTACCATGTGTAAAGGTGATGCCCAACTGCTTGACGAAGGTCTCGCAACCCCCAGCTTAACCATGGCTTCGAACTCTCGTTTTGCAGCTTTCAGGCGGTCCGGAGCGAGTCGTCGAGGTCTGCTTGCTGCAGGAGGTCCTGGTATAACGTAAATATAGTGCTGAGTATCGTGTTTCGCTATTGGTGCACGACCACTAGGTCGAGTAATGTCTGGGAATTGGGCTAGTAGATCTCTATATCGATTATCTTGACTTATTACCTTCACGCTCGGTATGCGACACTTCAGCACACGACCACATGAGTTAAGACCAGTAGATTGATCTATGAGTCGCCTGTTTCTCAAATCGACCATTAAAGCGTAGTAGTACAGGAAGTCAGCTCTCACGATAGGTTTTGTGACATCAGCGATCAAAAACTGCCACGTGAAATCTCGCCTGAGCCCTAAGTTAAGTTTAAGTGCCACGATGCCGTATGTGTCGATAAACGAACCATTTGCCGCCGCCAGACGGTAACCATATTTCTTTAGTTGTTTGCATATCCTTGATCGAGGGTAAACACACAAGTCAGCGCCAGTGTCGATGAGGAAGTCTTCTTTTCGGGTGTGGTCGGCAATAAAGAGGCGACGAATAGTAATGCAGTTCGGGTCGTTTGCCGCCATTAACGACCCCCGTTGGAGTTTTCCTGAGAGCAAGGAGGTTCACATTTGTTAGCAGCCGCACCAAACCTCCAATGATAGTAGCATATCCCAGATGCTGGAAGTTCGCGTTGTCTAGATCTGCCCCGTGAGCGAGAAATGGTTCTTCCTCTGTGCGGTGATCGTGGTCGACGTTGATAGTTTTCAAATCTTTCATCAACCTCACATCAGAATGCGCTTATTTCATTTTTGAAACTCACCCCGAGCTGGGCGAATTTTAAGTTCAGTAGAGCTTCTAATTGTGGCATCTCTGAATTGGCACAAGTAGCATCCGCTATCTGAAGAGGGTTTGTTGCTGGTCGCAGGTTATCGATGATGTTGTCGGCAATGCTGGCTAGCTGATCAAGTTTTAAATCACTGTGGGCTACTAAGATGGCCTGAGCGGTCTGTGGTATTCGGCTCAGGAAAATTGTCTTATAAGCGTCGTCTGGAAATAATGATCCTCCTAAACCGCGTATATGCCTCAAATACTGGGATGGTTTCCTGTCGCCTTATTCTTCGCTCTCCAAAAGTTGTCGGATCTTCTGTTCTTTAGATGCACCAAGTCGGCTGATGAGTGCATTTTTTAGGTCTGTGTATGGTGCAACTCTATCGTCACTCATAATCAGGTCACGCACTTCCAGTGAACATCGTTCACCTAAAAAACCAATAACTGTCCCGAATTTCGTATTCTCCGTATCAATCTTTGCAGCTGCACATGCTTTGTCTACAATTTTGAACCACAGTTCTGGATCGTGCTCCATAAATGGTGGGATTTTGAGCATAGTGTTGCTTGTCGAAGCCGAAACTGAAGATTTGTCTTCTGACCCGGTCATTATTGTGCTTCGCGCTGGTAATTTTTGCTGAGATCACGTCGTAGTCACCACTAAAGATATTGTCAATCCTCTTAGGTAGTCGAATCCTTATTGCCCTCTTCAGTCTGACGATCTTCGTTTTATACGATAATCGTAGCCTACTACACCGGCTCGCTGTCATTTCCACAATTTAGTAGACTATGAAATTCTGGGTTTCCTGAATTTCATAGCCCACTAATTCGTAGTATTTCGATCGCCACAGTAGGCTTAGCAATCCGGGATTTCATAGCCTACTGGTCCATTCACGTCGCCACAGCACTTTATGAAACTAGGTCACTGGGTAAGTCATTTCTTGAATTTTCTATTGCAGCTTCTGATCAGTGATGGGTAAGTGTCTAAGGTCTAGTTCTTGGTTTAATTTTCGGGTACAATGTCAAAGGTGAGTGCGTCCAGACTAGTCAGTGATTTGGGTCTGGGGTTAGAGTGTGCATGGAACTACGATCGTGGGTTTAGATTTGGGTACGTTTAGCATGGACGTAACCATGGGTGAGGGAGAGAAAGGTTTGTTGTGGGTTGGGTCAATAGATGGTGCTGCTTGACATTTGGTGTTGGTCCGTACTTTGCTAGACCATAGATTTCAATCTAGATGTTTGTCGACATGGGAATTTTATTCAGAACACTCCCCACTCTTTCTAACTCCCTCCAGGTCTCCCCCTTCTTCTCTCCTATGCGTCCACTCTTCTTCTGACCACCTTCTCTCCCTGAGAAGCTTGCTTCTGTCATGCACCAATCCTGAGCATTTCAGCTTTCCGTCCAAAAGTCTGATATACTCCCTTCTTAGATCCCATTCCTCTAAGTTCCTCCACTTCTCCTCAAATTTGATTGCTCTTGAGGCAATTCTCACCGCCATTTTCCCCCTTGCTGTTTCCTCCAGCAGTATGTGCGCTGGGGTGGACCTATCTAACCTAAGGCACCATCGAAAGTACCTCTCATGCACTCTTTACACTTCCTGTCTGTCCCTCCACCCCCAAATTTCTGAGCCATAGGACGATGAACTTCCAACGAGAGCGTCAAAGAGCCTCATTTTCCCTTCCCAGTTTTCCCCTAACCTCCTTTCCCCCAAACTCCAAACTTTGCCCCGTAACCCCCTCGCATTTTTACCTAAGAACCGAATGTGTGCCTCCTCACGATTTTTCGTTTGCATCATATACCCTAAGTAAAGGAGTTCTTTCACTTCGTCTATTATTTGCCTTCTCCATTTAATGCTCATTTCCTTCCATCTTCCTCTCCCTTTCCTGAACCTCATTACCTTAGACTTCTCCACGTTAATTTCCAACCCTTTCCCCTCCGCATACCTACCAAATCCGTTTACAATTTCCTGCAGTCCTTCCTTTGTTGCTGACACCAAAGCAGGTTCATCCGCGTATGTTCTGGACCGTATCTTTCTTCCCCCTAGCATCAGGCCAGCTTCTTGGTGCCTCCCCATCTTTTGCTCTAGGTCAGCAAACGCTATATTGAAAAAAAGCTATTTACTCCCTCTCCTTTCTCGATAAATTTCCGCCACCTTCCTCAATCTTCTTCCTATCCCTAACTTATCCATCATATCCAAAATCACTCTTCTATTGACGTTATCAAATGCCGCTTTTAGATCCGCAAAATAGACGTATACCACTACTTGCTCGTTCACCAACGACCTCTTTACTCCTTCAAGTTTTTTCGATCACTGCCTTCAGTAGGTATACTGCGTCTATTGTGCTTCTTCCTTTTCTAAAGCCCATTTGCGTCTCGCCCAACCTTCCCTCCATTTCCAGTATCCCTTCTTTCCGAATCCATGAGCGTAATTGGTCTGTAGTTTTCTGTCCTTCTTTTGCATCCTATTTTGAATAACGGCTTCAATATTCCAAGTCTCCATTCTTTAGGGAAGTCCTTCTTCAAAAACTTACATTCAGGGCCCTAACCAATGCATTCTCCAGATCTTGCCCGCTATAAATCCACGCCTCATTTGGAATCCCGTCTGGCCCTGCTGCCTTTCTTTTCTTTAGCTTCTTTATCGCTCTTTGTACTTCCCCTAGCGTTATTTGACCTTCTTCCTTCGACTGCTCCTCGTTTCCCTCCAACACTTCCATGTCCACGTCCCAAACCTCCTGCTTTCCGCTTAGTTGCCGCTCAAAATGTGCCTTCCACTCCGTTTCCTTGATAGCTTCATCGACCCCTTTTCTCCTTTTCCTGTTCTCATTTATTTCTTTCCAGAATGTTTTCCCGGTCCTATCCCTTATAATTCTCTCCATTATTTTTGCTTTCTCCCTCTTTTTCTTCCTTACCAGTAGTCTTCTGTACTCTACCTTTTCTGAAAAAACACCTCCCTCCCCTCCCCTGATCTCACTAGTTTTCTGAAACATCTCTGTAGACACCTCCTGCTTGTTAAATATTCCTTATCCCACCAAGGCTTGTCCTTTCTCTTCTTCCTTACCTCCACTGTCACCCATGCCTTTTAACCTTTCTGCCAATTTCCCCCCAGCCACTTATCCCTTCCAGGTTTCCTAGTCTATCCCTATATTCTCTAATTTAATTCTCATCCCACTTTATTGTTCATTTCTTCTTTACTTCCCTTTTCTCCACTTTCTTCAAGTTCCTAAAGCCACCTCTATCGCAGAGTGATCTGAATCTATCCTATGTATTATATCTAATCTTTAAAATTCCTCCATTCCCTTTTCGTTCGCGATTACATAATCGATCACGACCTACCCATCGGGCATATAAATGTGCACTCCCTCTCCTCATCTCCTGTAACCCCCCCTACCACCCCCATTAAGTACCCCACTTTATGCTATTCCTTATTAATTCCGACCTTCCTTATAAATGGTGCAATCCTTGGACTTCCTTATACATTCCTCCTCAGTCCAATCCCCTTCTTCTGTTCTTGCATTAAAATCCCCCACAATCCAGCAAGGAACAGTCCCCTCACCCATAAATTCTTGAAGTGTTTCCCATTTCACTAACCTCTCCTCCCTCATCACCACCACTCTCCCTATAATTTCGTTCCTATCCCTCCTATGGAGCACCTCTTCCCAACTTCCTACATCTCTCTTCACTGCCATCACTAAACCTCCCTTCGCTCTTCCCCTCATACCATCCCTACGTCATACCATTTATTCCTCTCAGCGCTATTGCCTCCCGGCGGGGTACTGACCACCTTCCCTGACCTGCTTAGGATAAGCGAAGCCACTTGCTCTTCGCCCGCTCAATCTCCTTGTAGATCCTTTATGTAGATAATATTTTCTACTGAAACTCCATATTAATCCATAATAACATAGGTACATATATATTTATAATTAATTTATATTTTAACTATTTTGCATATAAAATTTACATATACATATTATATTTTAAATTCTTTTTTTTAAACAAATAATACATTCTTGTTGTTTCTACAATTCTAACTTCTCGAATAATTTGTCAACGTAATATTAAAAAAACTAAACGACTTAGATCTAAATTTATAACATATCATCCTTACTAGATTCATAAACTTATGCGCAATGTACAGTGTATATGAAGAGTGTATATATTAGTCATTATGTAGGATAGACCCTACACTCCTCCTCCGTAGCCCTCGGCCCCATTTTTTCCAACACCGGATTCTTTAGCTTCCTCTTACTATCCAACTGCGTCTGCCTCCATTGTGTATGTGCAGCTTTAACGTGAAATCTGCAGACTATCCTCAATGGCCGTCGAAGAAAATCGCCTTAACTTAACCTCCTATTTTATGTTTCCGAAGTGCCGCTGTAATTACACCGAAATTGACTTTTGTTTCAGTCCACGCTATATAAGAATCGGTGCAAAAATCAAACACACAGTAGTAAAAGTTTTTGTTTCACCCATACACAGATGCAGATGTTTACTTGAACTATGATTTATTTCAAAATTGTCAGAAAATAAGGGCTTTTCTCTTATACTTCAACCTTATACAGCTTTCCTTCATTTTTGCTCAAGTTTTTCCACTAACATACCAACAACTTTATATTGAAAATATATATGAACATAGTCTGTATACTTCAATCGATCTCAAAATAAAAAACGCTTTCAAATTTCCAAATTGTTCTTCTCAACTGGTCATGCAAAATAACTCATACAAAAATAAATAGTGTCCATTTATCCGTTTTTCAATTAGATTCGTATCCTATTCTTTTTGTTTACACCGTCACTTTCCCCAAGTTCGTGGAACGCGCGACATCTTCAACGGGTACTTGCCCCGTGCTCCTCAGTACGGTTATCTCCAACTGGTATCTCTATACAAAATTTTAGTGGACCACTATACTGAATTCCAAACAAACGATTCCAAACTTCACAGAATGCAAGCAGTCAGCCTTTAAAAAAAATGTCGCACGCACAATCATCCTCGTCGGCAGCTCAACTCAACTCCGGTGAGTTTGCAAGAAGGATAACGGGATCCTCAGTGATCCTCAGCAACACACGAGATGAATCGCTCTCTTTTGGTTTTGTGACGGGAACGGTCGAGGATCGAATCGAGTTAAAAATTATAAGTGTAGATTTCGTTCGCAACTTAAATTTCTTTGCCTTTAAGTGGAAACTTCTTGCTAGAACATATAATATTCCTTATTTTTATATTGTTCTTTGACTTTCTTCTTGTGAATTGATAATCTTAAAGTTTTTTTTCTTGTTAGTAATAGAGTAAAAGTTGTGAATAGTAATAAAGCACATGAAGATTCGAGGGCGGTGTTATTTTGTTTGTCTTCCTTTTTATTCTCTCTATTTTTTCTTTCCTTATGGTGTTGGAGGACCGACGAACAGTACTTAGCACCAGTGGAAGGAAAAAGCCATGTGTAGCCCGTGAAACGGAAGGAAAAGCAAGGTGTAGGCTGTGAACTGGAAGAAAGACTGACCACGCGGTGAGTACCCTTCCCCCTCCCCTAATTCCTTTTTTTTGTTCACACGTGGTGCAAATTGTATAATATAACTAATAATTATCAATATAAAAATAGTGAAGTCCGAGCCAACATTAAATAGCAAATTGTGCGAAGTATAAAGTGAGAAGAGCAGAAGGTAAATGTGTGCTGATATGTATTATTGATCTCTATATAACCATTGGACACTTTGTGGCAGATTCAAGTTAAAGCAAAACGAATAATCATAATATATAGAAAAATATATACCCGAAAAACTGTCTGGAAAACGTTATCCAAAATGAACTTTGCAAAGAATTCACTTTGCAACTCCACAAAGCATTGTACCTATTACGACTTCCGATAAATCCTGCTTTCAGGTTAAATTGATAGAAGGAATCAATGTGTTTTCTTCGTCAACTCACAGATGGTGTAATTTTACAGGCACCAAGTGCGATATATAGTCCCGATAATTTACCAGAAATTTTCTTGTATGGATGCCTTTCCCCGATCATGTTATATTCATTAGTCAAGAACTGGTAGCTAGAAGACTCGCGGGATGGATAGATGACTCAGAATTAATCGCATAGACTTATAAATAAAAATACATACTAAAGATATAAAAATTCGAGAAGCGAAATGTTGGTTTACGTGGAATTGAAGTTTTTTTTAATCGTTCCTCTGAACTATACATTCATTGATATAAAAACGTTAAAAAAAGAGAGTCGTGGTAATGAAGAATGTTTTGTAATGCATTTTTGTTGTAGTAGGACAAGGTAATAAATTTATCATGAAATTTATAAGTCTTATATATTTCATTTATTTAAACTAGCAACAACTTTTTTGGTTCTTTTCGTGCGGTTCTTTTTTTTGGTAGACACGTTATGCGCATTTTCTATGCCACGCGAAAGCGATTTAATATACTATCATTGAAATGGTGCGATTAATTAGTCAAATTAGAAGGTCTCGAATCAGATAGAAACATATCAACTTTGAAAAAAAGCATAGCAACAGAATCATAAATCTGAAAGACTATTGAAGTGCAAATGGCTAGGTAAAAGAATTAAGTTATATAAATATGCATGATACAAACTATATATGTATGCTAAAATAACCTAATACCTGGACTAAATAAAAATAGCGAAACTATACAAGAAATAGAGTTAGACAATTAAATTTATTGCAGAAATATTGTCAAAAATATCTTAAATTTTTTTGTAAAATTTAATTAGGTTTATGATTTATTATTTTTTTTAAAACATTGTTGGAGCATAAAATAATTCATTTCCGTTTGTTTACGCGCTCATTTAATTAATTGATAGTTATATATTTGCTCTTATAATTTCTATTAGTATACTATCATTATCTAACAAATTTTTTTATTTTTGGATTCATGTTTTTTTTTGCATTGGGTAAACAAAAAAAAGAATAGGTTGAAAAACCAAAAATATTTTCAAGAGGATCAGCTGCAGGAGCTGAAAAGATTTGAAGAACATTACTAAATATTTTTTTTGAACTACTAAAGAGAACATATTTAGAATTAAAAATATGAGGTAAAAAACTAGAACCTAGGGGGTGTCCGTTTCCTTCGCATCCAACCGGGTGCGTAAGAACTAGTCGGATTTCGGATCCTGGTCCTGAAGGTCCATTCCTGCTCCGTTCCCTGACCTCATTATTACTCCTTTCCTCTCTCTCTCCGTCCTTTCGTGTGACACCAAGGTTTTTCCCCTTGTTTTTGTGGCCCATAAAGTTCCGATTTTCCTCCCTTTTCGGGGTTACTAGATTCGTTTGGTTCCCATCCTCATACCTCCTTTTTCCTCCTCCTTCTTGCCCCATATTTTAGGAACAGCGCGACTACACGTCGGCAAGGACCTAGAGCACTTGTTAACCTTTGTCTGTAGTCGATCCGGTGGACAGCTTCGAGCAAAGATCCCACCCCACTACACTGAACTAGCTAGTATTGGCCAGCCAGAACACGTCCGCCGCTCGATTGTCTAACAGGGACTTCTCGCCAGACCGCCCAAGCTTTCACGGCTTTCAGAGCTGTCCCGAACAGCACGTCCCTCTTCTTACGTCGTTCCAGACGTCAACCTCTATCACTAAACCGAATCCTATGAAGGAAAGGACGTGAGTTCATCATCGTCTATGCCTTTCCTCCTTAACAAGTCGCCTCCAGACTTGGCTAAAAAAAAACATTCTCTCCCCTTCCAAAGATTTACTCCATATATCATTATTGAATTCATGAATTCAAAATTATCAGTTCATTTAAATATTTCTTATCAGCATATATATTTTGATACTTTGATTTGTTTTTGTTTTTTTTTTATTGCTGGAGAATTCAATAGCAATGGTGAAATACATAGTTCAAAGAAAAAAGTATTAATTCATTTCTGTTCACATGAACAGACATTTTTGCAAGGGAGAAGATATGTTGTTTAGAAAATGTACTTATGTTAGAAAATGTCTCGAGTATCTTAATTCCACTTTTTCTTGTTTATTGAATGAAAGTTACTATTTCAAAGAAAGGGAACAAAACTTTATTTCATGAATATTTTCTTAATTCACATACATGAGTTCAATTTGATACTTTTGATTTAATTTAAGGATGCAAAAAGTTTACTGGTTTTTCTTATAACTTGATAAATGATTTTCTTAACTTCACAATAGTTTTCTTTAATATCCAACTCACATGAAATTCTTACGTCTACTAATTGACCTTTATTATATGATTTATCAAATATAATACTTTCACTACGTATTTTGTTTCAGTTGAAAAGTAATTTCTTTAAAATGTACGATTCTGTATAGATATGATTTTTGATAAGTTTCTTATTATTTACAATTCTTATTTATTTTATACACACTATTTTTGGTTTTGACAAATTAATATCGTCTTCTATAGAAACTGTTAATTTTCTATAAAATGCTCCTCCAGGTTCACGAAAAGATGATAGGTAAAGATGTCTTCCTCGTCTCGTGGCAAAAGGCGACTCTATTATAGAAAAATTCACACGTGGTTGTCCAAAAGAAATTAAAAAACGTGGTTATCCAAAAGAAATTCACAACTCAGCTTCGTCACTTAACTCGTTGTAGCCAAAAATGCAACTGACTTGTTCTTCATCGAGATGATTCGATTGATGCGAATCATCTCCACGCCCCTAAGTCCCGTAAGGATAGCGGGATGATATTGTCTGCTGTTGAGCTGAGCACATGTACTCAACTCAACAAGAGGGTGCCTAGTTTTCTGGTCTTCGATCACAGGGTGACTATGCCCGTGATTGAACATACTCCCCCCCGTTGGCAACTTAGTTTGCCAACCCCGTGGTAGAATTATTCTCGGTAATTACTGGTAATATACACAGCTTCGTAATTGGTCTCTTAAGGCAATTGGTAGATGTTCTGATGGTGACGACTCGAGTGTGCCCATCTGCTCCAGGATGAAGCTCTTGAACGCGTGCTAGTGGCCATTTACTCGGTGGAAATCTTGTATCTGTAAGTAAAACTAGAGATCCTACTTTGATCTCGTTGGAAGGATGATGCCATTTAGAAATTGCTTGATGTCTCTGCAAACATTCAGCTGACCATCGCTTCCAGAAGTATTGGAATTTTTGTTGAAGTAGCTGCCAGTTAGAAAGTCGTGATGAAGGAAACTCAAGTAGCGAAGGCTCCGGTAAGGATTTTAGTGGCTCTCCAATAAGAAAGTGACCTGGTGTCAATGCAGTCAGGTCACTTGGATCCTCAGATAGTGGACTCAATGGTCTTGAATTTAACACAGACTCAATTTGTGTTAAAAGGGTTGCCAACTCTTCGTATGTCAGTAATGTGTCACCTATAGTTCTCTTAAGATGAAATTTCAAAGACTTAACTGCAGCTTCCCACTTGCCACCAAAGTGTGGAGCGCCAGGAGGGTTAAAGTGCCAATTTGTTCCCTCCTTTAGAGCTGCCTCTCTCAGATGCTCGTTCTCAGATGTCCCAGCTTGGAAGAGATCCTTTAGAATCTTGTCTGCCCCCAGAAAGTTAGTACCACAGTCACTGTAGATGGTATGGCAGACTCCTCTCCGACTGATAAACCGCCTGTACGCAGCAAGAAAACTCTCGGTAGTGTAATCTGTCACGATCTCGAGGTGTACTGCTGAAGTTACCAGACAGACAAACAGAGCAACCCAGCATTTGTGTGTTCTGGCTCCTCTACCCTTCCACGTTTTAATTGAAAATGGTCCAGCATAGTCAAGCCCACAGTGATAGAAGGCTCGAGCTGGCTTAACGCGAGCAGACGGTAGCTGTCCCATGATTTGTTGAGCTCGCACTCCTCTATTTCTTGCACAAGGGATGCAGCGTAGTATATATGAGCGTACTGGAACTCGACCTCCAATAACCCAGTAAGTTTGTCTGAGATATGAAAGAGTAAGTTGCGTGCCTCCATGTAGCGTTTTTTCGTGAGCGTCAGCAATTAACAAAGATGTTAGAGATGAATTGCGAGGCAAGATAACCTGATGCTTTTCTTCTGAAGGAATATCAGCTCGCTCTAATCGGCCTCCAACTCTTAGAATGCCTTCATGGTCAATATAAGGCGTAAGTTTGCACAATGGACTCGATTTTGATAGAAAATTAGCTCTGCTTAATACATTAAGCTCCTCAGAGAAGAACAGTCCTTGGGTTGACTTGATTAGTACTCGCTTAGCAGATTCCAGGTCATTTGTTGATAAAGGCTTGTTGGATAGTGACTGTGATTTACCCTTTAAGCATTGAACCGCTCGCAGACACAAGGCAGTGATTTTTAAAATTGGAAGCAGTTTCGATCTTCTCTTTAGCAATTCAAGAAATGGGTTCTGCTCAGATTTCTGTACAGAAAAAGATTGACCGGGTTTTTCCTCAAGATTTATGCTCGTAATAGATGGTAGTTTGAATATAGGCCACTCCTCAGGAGATTTTACTAGCCATGATGGCCCATGCCACCATAAGGAATGATCTCGAAGTTTCCTAGGAGTTAGTCCTCTCGAAGCGCAATCAGCTGGGTTTTGTATATAATATTCAGGATCAGCTAGTTTAAGATTTTTAAGCTGTGACCAGTTGGTCTGTTTGATACTTTCCGAAGGTAGGTGAGCCGTAAGCTTATTCAAGATAAACACCTGAGTGAGAATTGACGCCTCAGAGTATTTTGATTTAAGTTTAAGATGACAAACTCCTCTCGTAATTCCCCCAGAAGAATTTCCAATTCCTTTTAGTGCTATACTCGATGACTGTCTAGGAATTTTCAATGTTTTGTAGAACTTTTCTGAAATAAAGGACAACTCAGAACCCGGATCGATGAGTACTCTAGCCTCTACCGCATTCCCTTGAGGATGAATCACTAATACTTTCCCAGTAGCAAGCAGAACAGAAGGTTTCTCCGTCTACATCATTTGAATTCTTTGCTCAGATGGTCGATGGTAGCTCGTTTTCTCAAGTAGATCTTCTGTATGGAGCAGGTTATCAGATGTAATAGAGGAATTGGTCTCTGTTGGTGATGCTGTGTGCAACTCTGTTTTGACTGTAGATGGTTCACATTTTTTTGCCTTGATAGGAGATGAAAGTTTCGATGAAGATAAGGATTTCAGGTGGCTCTGGATTTGGTTAGAAGACTCAAAAGGTCATTGCTCTGGTGCTGGCGTGGATGGTTGGGTTGGTGAAGGTTGTGAAGATTTCCTTTGCTCCCGAGCTTTTGCTCTTTCTTCAAAATGAATTTCTGTGTGATGAGCGGCGTTGCACTTTTGACATCTCTTCTTGCTCGTACAATCTTCCACCTTGTGTCTTCCTAAGCAATTAAAGCAAAGTCTCAGTTGTTTTACCTTGCTCACCTTTTCTTCGACTGATAATTCCTTAAACTTGGGACACCAGAGCACATAGTGATTTTGTCCACACATTGCGCATGAATTTGGGGTGTTAGTGGTTCCCGCGGTTGTACCTGATTTTGTCACGGTGGTATAACTGACGGTCAGTTTTTTGGGAGATGAAGGTCCTCTTGGTAGTCGACTCGTTGATGGTTTGCTCCTTGTGAATGCTTGAAGACTCTCGGAGCTCTCCCAGACTCGTGCTGTAACCTCAAGAAATTCTAAAAGTTTTGTGTACGAAGGTAACTCTTTAGATAATCCAAGTTTGGTCTCCCATTTGGTGAGCGTATGTTGATCTAGTTTGTTGACAGTTGCAGTGACTAATAATACGTCTGAGCAGTGCACAGGTTCTCCTAAGGATCTCAGAGCATCAAGTGCCTTAGTGTTTGTTGCTATTAGTGTCTTCAACTCGCTTGCTGAGCCCTCAGTAATACGTGTTCCATAAAGTAGCCTTTCTGCGTGTTTCTTAACAAGCAGTCTCGGGTTGTCGTACCTGCGAATTAGAAGGTCCCAGGCTGGTTGGAATGATTCATTCGTGGGAGGTAAGCTCTCCAGAAGGTTTTTTGCTTCACCATCTAGTTGCGTTTTGAGGTAGTACATCTTTGTTGCAGCATCCAATGTAGGGTCATTTCCTATTACAGCGACCAAAAGATCTCGAAATGTCGGCCAATCCATCAGATCAACTGAAAATCTCGGAAGTTGAATTTCTGGGAGCTTATGACTTACCCCTGATCCACTAGACACAACTGCAGAATTGTCAAATAATGATTGGCCTGAAGGAGGTCTCGACGAAATTATCTCCTCTTTTCTCTCTAGCAAAAGTGCTCGCAGCTCCGCATGGACCGTATGAATTGTCTGATGTACATCGTCCAGATGATAACTCGTCGTCAAAATCTCATTCTTCCCATCATACAGGGAAGAGTGCAGTTGATCTACCTGGTCCCACTTTTTTTCCATAAGCTCCAGATTGCTCCTCACGGTAGGTAAACTCAGGGAGGAAATATACTCGGTATTGAATTTCTTAGATAAATACTCAAAGAAGTTGAGCCTTTGCATCTGAAGAGCAATTTTCTGCTCTAGTCTAGCCATTGTATTTAGCCACGAGAATTAATTTTTAACAACTCAAGGATAATTACAAATTCGTTCTTGTGATTATTAATAATATATTTTCCTTTTTTTTTTAATAATGTTCTCGAAATAACCAATAGAGCTCAAAATGTTCACCCACACTGTAGAATAACTGTTGTTGTACTTTAATCCGCGCACTATATCCGGCTCGAAGGACCATATGTTTAGAAAATGTACTTATGTTAGAAAATGTCTCGAGTATCTTAATTCCACTTTTTCTTGTTTATTGAATGAAAGTTACTATTTCAAAGAAAGGGAACAAAACTTTATTTCATGAATATTTTCTTAATTCACATACATGAGTTCAATTTGATACTTTTGATTTAATTTAAGGATGCAAAAAAGTTTACTGGTTTTTCTTATAACTTGATAAATGATTTTCTCAACTTCACAATAGTTTTCTTTAATATCCAACTCACATGAAATTCTTACGTCTACTAATTGACCTTTATTATATGATTTATCAAATATAATACTTTCACTACGTATTTTGTTTCAGTTGAAAAGTAATTTCTTTAAAATGTACGATTCTGTATAGATATGATTTTTGATAAGTTTCTTATTATTTACAATTCTTATTTATTTTATACACACTATTTTTGGTTTTGACAAATTAATATCGTCTTCTATAGAAACTGTTTATTTTCTATAAAATGCTCCTCCAGGTTCACGAAAAGATGATAGGTCAAGATGTCTTCCTCGTCTCGTGGCAAAAGGCGACTCTATTATAGAAAAATTCACACGTGGTTGTCCAAAAGAAATTAAAAAACGTGGTTATCCAAAAGAAATTCACAACTCAGCTTCGTCACTTAACTCGTTGTAGCCAAAAATGCAACTGACTTGTTCTTCATCGAGATGATTCGATTGATGCGAATCATCTCCACGCGCCTAAGTCCCGTAAGGATAGCGGGATGATATTGTCTGCTGTTGAGCTGAGCACATGTACTCAACTCAACAACAGGGTGCCTAGTTTTCTGGTCTTCGATCACAGGGTGACTATGCCCGTGATTGAACATATGTTATATAGAAGATGGCAACGCTACTTCACAGCAATGCACTAAACTTCACAATTGAGTATGAGCGAGAAGCAACTAATCTTTGGCAAGGCCAGGCAATAAAGACTTACACACTACTCTCCTATTCTTTTGAAATCATTCAATATGCATTTCAACGTGGAGTCCTGCAATTCGGTTAAATGAAGCTGTATGCCGAATTCACGGTTTCGACTTTAATGAACTTTCTGCATCTCACTGTTCACTTGACAAACCGTCATTAAATCTGCTTCACGAAAGAGAATGCACCCTAGAGAGCAGCAAATCTGTCGATGCGCTGAAATTTTGTGTTGACGCTCAACCGATAAACGATCCGATCCCAACCGATAAACACGGGCAGGATACAGTAATGGAGCATATACGAAGTAGGAAGTAGTAGGTCCAGGCGGTACATTAAAAACATATTTACTTAATTCAATGGTCGCCGGCATTTGAATGAAGCATGAGATTCGTCTGCCTGAGGCATTTCAAGATACTGTACAAACATTTTCCAAGGAACTTTTGAATATAGGGACGACAAGCTACCGATTGCTCCTGAAATGAGATATCGTTTCCAATGAACTTCTGTAAGCTTCAATCAGCAATAAAATATCTTGAAAAGAAGGGTTTTCCGAACATACGATTGGTTATGCGAGTCAGCTAGCTTAGTCCCAAAGTATGATGACGTAAATCTAATTAATAATAAGATGTTATTGAAAATTCCTGGTGCGGCTACAATACACAAATACATTGACGCAGTAAATGAAGAGGATTACGCTCAGTGGCGGATTTGCACTTGTGGCTGCCCTAGGCACCCACAGTTTTGGCCGCCCCAGGGCCCAGCCCATGAACGCTTTTTATTCCAAAATTTTTACGAAAATAATTCAGCGATTTAGTCAACTATAACGCCTGCTAGGTTCCGAGAAAATTGCACATTTATATAAAACTTTTATGTTTTCTAGATTCGACATTTCAACTACAGGTTTATTTTCATATAAGATACAACATAGATTGTGCACAGCGATGTGCAATGTGTTACGAAACTCATCTGCATTTAAGCGCAGAAAAATCATTAATTAATTCCTCGCAATCCAATGTCCTTAAAAACTCAGCTTCTATGTTAACCAGAGCAAGATTATTTAACCTTTGTTCCGTCATTGTTGTACGCAAATAATTTTTCACGCGTCGCAAACAACAAAACAGTTACTGGCGGGAGTACACACACACATCCCAAGAGCAATATCCACGTTTGGGTAAATGGTTTGAAGATCTTCAGTTCGTAACCATTTCAACAAACTGACAGCGTTGTTCCGGTCTCCATTTTTCACACAGCAGTGCGCAGGAAAATGAATACATCCTTCTGGAAAATTGTTTCCTCAGTCCGTAGAATAAACCGTTTGCAATGCTTTAGCCTTTTCTTCGACTTCTGACGCGGTTAGTTTCGTCAGGTGAGTTAGAAAATTAAATTTATTACAGACAAGCTCATAAGCATTCCGCCGTTTATTGAGTTCTCCTGACAGTGTACCAATTATTACTAAAAAAGTTGTAATTCTCAAATTTTCGCGACCACTCTTTTGTTGCATCACTTCACCGGAATAGTTCTCGCCGGGAAGTAGCTTACGCGTTCGAATGCGTCGAAAGTCTCTTTCATATTCTTGTACAAAGGACAGTTCTTTTCCTTTGTTCTGGAAATCATTGAAGTTATCTCTTATATCGCCAATAAAATGTATTAGTACTTCATAAAGTTCAATGATAATGGTTATGTCGTTGACCACACTCTGAAGTTTTTTACTTGTGGCGTTAATCCAATCCAGTAAATATCCCCAAAAAACGGTCATGAGGGCGGTTTCAAAACGCTCCAATTTCAAACCAATGCCTCTTGTTTCGCATATAACAGCTCTCTTCTGGTGTATGTCAATTTCGATGGAAACTATCGCAGCATGCTTCCACTTGGTGAGGAAGCTTACCCATCGGAGCGGTCTCGCGAGTGTCGGGATCTCTATGAACGAGCTCTCCCTTACACGAGAGCTGACAAATCTATGGAACTAAGAAGTGATCCGCCCAATCTAAAGTGTGAGATACCGTGCTGAAAGATGCGAGGCACAAGGGGTGCTGTGTCATTAACGGTTCCTTCGGGACATCAAGCTAAATCGCGTCGTAACCAAGCCTTACTCGCTAGATGCGGCCAATGGCGAGTGGACCTTTTTTCGGCACTACTCATGGGACCAAACATGTAAGAGCCTTTAATCAAAACAAAACACACGAAAACAACGGAGGTACTAGGAATTTCGGGCTCTGAACCGACCCCTGGGATCTCTTCGGCACAAGCAACGAAGGCACCAGGAATGTCGGGCTTTGAACCGACCCCTGGGACCTCTATCGTCAGCAATCAGGGGCTAGAACCCATTCAAACCGACAATGCACCGGGCTTGCACCGGGGCATGAGCGGAGCATGGAGGAGGAAACTTTTTAAGCAAAAAGCGCTTGAGGAAAGCAAACCACTTCCCAAGTTTGGCGAAGCCAGAAAGCATAGGCGGAGGGAGGAGAGACGGGCAAGGACCGACATCACCCTCTCAACCTCTGCTCAAGGAAGTCAGGCCGGGAAGAGGAATGCTTCTGCAAGCCCTGAGCAGGCTATCAGTTAACAGGACGCAAAAATGTTGAAAAGACCAAAATTGGATGCAAGCTACGCGGCGGAGGCTTCTAACGCACCGAGGGTATTCCTCACTTGTGGTGAATACTTGGGAGGGGAAATGCCGACCGCGGTTTGCAAGGCGATCAAAAAGGCCGTCGTGGACGAGGTGATTTAGATCGAGGAGGGTGCTTTTGTACCCCGATTTCTGGAATCCTTCCCAAGGAAAGGCACCGTTGTCTTTATCTGCGAAGATAAAGAATCCGGGGAATGGCTGGAAGGCAAGGCGGGGAACCTGAAGCTTGGACAAGGGGACCAAGCAGTTCGGGTAGTACCACCGGAGGAGATGAGGACCACGAAGGCGGTAGTGCATCTTCCGACGGGAGTAAAGAAAGCTGCGGACTTCTTGGTACGCATGCAGAACAAGGGAGTGGATACGACCAAATGGGCGCTTTTGAATGAAACAACTGAAGGGTGTCTAATTCTTGGCCTAGATGAACCGTCGGTCGCCACACTGAAGAGCCTAAACTGCATGTGAGCTCTAAACATGGTTCCCTCGCTGATGCTTTTCTCTCAGATTAACTTGCATCATTGTAAAAGCGCCTCTGCGGTTCTAGCAAGGCGACTGGCAAGGATGCATACACACGTAGCACTAATTCAAGAACCTTGGTTACACAAGGGGCGTATTGTGGATTAGGAGTGAGCGGGCAACTATTCGTAGGATCGAGTGAGGGAGATGCACGGGCGTGCATCTACGTGAAGGGGATTAATGAACTGTTGTTGCAGGAACTAAGCTCTTGAGACTGTAAAACCATTAAGATGGAAGCTGAGGACAATGAAGGGCGCAAGAGAGCTATGATTATCTCATCATCCTTTCTACCCCACAACGAGGAAGCACCTACAGCGGCGGTGAAGATAGTGATTGAATATAGCAAACGCAACAACACGGACCTGATACTGGGCTGCGACGCCAATGCACATCATGAGGCCTGGGGCAGTACCGCTATAAATGAGAAGGGCGCTGCGTTGCTGGAGTACATTACAGGTACACGAATGGACATAGCGAACAGGGGGAACGAACCAACCTTCATTACAGCTAGTAGAAGGGAGGTTCCAGGTCAGGGTGACTAGATTTTCATTCAACATTCTGCTAGATGTTTGAGTAAATTCTGCTGAATTCTGCTATACTTTTTGAAAGCTGTTTTGATACTTGCTGACAATGGTTTTCAAAATTTTTCTTAATTTTAAGCTTATTTTAAGGACAATCTTCATCTGCTGTGTCGGTATTTTTATATGCAAGTGCTGAGTCTTGGGCCACCTTGATCATATTTGTGGATGGCGTTAAATTTACGCACCCGTCATGGTCTTTTACTGCCTGTTTTACGAGGATTGTCAAAACGTGCTCGTTCTTAAATCTGTTCGGTAGGTCTGTTTTTATATTATTCAATTCAGAGAATATTCGTTTGCAAGCCGTATTAGGCATAGGCAAAATCATCATGGCCTTTGTAAAATTTACCAAAAGTGGACACCTTTTAGATCCATCTGCCCTGGTCATTTGGAAAATGTTGCTCCAGAAGCAACATAACTTCCCCGCGATTCAAGCAGAAGGCTCGCTGCTCTATACAATTTTGGCTCCCTGTATTCGGTGTCGATTGCTTGTACGTCAGGAACATGTACCAAATTGGGAAATTTTGAAACTATGTTGATCAAAATTGCGAATTCTTTGCATTTGCTCAAATAATTTATTAATAGGTAAACGCGATTTTCAAAATAAAATCCAGAAAGCTATTAAAAGGTGAATCCTGCCATTTGTCTGATGAAGTTTGGTCTGATTATGCTAAAGTCTGCCAAATTTTTCAATTCTGCTAGGGATTCTGCTAAGACCAAAATTGGTGGCTAAATTCTGCCAAAATAGCAGAATTCTGCTAAATCTGGTCACCCTGTTCCAGGTCTTACCCTAGTCACTATGGGCGTGAGAGATAACATAAAAGGGCGGAGAGTGGACAGCGAACCATCCATGTCTGATCACAGGACTATCATCTTCGGGATAGAAATCAAGGAACCGTGGATGGAACCTAGGAGAATATCCAAGGACACAAATTGGGGAGCGTACAGGAGTGATCTTGCAGAATGCTTGACCCACTTCAAGGGAAAGTATTGCCATGAACATGGCCTAGACTGGACTCTTGAGCAGCTACAAACAGCCATGATCAGAGCATACGAATACGAAGCATACGAAGATGACTGTCCACTGAAACTCGGACCCAAACTCAACAATGCACCCTGGTGGAATAGCACACTCGAGTGGCTCAGGGTGCATGTTTGGAGTGCTTTCAATCGGGCTAAGAAGAAGAATGACCCAGAAGGCTGGAAAGTGTAAAAGGATGCACTGAGAAACTTCAAAGGGGCTATTGCGAAGGCTAAAGTAGAAAAATGGCAGGAATTTTGTTCAAGCGCTGAGAGCTTGACAGATGTGACGAGGCTAGCCAGAATCCTAACCAGAGATAAAGGCTCCAGATTACAATGTTTGAAGGACAGATCTGGAACCCTTACGGAAACAGAGGAAGAGACGTTGGGGCTTCTTCTGAAGGCTAGCTTCCCGGACTTTTCCAAGGAAATGGAGAACCGGGAATCTACACAGGGTACGAAAAGAATGGGGAGAAGAGTTGACTGAGAGATAGCGACGCAAGTCGTTACCTCGGAAATAGAAAGATGGGCGATCGACTCGTTTGAACCGTTTATAGCACCAGGTCCCGATGGCGTTTTTCCCAAAATGCTACAGAGGGAACTGATTACTTTCTTGGGACGATAACGGGCATTTTCCGAGGATGCATCGCCAGAGGGCATGTTCCAAGTAGTTGGAAAAGAACATGGGTTTCATTCATACCCAAACCTGGGAGAAGAAGTTACATCACGGTAAAGGATTTCAGACCTATCAGTCTGACATCTTTCTTTCTAAAGTCCTTAGAGAGAGTAGTGGACTATTATATCAGGCATAATATACTGACAATGAACCCACTTCACCATGGGCAGCACGTGGTGAGCTTTATCGAGGAAGCTATAGATACAAGGGGTACTGTCCTAGCTGCCTATGTTGACCGCTAGGAGAGCCATTGACGATGCTCTGTCGGATCAGGGAGTACAGAATACCATCAGAAGATAGATAACGGGGGTACTGAGTGACAGAGAAATATATAGCAAATGGAACGGTTAGGCCGTAAGGGGAAAAGTAAGTGAAGGTTGTCCGCAGTGGGGGTACTCTCACCTCTACTGTGGAACCTTGTTGCATTAATCGCCCTAAACAAGGAGAAAATCTTCACTATCGCCTATGCGGACAATTTTGCCATATTTGTCAAGGGTAAATATGAGGAGGTTCTACCAGACCTCATGCAGAATGCCCTGGCAAGGGTGAGTAACTGGTGCGAAGCAGGATCTTTGGGTGTCAACCCCGGTAAGACTGAGATTATTGCTTTCACCAGGAAGTACAAGAGCAAGATTGCGAGGGAAGTCTCAATGCGTGGGAAAATCGTACTATATACTGAGGGTGTCAAATATCTAGGTGTTTATCTAGATAAGAAGCTAACATGGGGACAGCATGTGGAAACACAATGTAAGAAGTTCCTCAACATCTTTATGCAGTGTAGGTCGGCGGTTGGGACTGGTTAGGGGCTTGAACCCCTTAAAGCTCTTTGGATATATGGATATATGAAGCAATACTGAAACCGAAACTTACTTATGCTGCACTAGTATGGTTGGAAGCAACCGAGAAGGCCACCTCGAGGCGCAGTCTGGACCATATACAGGCAGTCACCTTGAGGGGAATTTTCGGGCTGAAAAGAAGCACACCCACAGCTGCCATCAGGATGACACTGGACGTCAATAGCATTGACCCAGACGTTAAGCTGGCGTCGGTCAGGTCTGCTTACAGACTGATATGCGGCAACGAATGGGTGGGAAATGGAATCGGACATGCGTCTATCCGGAAAACTTTGCTGAGTGGGGCGGTTTTTGACGCACCGCAGGATAGAATAAAGAGGATCTAGGTGTTTGGGAAGCACTTTAAAACGCTAATACCGAACAAAGAAGACTGGGTGAGCAAACAAGGCCTCGAGCATGGCGACATCTGGCTTACAGATGGCTCCAAGAATGACCTGGGCACTGGTTTCGGAATAGCTGGACCTAGGCGAGTGGACGATGGCTTATTTAGTCTGAGGGGATACAACACTGTTTTCCAAGAAATGATTGCTGCGGTGGTAAAATGTGCTGGCGTACTGGTACGAGGCGATGTTGGGGGAAGACGCATACACATCTGTACCGACAGTCAGGCCTGTATAAAGGCGCTGGAAAACCCCAGCACCAAGTCAAAGCTAGTTAAGGAGGCCAAAGAAAATCTTAATGCACTAGCCAGAAGGAACAAAGTCATCATTACCTGGATACCCGGTCACTCAGGCTACAAGGGCAATGAAAGAGCGGACAAACTCGCGAAATGGGGAGCGGAGTCGGATGAACAACCAAAAATGGAGGTGGGAATCCCATACCAGGAAGGTTGCAACATTATTTTACAAACCATCAATAGAGAAAGGTGGGAGACTTGGGAGAAATCCTCTGGATACAGGTGGTCGAAAGAGTTGCTGGGAAACTATATTATCGGCTGTGTGATGAATTGTTCGGGCC